>CM068369.1:433567527-434167527 GCA_034769895.1 Magicicada septendecula | reverse complement strand
AGTTTCTGCTATTGAGTACAAACGTTGTGCAGAATTAACAGTGGACAAACAGTATCCGATCGTTAACATGTTGCATGTGGACACGCGATATGGGAAGTCTGTGCTTGTAACGTTGGAAGATTGTGAGCGCCGCTATCGTGTATATCTACCTAAGAGGTATGCTGACGTCTTTACAGATGAAGAACTCCGTCATATAAATCCCAGCGACCTACATCTTGTGTTTCGAGGGATGAAGAACCAGACAGCGCATGTGGAAATTGTATCTCGTTAAGGTGACAAACTACTTTTAATAAACAATTTTTTTAATTTATTTCACTATACGCCTCTGAACCTATATGTAATTATTTGTAAACTGCGTTACCTGTTGCAGCAAACGATAACACTAGAACGATTATATTATTATTATTCAGTGATATATATACAATTTACTTATTAAACACTTCAAGGATTTTAACGTCTTACAATGACTATAGCATATTTAAATCTGTTATCTGTTTTATTGGACCTACATGTACATGATTCAAGCCAAACGTATGCACGTTGTCTGTATGTATGTATGTGTGTGCGTGTGCGTCTGTGTGTGCACGTGTTGCGTATGCGTCTGTGTGCGTGTACGTCTGTGTGTGTGTGCGTGCACGTGTGGTGTAACCCAAACGTGTGTACGTTGTATGTATGTATGGGTGTGATTACGTTGCGTATGCGTATGTGTGTGCGTGTGCATATGTGTGTGTGTGCGTGCGAGTGCGCGTGTGGTGTAACCCAAACGTGTGTACGTTGTATGTATGTGTGTGATTACGTTACGTATGCGTGTGCGTATGTGTGTGTGTGTGTGTGTGTGTGTGTGATATTTAACATGATTTTAATGTTGTTGTATTGTTATGTTGCAGGTTGCTTCTTCTACAAGTACGACACACAATTATATATAAACTTTCGAAAAATATCAATTTCTAATGTATTTATTTAATTGTGAATTTTATATTGTGAATGTTAAAATATATTTAATCATTAAACAAATTATGACTTTATTTTATTTCACTCTACACCTCTGAACATGTGTACAATTAATTTATTTTTGTGAACTGTTACATCAGAAGATTTGTATGAATTTCAACCACCGTTTCCATGTGTGTGTATAATTTTAATTTATTTCGCTATACACCACTGAACCTAGAGAGAGAGAGAGCTAAAATTATTTATTCATATTTCTAACAAGGATCAATCACACTGACTGCATTATAAAACTATTAATTAATTATTTAATACATTGAAAATGAAGGCGACGTTTGACAACGAGAGGGAGAGCTAAAAATTATTTACTCATCACACCGACTATTCAATGTACACGGTAAGAGAGAGAGAGAGCTTGCATAGTTGAAACGTGTGAGAGTGAGAGAGAGAGAGAGAGAGAGAGAGAGAGAGAGAGAGAGAGAGAGAGAGAGAGAGAGAGAGAGAGAGAGAGAGAGAGGACGTTACTATTTGTTGACACAGTTGAAACAAGTGAGAGTGAGAGAGAGAAGACGGCGTTTGACAACGAGTGAGAGAGAGTTAAAATTATTTACTCATCACACCGACTACTCTACTCAATGTACACAGTAAGAGAGAGAGAGAGAGAGGAGAAACGGTATGAAACCTTCCACAGTTGAATCCTGCTCTACAAAACGCTTCACACGAAGCGTTATGTTAAGAGAGAGAACGCGCATGTAAGTAGTTGACAACACACACGCACACATAGTTAAAGCGTTATGTTAAGAGAGAGAACGCGCATGTAAGTAGTTGACAACACACATGCACACATAGTTAATATTTGTTAATTATTTAATACAATGAAAAATGAAGTCAACGTTTTGACGACGAGTGAGAGAGAGAGAGCGAGAGAGAGCGGGCGTTGTAAGTACGTACACAGTTAATATTTGTCGAATATATATAAACTTTCTAAAATCATATACATGTACGGTAATGACCGCAGAGAGGAGAAACGGTTTGAACATAACGTTTGACAACGAGAGGGAGAGAGAGAGAGGGAGAGATAGAGAGAGAGAGAGAGAAAATTATTTAACCATCACACACCGACTACTCTACTCATGTACATAGTGAGAGAGAGAGAGAGAGAGAGGGTGAGAGAGAGAGGGGAAACGGTTTGAACATAACGTTTTGACAACGAGAGAGAGAGAGAGAGATAGTTTTACTTACATTCAAATGTAAGAGAGAGAGAGAGAGAGTAACAATTATGATCATATAGTTTGAATTTCCCACCACAGAAGAGAAAAAAACGTTGGCAGATCTGCTCTATACACACACACACACACACAATAATGTAAGATTGGTAACCCTGATCATATATTTTAATATATACACTATATAACACATATTTGAATTTCCCTCCCCCCACCGCAGAAAATGTTGACAACCCTGCTCATATAAAATATCTATACACTATAATAATACTACAGAGGTTGGTACACCTGATCATATAGATTTAATATACATTATAACACACGACAAATTTGAACTCATGCAAAGGTTGGTACACCTGATCATATATTTTAATATACACTATAATGCATCGAGTTGGAACCACCCCCACCCACCACCACCCACTGATATGAAATAAAAAAACCACCCACCCAACGCCACCCCCTGATATGCAAATCAGCTTTCTTAAAAAAATAAAAAATTATATTCACGGATGCTGGTGGTCCATTGAACCTCATCCCACCAAATCAATTTAATTAAGAAAATAAAATAAAAAAAATAAAAAAATTTATTCGCGGAAATTCGCGGATGCTGTGGTCCATCGGGATGCTGCGGTCCAGCGGTGGCGGGGAGAGCGTGGGAAAAAATCTCTGGCCGTGGGAAAGGCGGCATTCCTTTGTGGCTTTGAACCCCCAGTTTCCCTCTACTAATAAAGTTTAGCGATATTTCTAAAGACCTTCATGGTCAGGTTAGCCACACGACAATCGAAAACATGTCACTCATGACAACGTCATCCCGGAGCCTCAATCAAACTCTAAGTGATGGTTTCGGTGGTTCGGACATTTAAAAAAAGTTTCCATAGTTTCATTATTGTGTCGCCATATTGTTTGTTTCTTGACCTCTTTGTGCCCAATGCTGTATGATGTCCAGAAACCAGCCCTCTCACATTTACTTGAAGATGTTGCTATTGATTCAATACCATATTTCAAGGTAGAAAAACTAGCCGGAAAAGTTATGGTATTCACATATTCTAGGAAGTTCCCAATCAGTTGCCTTTCATGTAGATTTAATTTTGAAGCAAGTTTTTATTTCATTTCTCCATAGGTTATTGGGACATTTTTTGAACGTTAGTGGTTAAGATAAAGATTAGTGCTAGTGTTTGATTTTGGCAAATGTTTAGTTTTGTAGTGGGGGTGATGAGGGGCATTATTTAAAAAGTAGTAGTAAATTTTTGTAATAATTAGATTCTTATGTTTATATATTTTTTCGGTAACTTATTTTTAGATCCAACAGGTTCCGGAACGCCGTCCCGGCGCGTTCCCCCTGAAATGAAACCCTGCTTAGAACTGTTTGGTACCTACAACATAAGCCGTATTTATAAACACAAACCACAAGCCATTTGTACATCGTTCGATTGATCTGTGAAGGTTATTAAAAAACACGTGTTTAGAAAACTTTAGGGTATGATCTGGTTGGTGGTTATGTGTTTGATTTTTCTCTACTGTCCGTACATGACACAATGTAAAATTTATGTTATACTTAGTGACCGATCCTCGCTAAACCTTCTGTCGTTAAAAATGTATTCATCGACGGTGATTACTACGACCGTCATTACGGTCATTACGGTCATCGACGGTATTAATTTTATTATTATTATTATTAAGTATTTAAATATTATTTAATATTTATACATCACACTTAGCTACAGAAATCAAATGTTCATTCTCAAACTAAGTGTGTGTGTGTGTGTGTGTGTGTGGTTAAGTATTTCAGGTCTACTGCTGCTTGAAGGGAACGGATGAATATTGCCTTATACATTTTTCAGAAGCCTGCAACTTTCACTTTGAATTTTTTTTTATTATTTATGTAATTGTGCCTTTGCACATGCATCTTTAGCAAATGATCCTCTTTATTATCTCAGGATCTCTCATTTGGTTGGGACGAACAAATCTGAGGAGAGAATAAAAGAAGTGATTAAATACAAGTGTAATTAAGAAAATGAAAATACGATTATGAGACGGAGAGCTGAGCTGTATAGATGTGTAAACACAGGATGTGCAATGTAAGCGGATTGATAAGGAAGGCGCTAGTGTCACTAGTATGGTCATCTAGCCACATACCTTAAATCCGCTGACAATACGATTAGTAGATGAGCTTGTTATTCGGATCTTTCCTTAGTTGTGGTTTGACAGTCGTTGTGACAGTAGTATTAGTTCTAAAGTTGTGACTTTTGATCTAAATGGAGTCATTACTTACAAACAGGGATATTATCAGCTATTTTCTCTATGTTAGCAGTCTTCGTCACAACTTTGTCAAATTTTGTTGCTTCCCTGCTATATACACTTTTTCCTCGAACGAGCCCTTTCGGTTTCGCAACCATTATCAAGTTCTTCCTACAAGCTTACTTCCTTATCAAGTTGTAGGAAGAAGTTGATAATGGTTGCGAAACCGAAAGGCCTTGTTCCAGGAAAAAGTGTATATAGCAGGGAAGCAACAAAATTTAAAAAAAAGGGATATCACGAGGGATATCAGTACAGGGTGAAACGTTCAAATGAGTATAATTACGTTCTGGGTGTGTACGAAAGAAAAACATCATCGTGTCAGGGTCATAGATGTATATATACTACTGGATTGCTAACGCTGTGCTATGAATTCGGTCTGCAGCTGTTCAGCTCTCCTCACCACTCTGTAGTGGTTTCCCCAGCTGCGCTGCATTGAAACTGGATAACGAAACATCGAGTTTATTCGTTTATTCGCTTCAAAACCGACACAACTGAAGTAATTTTTAATAAACAAAGGACAGTAGGTATTCTATAAACAGAGGAGAAATTTACACATTGTTTTAAAATTGCACGTAATTTATTGTTGCAATTTTACAAATGTTTAAACTTAGATATGTTTTAAAACATTATATATTCTATTATTTTATATAATTTACTTTATAATTTTGATATAATTATATATTGTTAAATTACATATATAATATAATTTATATTAATTTTGATTTTTTTAGGTATAAGAGTACATTTTTTATGCATATTTTTATGTAGTGTATATTAAATATTATTAAACAAAATAATTTTGTTTAATTTCTGACGTACCCCTAACTTTGATTTATTCAACAGTGCAGTTTTTCTTTGCAAATGCATTGCAAACTATTTTAAAAAACACAATACCTATTAATTTTATTAAATTGAGATCATGGCTTCATCTTTAAATCAAAATTATAAATATGCCCCTTAAACAAACTCCTTTTAAAATATCTACAAGCTAATGATATGCAGTGATTAGAATGAAAATTTTGTTTATCCCATAATGCTAGAAATAAATTATACAAAAATTTTACTAGTTTAAATACTTCATAAGATGATCTTATATATTTTCCCTTTGATAAAAACTAACTGAATTGACTTCAGGGAAGTACAATTTCATCTTGTAACAAATCACTACACTCTGTACATTTCATGATCTTATCTACATTTTTAACAATAAAACGACTTATGTAATGAAGTATATTTTCTTTGCAATAAGACAGCTCACACTGTTTTACAATATCATACTCTATATGATCTAAAAATTCTTCCTCTTCTTCATCATTATCAACTGTCGCGGTACCTGGTCCGTAAAAACTAAGAATACAATTTTAATGATTTATATCAAACTCTAAACTATTACTTGTTTTTGAAGCCTGAACACTATTTCTAAACATTAATTTCCTTAAAGTATGACGAAACTAATTAACATTAGGTTTATTATTATGACCGCCCCTTGATCGAATGCACGAGAAAAGCAATTCAAGGTGGTCTGAGAAAATTTGTATCTTAAAATGTATTTGAACCCTAGCTCATTTAGTAATTTTGTACTCAAAATGCCAATCGAGTTAATGTTAGTAAGAAATCCTAACACAAAAGTCTTTCTGGCATGTTTTAAAATATCTACATCCTCAATTTTTAATTTACTTAAATAATCATAGCTGGTTGATAGCACCATTTTACTGTAGTCAGCATTCCTTTTTTTATAGGTTCTTTAAAGTGTTTACCAAAGGTATCCCTTGTATTAAAATAGTCAAACAGTCTATCCATTATTCGAATGAAGTTAATTGTCTCTTCACAGCCTTTGAAATCGAGATGTTTGCTATCAAGTAGAATTGTAAAGCGTCAGCAACACTACTACTTAATGTTTGTGCAGCTATCTTCACATTCATTATTTTATTTTTGTAGAAAACGTTTGTGTGTGAAAGTTTATTTGCAAACTTTAAACCCTCTTTAGTTTGTACAGATAGCAGATTTTCTATGTATTTAAACTGTATTTTTTCCCATTACCCGATTCAATTATCTTTTTATCAGCAAGTTTCTACAAAACGTCAGCATATGGCAAGCGTCTAACATGGCACAAACGTTATGACCAATATCTTTAATACTAAAAAAAAGTTTTTCAAGAAATTTACAGCCAAGTTTTTGCATTGCTGCAATATTTGTGGTCGTGCCATCAAATGTTACATTTTGTACACTACGCCAACTTGTTTTAACTTTATAACCGCCATTTTAATTAACTGCGAGAGTACATTAGAACTTATTGAATTAATAAGAAAATATCACACTTAAAATTACCTTTCAAAGAAACGACTTGAAAAACTAAAGCCTCGGTTGCAAGTGCCTCATGGTCATCTATTTCTATACCACAACCTACATCTATATATCCTATATGCTTACCTTCTTTTGGGTCATATATTAGCTGTTCTCTAATGCTCATGGCATCAAATACTAGGTTAACGTGTTGCAAATAACTTTTAAGGCTAACATTATTTTTTAAATAAGAAAACACTTCTTCTATAAAGCCAGGTGAGCAGTTGAAATTGCCAACCCATTTTCTTAATGTGGATGGGTTTGGTAACGACAGCTGATTATTCCTCAAAAAATTATAAGCTTTAGGTGAATAAAAGTATAACGTAAAGGCATAATCTTTCATTTAGTCCGTATATACCTGGTTGAATTTACTCTTAAACTTATTTTTTAGATTGCTTAATATTAAATATAAAGGAAAACCTGAAAAATTATTCTCTAAGAGTTCTAACAGTCTATCAGGTGCATTCATCTTTTTCTTTAGGATCGATATTATGTCACTCATATTCTTAATTTTCTTGCCTCTTCTTCTTATAAGTTGTTGCAAAATTTTAACTTTTCTAAGTAGGATGGTTTTAGTTGGTGATTGTGGTGCCTGTAACCAATATATATTACGTTACATACTAATTTTATACAGTGCATTAATAGACTAGATTATAATATATTTCTTAGATGTAAAAAATTAATAATTTGTCTTACAATTCTTTGTTGCTGTTGAATATGAGGGACTGTATGTATATTCGAAGTTGATGATGATGCCTCAAGATTGCCATCAGCTTCGACAGATGGGGTTGACTCCTGTTGAACTTCAATTTTTCCAGTATTCTAAAACAGAATCTACACTTTTAAATAAAAATTACCCGGCTTCAGTATCTGGGTTGAAATTGAGTACCCTTAAATTTTTAAAGATATTTTTATGTTTTAAATTTATAGAACTCAATTTTTACTTCATAGATTTCTTAAGATTGATAAAATAGTTAAAAAACTCAAAGGCTCACAAAACAAGATACTTTATCACTACACTCTTTTTTTCTGTTAATTTTGACCGTTTCCAAATAAGTAACCAAAACGGACTGCAAAGATTAAAAATTTTCCGTAATAGCCCTTTTTTAAAAAAATAAAAACTTTAGTTATGAACTTAATTGGTTTAAATATTTTTATATAAACAGAAAGATATACCTCAAATTTCTTGATAACCCTTCCACGTTTAGGTTGCTTTGTGTGCAAATGAGGTGGAAAGTCAAATAAAGTAGGGACTGCATCCTTTTTTAATTTTCTGATTATACCTCCGACTTCAAACGGACTGTCTTCGAAATGCTTACTACAAAGTCTGGACTACGCCGACGGTGTAAAGCCTTTCCTCTTCGTTGCATTTATCCACCTGCTTCAAAGTTCTGGCCTTTTTGGAAACCTGCTTTAAATTTTAAGAAATGAAATTTTTTTACATAAACGCTTAACTTTAAAAACTATCCTTTCTTGCTATTAAAATTGGAAAATGACTCTACAATATTAGGCATACGCTAATTTTTCTTTTCAATTTAAAACACAATAAAAGAGCCTCAATGTGAAAAGTAGACTGGACAAAAATAAATTACTATTTTAATTTTAATAATTTCAGAAAAAACATTAATTTAATCAGAGCAGACTACTAGTATGAGATCGATAAATAAATCAATACTATTTAAAGTACAATGATTAAAATATCTTTGTCATGTAAGTCATAATGTTGTTGATAAAAGTTTTACTTACGTGTGAAATGACAGGCCGCAGTTTTTAACAGCATATTTCTTACAGTTGTACACTACACAATACGTTGGCATCTTGTTAACTTCAAGTCATTAGTTGTATTTTATAGACATCCACAACCTTCCAACAATCACGCGTCAACGAAAACACGGAATGCAAACAGCATGTAAGTAGACGAGACTGCACCGGAAGTACACTACAGAGTGGTGGGGGGGGGAACGTGTCACAGCCGGACCGAGTTTCGCGCCTTGCCTGCATTAGAGCGCGCAATCCAGTTGTATATATACATCTATGGTCAGAGTACACCAGAACGAAGAGCTAATTTTAGAAGCACCAAGGGCCTAAAAAAACAATTTTTAATAAAACTGTAAAAGTTTATTTTAGGGTAAAGTTATGAGGAATTTTAGTGAAAATACAAAAGCTATATCTGCAGCCTCTGTATTTTGTATGTGTAGTAATTTGACAGAATTAGTATCTCACAACACTCATTTTGGATCGCTTTTAAAAAGTTTTTAAAGTATGTGACAAAAGGAAAACTTTACCGGTATGTTTTGTTATCAATTATGTGTATTGGTGAATAACGTTAGATATAGACCTATAGATATATATGGAAACATACATAAACTGAAAAGCTATTACTAAATCATTTGTCATTTAGGTATTATGGTCACAAAAACTAAAAATCCAATGCAGAAGTTTGGAAGTTTTAGTATTTATTTTATTATTGTCTGCGCTACAATAAAATAGTAGCGTATTGACTCTGTGTCCAGCAATAGTTTTCACAATTTTTTTACTAACAAAAATTGTTTAATATTAAGATTTAACTAATTAATAATAAATGTATTTCGTTCAAAACAGAGAGTTCTGGAGCTCCAAGAGCTTACTAGTGGTGTGATAATGTCTTTTAGCAGTGAATCGTACAAATGTTCATAGGACCGCTAGTATTGGCTGCGGAGTTGGAGATCAACGGATAGACAGATATGCAGCCAGGTGTTACCGCGACTAGATGCTAGATAAGGTCGGCGCACAGAAAACGGTCTTATCAGTATTGGCGCTCATAGCACGATTTCAGCGTTGGCGGTCAGAGCACGGGAGCTCTGAGCACGCTACCTGTAAAAGAGCGTGCTCGGCAATTGAGCAGTTGAGTTGCCAATTCTGCGAAATAGAAGTGAGAGTTCTGCGAATAGTTTGATTTAGTTCTTGTTATTACACAGTGCATAAGTTACAGTGATTAGTCTTTAATTGTTTTTATACTGCTTTTACGACTACTGCAGTAGTAACTATTGTAGTTATTTAATTTTGATTCCTTTATTTTTGCGTATGTAGTGCATAAAAGTGTACATACATTTTTTAATATCGCTTTCCTTAAAATTCAACAGTTTATTACACTATTGTAAAATCATGACCTATGCTAACCTCGTAACAATATTGTTTTAGGAATCGAATCCATCGTGATCTTAAAACAATGGAATAAATAAGATATTTTCCATACCTGCTGGAAGATCATCGTCGAGTAGATTAGCACATCGTGATTTTTGGCCACAGACTCTGCCTCGACGATCACGTACCGACCTCAAGGTAGGGAAGACAGTGAGAATTCTCTTCTTGGTCAGGGTCATGACCTCGGTGTTGCTCAAGGTAACGACAGTTCAAGTTCTGCCATCCAGATGCTGACGTTCCGTGTTACTCGGCTGAGTTTACCAGGTCAAGTGTCCTAGCTGTGACGAGTAATACCACGTCGTCGGGATATCCAACCATACACTTCTCTTTAGTCTTTTCTTGCGGTCGCGCAGAATCTCGTACGCTACATTCCATAGATCACGTCCTAGAAGTTATGTCTGTACTGCCTCAGACGCGACCGCAATTTGCAGTGGGATAAAACGCGTTTGTAGTTGGATAGTGCTAGATTTAAGGATAGTGATGATCAGGGAAAATGGGGTTAGAATTACTGTTTACGAGAGGTCACGTTGCGATCCTTGTAGAGATAATTGAAACTTCATAATTTAGATACGTCTACTTTCTACCAAACGTCATTAAGCAGGAAAGGAGATGCGAATCGTTTGTAATGTAACGTAAAATATTTTCAAGTTATATTTTAATTCAGAAATGAAGAAGATCAATACAGAATTTACTCAGATGTGAATGTCAGTTAAACGTTTTAAAAGAACGTTTTAAACGTCACACACATTTTTTTTTTTTTTGTATTGAATAGGAATAATTTTTTTGAGAATTTCATGGAACTCTCTTGTTTTTTCATAACAATAGATGCATAGTGTTCTCAGTTTGATACACAATAAAAACTGTGTCGGAAATGTGTCTGTATTGACTCTGTTTACCTGCCGTACAAGGTTAGTCGCGATAAACACGAAACAAACAAGTTTTGTTGTATGCAATTAGGCGCCGAATATAAACCAAAGCCACTGAGTACAGACTTTGTTTTGCTTCTGGTGTATGTGTGTGTGTATGTGTGTGTGTGTGTGTGTGTGTGTGTGTGTGAGAGAGAGAGAGAGAGAGAGAGAGAGAGAGAGAGAGAGAGAGAGAGAGAGAGAGAGAGAGAGAGAGAGAGAGAGAGAGAGAGAGAGAGTGAGAGGGGGAGAGAAAGTATTATATTATGGTTTTGTCTAGAGAGAGATCTTGAGGTATTTAGAATTGAACAAAGCGTTAGTAGGTGATGTAAAAAGTATAAAACATTTTTGAAACAGTCTTGACTGACGTAGGGTATTATATATTTAAAATCAGCTTCATACAAAACACTTCTCGTATACATATATATGTACATTTTATTAATATCTACTTTCGTATGTACTCGTAATTTAGGATCGAGTTGATTAATCATATTTTTAAAAATCTAACTTCACTTTATTTTTGGTATTTGTACAGCTACGAGTAACTTAATCATTTGCTTCATCTTTATTAATTTACAAGGACATAACGGCAATTCGAATGGTGTTTCGAGTGAATAAAAAATATACAAAATATACTATAGATTACATTCTAATTGATAATTATAAAACTGTTTAGCTTGTTCATTTTGTAACATAAATTGAATTAGTATTACTTCCGGCGTGTATATTTAATAGCATATAGCATAGATTGTAGTTTCACTGGTGAATTTTATGTCGTCTCTATGAAATGTATATAGGAGTAGTATTGAGGTTCTACAGAACGTTTCTGTAGAAACTGGATTATATTCTGGATATATCTTGGTATTATATCATATAAACTGGTCTGGATATTTCGGATCTTTCCTAACTCCGATGTAGACACTAATTGTTACAAAGGTCACACTGACCGTCGTGCTGTTCAGTGGAAACAGATAACTGATACCAATAAAGTCACTAATTACAAACTTTAATTAGACACAAACAGCAATTATAAATCAACAAAGCACTCTTATACAATTCAAGTTAAAATTGTCCAACAATAAACGTCACCTTATTAAGCAACAATAACTTCTCAATACACCGCAACAATCACTGCGAACTGCACCGTAAAATCGCCAGGTGTATAACTAAACTGAACTGGCCATTGGGTGCTTATATTTATACACCGCTGGGATTCCAGAATTATCTTCCATTTTCCGGGCGTGGTACCGAGAATAACTGGCTTTGTTGCCGGCGCTAGAGCGGTCTGTAGACTACGGCAAAGTCCGACTTTGAACAAAACGTACCGACTGCATGCGGTAGGCTAGTCGAGAAACGTGAGAAAAGCCAAACTAGATTTATCTAGAACGTTAGTATTTATCTTTCAACTCTTCGTAGCAATATGATTATTAACTGAAGTACAAGTACATGATTTTGTGCAACAGTAGAATCCTGGTGGTATAGGAGAGACGGAGCAGGCTGCCGGATTTATACAATGTGGCCAGTAATAATCTGAAACCGCTATTGTTACCTTAGTTGTTGCACTAGGCCTCTTATTCACAAGCTGGGTTGATCTAAAGGACGGAAAACATATTGTTGTCTTTATGGCACTAACTGGAATTAAATTAGTATATTAGTAGCCAAACATCAATCTGATAGTCCAACAAACCCTTGATGTTTGCATTGTTTTATGGATAGGCCTACTAATTGCATACATATTTAATGCATTGTTTTATTGATTTAAGGATACTTATCCTATACAGAATATTTGGTATTCCTTGTATCACAGCCTATCTAGCTCATACACATTCGCGTGAACGCATACGCATGTGTGCGTATTTTATTCACGCGCACGCATAGAATAATATAAAATTATTTCTCTAGACTATCCCAGAACAAAATAAATAAACAACGTTCATTTTAGTAACGTATAACAACACCAGAAAAAACAAATTTTTAAGAAACGTAATTTAACGACTTTCGTCATATGACTTTCGAGATAATATTATATATAGCATCAAGTTTTCATTCAGAATTTGTTCACGGAATGAGGAGTGGTGAATACAAAAGGGCCGCATTCAAAATACTTCTAATACCCTAGAGGACAAATTATATGGTGGACAGGTCATCAGTCTTGGACAGAGTGACATGAAGTACCGCCCAAGGGACGACGTTTAGCCTATTTTGTAGTATGGAAATTCTTAAGACATGCCTTGACCTTCAAAACATGTGGCATCCGTTGCCAAGTAATGAAACTGTTAATTACCTATGAAGACTAAAGTTATTTTATTCAACGGTTAACTAATTTAAGATAATCAAACTGTCAAATTTTACGGATTCCTGTAATTATCTCTTGCGGGATAAATACTGTATGCTTAGGTGTGTAGACTATTACTGTAGCGACTTCAAGGTATTACTATAATATATTTCAAGGTAGCGTAACCTCCAGAATCAAGTGGCTTCTTAATGGTAAACATTATACCATAACATTTATAAACATTTAACAAATGATTACCATACTGTTATTTTGATAAGTTTCAAATTATTGTATTTGAGAAAAAAATTACAGGGCTACGATTTTTAAATTTTTTTCTTGTGCCTATCATTTCACGATAAACTGTCATCTGTTGTATTACTCATTTAAGTCTCAGCACCCCTGGTGAGCCTTGCAGCCCTAGGTCAAACATTGTTTCATGACGTCACGTGGAAAGCCAGTGTGTGCGTTCAACCACAGCCTTCTCAATCACAGAAAATGAAGTTGAGTTGTTGAACAAAAATCGTTATTGATTGAAAAGTTAATTTTCACTTATTTAAGGTATGTGTAACTAATAAAGTGCACCAACATAGTTATTTAAATTATTAATATAACATCTGTGGTATAAATTTTATTTTTAGGAGAGTTGAATGAATGACTTTAAAACTTAAATTTTTTGCAGGATACTGCAAGCGTGTAGCCTAGCGAAGTCGCACCGTGGACGACGAGATCACGAATGGGTCAGACGTGCCTTCTCTTCCGCGCGGCCGTAGTTCAGCTGTTATAATAATATAGGACAGATAACATGCAGTAAAAGATCTTAGTGAGGTTTAAGTAATACTGCAATGCTCCGGTAGACGTGCCTTGTACGATCGTTGAACAGTGACACGGAATAAAGAATGAATAGCGCTTATTGTGACTTTGGATGTGATTTTAAGTTATGTGTGCTCATAGTAGTGTACAAGTATTTTATGTAAAGTAATTAGGCAGTCCACATCTGAAATTAATACAGATCACTAATATTAAACCGGAAATCAAATCCTTAAACAGCACCTTAAAAGCATACTTTTAACAGAGACGTTTATGAAAATGTAATAGGCAAACAACACATGCATTCTAGAAACGCCTTGGTTTTTATTTATTTTGGTATCTTAAAAAAAGTGACATATTATTGATTAGACTATACCATATACTATCTGCGTTTTATTCATAATTACGTAATCATAGTGGAAAATATAAAGGACACAGTTTTCTTCTTCTTCAGCACTACAGCCCAACGTGATCCCTGGCTTCCAACATCAAACTTCTCCAAAGTCTCCTGTCCATTGCCATCTCTGGGTAACCTCTCACATCCATTCTTTCGAGATCTTCTAGCATATCATCCAACGATCTTATCCTAGGTTGGCCCTCTTCCCGCTTTTACGTTCTCTTTCTACAGACAGTTCTTTTACGTTCATCAAAACTTGCAATTCCCCTATTATTGACACCACCAACCGCCACTAAAGCATTACTAGTGTACACGATATACTCTGTCACAAAGATATGGTAGACACTTCAGACATTAACCGTGTTTTAGAGTTACGAGAAACAAACACTGGTTGTTATTCATACTTTTCCACCTATGGCTACGTAAAAATTATTTTAAAGAGACAGTACTTCTATAGCCTAAAAGTGTGTGTAGGTAATTTGTGTATATTATACACTAGTAAGATGGAGAAGTTAATCGTCTGTTAGCATATGATGATCGTCGCCAGTCTAGTTTGTGTTATAATACTGTAATGTTAATTTTAAACGTAAATGTAGAACATAAAGTTAGTTTTAAAACTCAGTAACATACTTATAATTTTGATAATAACTATTGATTGTTATGTTTTTGCGCGAAAACGTAGTCATCTTTACGTAGATAATTCCTCCACCCATAATAGAACAGTGTCTACTCTACAAATTGGGACATTTAATTAATTACTTTTACTTTCACCATAGTTGGTAGTAAGCAAATGCCGGATTATAGTTAGTACGAAAAACGTACTGCTGATGTTCTTGTATAGAAGTTATGAAACAATCTGTCCAAGTGCTGAGTTCAAAAGTATTTACAGTTATTTTGTACTACCTGTTTACGGATAGCCCTCAGCGGTTAATCTCCTGTAAAAAGTACTCAACAGTACCCCAGGAAATGTAGTAATCAAATGGAAGTAGTACTGTTAGTGCATGTTTGTTCTTAAACAACTTGAAGCGACTGTCAATCAAGTTGGTGAAGTGTATACGGGAACGACAGCAGACATTCTGGAGCTATAATTAAATAACTACGCCTCATAAATTCAAACAAGTGAATAGTATGTAAAAACGTACGACTAAATTTTTTTTATATTATATTACAACGTTAAGTATTTGTGAAGCTCCCAGCTTCTTGTGAGCCATTAATTTGGCAACATTACTTACACTATAAAATTACGACAGGTGTAATCGTAATATTAATAACACAACGTAATATGGTTTAGAATCATTTAAAAATTTATTAATCAAAAAGTTTCTATTTTGTTGCGATTTAAAATATCATTATTATTCGCATGTGTGTAGCCGTAGCACACATCTAGTTATTAACAAATAAGGAATAATCTCGTATTACACATGGACATAATATACACTCTTATACTACCACAAAAATTTGTAATTATATAATATTGCTCTCGACTTGCTCATTAATGTGATAATTATTAGATTATCTAATCTCTTTTTAATAATATATTTTCTTTTGATTATATTGCATATGCATTGCTTTGTTTTCTAATAAAAATTTACTATTTACTTTTATATTAATTTGAATATCATTGACTAAGTTATTTATTCAAAATTATAGTTTCATACTATTAAACATTACTCTAACTACTATACAAATAAATATTTACATTTCCAAAAATTATTAATTCATCTTTGAATTATATTGTCTTTCTTTTTACATCGTTAATTGTCTTTACGTGAGTCTTTGTTTTGCAAATATATGGTTTTGTTTCACCTCATTTGTCGTGGTAATACTCAGCGTATCCTCTTCGGTCCTAGGTCCTCGATCCTGGATGCTCCTCTTTAGTCGTGTATTCCTGGAGTCCTTGATCCTCGTCCTTCAGATCCTCTCCGCAGTCCGTTGCCTCGTTCCGTACACTGGACTCTATTCCATATACTTGGCTGCTCCCTCGTATCCCGTCATGGCCTCAGGTTGCAGGTGCTCTCACGAAAGTGATGAGTAGTCGTGAAGAACCTCCGGCTGCTGCTGTGGTTGATAGACAAAAAAATTGTTGTCGTCGGGCAGAGCCTCTGGCTGCCACGGTAGTTGATCGAGAAAGAGAATTAAGTTAGCGCGTCTCGAGTATTTATACTCTAAGGCGCAAAAATCATGTTTCGACAATATTCTGCAGGTCTCAGTCTGTCGTTGGCGTCCTTTTCTAAACACGATTATTTTGACACTTATTTCGCTTGTCCTCGCCATATGCGAAGTCTTTTGCACATTACCCGATATTCATCTTGTCGGTAATTTTATGTTCACTGTGTATAAACCGTTTTTACCTATCTTAATTAACATAAGTTTTATTTATATTTATTTTCAATATAATCGCACTTTTTATTATTTTCGCACTATTTTTTATACACATGTGCGTCTTTATTTTATACACACTGTGGCGTATTTGGTTTTGTGAAATTATGCACACATTCTTTACAATTTAAATAATTCATATAATTAATAGCGTTCATTAAGAGGTGACGCTTTGCAGGAGTCAACAGGTCTCACACACACACACACACACACACACACACACACACACACACACACACACACACACACACACACACACACACACACACACACACACACGCGTAAAATACAAACACAGAGACACCGCTGATTTGGTCGTTCCATTTACAGTTCAGCTTGAAAGCTGAATTATTATTACTGACAATATGAATTATTTATTTAATTAAATTAATTATCTTCATTAATTTGTGCAAAGCACAGTACCCTATACATTTGTACTGTTGCAATATATTATTTAGTAATTAAGAACATCGTGTATATTTAGTTTATTTTTTCAAAATTTTAAAGTATATTTTAAAATTGTTGGACAATTGCATTAAAATTATCTTTATTACTTTATTCTTAATGCTTATTCTTTATAACACGTCTATCGTTTTAAAATGAGAAAATAACAGAACACCAATCTGCATCAACGATATTTATTTTTGTAAATAGACAAGTTGTAAAGAAACAAAACAAATTTGCAAATACCGACTTGATATTTGGCATACTTTTCGATGATGATGAGGTGTTAGTTTGGACCGCAGTGGATCGTACTTTTCTAAAACCTACTTGTTCTTTTCGTAGTACTTATTTGTAATTTTTATGTACAAGCAGTGAGGGAAAAAGCAACAGGAAGAACTAATCAGACATTTAGAGTAAAAAAGACAAGGGAATGAGAGTTATTGCGAAAAGAGAGAAAATGTTCTGTTCGCGAAAACTATTACAGGTTTTCTGAATTGATTTTGAACAAGCACAGTTTGTTTTTTACTGAAGGATTTCGTAAGTTTTTAATATTAGTTTATTTAAGTACTTTTTGTACGCCCAACAAAGTACATTTTCTTATTTAGCAAGACTTTCTGCGTTGTCGGTCGTAACACGGAAGTAGACGTAATTGTTATGTTTTCGTTGTAATGTGGTTTTCTCTGGCTAAAGAAGCACACCGTATAAGGCTGTAGTACGAGCAATAAAGTCTCCTTTCTTATACTGAACTAACTAGGTCTACTTACTCCAGACATTAAACGTAAGTTTTATCTGTTTTTTCGTGTCTATTTATGTCTTTAACATAACTGTATCAGAAGGATTGCTTTAGTGTGGTTTTGCTTCCCTGATCTGTCCTGCGGTCTTTGACGATAGCTAGCGGTTCTTTTTATATAGTTTTTCTATAGTTGTGTTTAAATTTGTAGTTAGTTAAAGTTTATTAATTTTTTCGTTACGCTTAAGTATGTATTTATTGTTCTAGTTTAGCTTACACCTGAAGACAACCACGGATTGTTTAGTAGTCGAAACGTTGTGTGATAAATTCTAACGATGGTAATTGTCCGATCTAACCTTTATGATAAATTTATCTTTTGATTTTAGTGTAAATAAAAAATTATTTTATGTCTAATTAATGTGTTTAAACTAACTGCTTCTGCACATGTGAACTTTTGAACTTTTATGTACACACTAGATTATACAACCGTAATATTATACAACCGTATTTTCAGTTTAAAACGACTTGCCACAATTCTACCACAATTCTAATCCTTTAAGTACATTACCTTTTGGATTACTTTAAAACTATCTCTCTCTCTCTCTCACACACACACACACACACACACACACTCACATTAATATTGTTACACTGTTACACTAATTTAAAGGAAACATACATTGTTAACATTTTATGAGGAAACTTATTATTTATTGTACGCTTCGCGCTTTCGATGACTGACGACTTTTTCCCCCAATGACACCGATTAGTTTGGTATTAACGTAATTGTTGTACCTACCCGCTTTTGTAATTATTAAAAATTTTAATCTGTCGTTGTTACTGTGTGTTATATTTTCTTGCGTAATATGTGTTGTAACGATTATAATTAATAATTAAATCGATTATAACAGTGTGTTAGTGTTGATTATATTTGTTCCTGTCTTAATCTATGTTTCGACTTTTACATGTTATTGGGTTAAGAAAATGTTTTTTATGTTCAAGACGATGATTAATTAATAGGTTCCTGCTTATTCGTCATACACTTCATTGTGTTTGGGAAATTCTGTTTCTTGTAAAAAGCATATATTCAGTTACTGATTTTTAAAATAACTATTGTCATCAGGTAGGTCTTTTTATTATGAGTATTCTGATATAAGTCCCATCTAAAAAATTCCCATATCACAAAGGTTATTTAAATTGACGTGTTTTCTGTGAATATTCCGTAAAATAATTTTGGACCCTCGCACACGGGCACTACACACACGGCTAAGTATCATTTCACACCATTCCACTGTATTTAAAGTTGTTTTACTAGTTTAAAATACTTACAACTAACGTTTTTCACAATGCTCCTTATTAACTATTTTACAATGTTCAAACCTACGATCTCTACTTATTCATATATGCTGTCATAAGCTTTACTCTCTGCTACATTCCACATGTATTAGAATGAACATTGCACCCAAATATGTCCATTACAATGTTTAGATATATACGTATGTTGTAAGGCAACCCTGTATGCGGTATTTACAAAAAAAGATAATAAAGAGAAAATTTTATTTAAAAAAAAAATTTTCAATAATAAAAAAAAATTTTGTTTATGTTTTAATCAATGTCTGTAATAGTGAAATAATCCTGTTTTAATGTTCTGTTAAAAATTTTAATAATTAAGAAGTTATTTATTAATTATTGAGCACTTCTGGAAGATCTGACCCAAGTCTGGAGTTAATCAGATTAACTCCGGTCAGCAATCGATTTGTGATGTTTAGTGCTGGTCCAATATCTCACTGTTAATTAATATTTTCTTCTTCTTGAAGTCTTGTTACATTAATAAATAAACCTTAAATTAGCATGTAAAATAATAATAGATACAAACAATTGAAATAAATGGATTTATTAACAAATTCAAAAAACAATCGATTTTTAATCGATTGGGAGCAATTATCGACTCCGCCTCAGGGAATAATCGATTTGTTCATACAGTGGAAAAAATTATTACAAGTATTATATAAAAAAGGGTTCTTGGAGCGATTATACTAATAGTCAGAGAAGGGCAATCGAGAAAGTATAACATTAACAATTAAAGTAATTTCAAGAATTATTATTTAACAATATTTAATTTTGTGGAAATTACCAAATTTCTCTCTTTTTGGAAATCTAGGCTCAAAAATTGGTTTCCGCCTTCATATAATTTTTCTGCCATTTTAATTGTTATTAATACAATTATAATAAATTTTAATTAGTCATATTTCTCTTCCTTTCCTTAAATATATATAAATTGAACCTTTGAACTGGTTTTTTATGTTAATCTCTGAATTTGACATTGCTCTTTAAAATTAATTAATTTATATATTTTGAAAATTTACAATATTTTAAGGTATATTTCCTTATTATCACTTTAACTCATAGGATCATTCACAGTAGTGGTTAACTGATTTACCTTACCTAAATCTTGCTAGTTTACAGGAATTATAAGTGAATTAACTGGTTTATATGGCTTCTGTGAATTCACCACATGGCCTAAAGTTTAGAATTTTACATTTCTGTCTTTCTCAAATAAATTTAATCCTACTCCTCCTCTGACTTTACATAGTTATTATTACATGAAAATAAAACGTTTTACAAACCCATTGTGAAGTGTAGTATTTGATTAATACTACTGTTATATAAAAAATAATAATGAACATCATTCAGCATTCTAAGATTGAACATATTGCTAACATGGTTTGAAAACATACATTTAATTCCTTTTTGAATTAATACAGCATACCTACTGAAACATTATTAATGGTATGCATGCTGTTATTTGGCAAACATAATTCATTTTAAACACATATAAATCTTATTTACTAAAAATTCTTATAAACCTATTGAGTTCATGGCTGTGAACAAATAGCCATTTTAAACATTTTAAACCTATAAACATAGATTAATGCCAGTCCTTTCTGGTCTAAACCATTATTATCTAGTATCCCTTCATCAGTAAACATGTCCACCCATACTCTAATTATTATCATTTTTACAAATGTCTTGTAATAACAGAGTTACATTAAAATAATAAAAAAATGGAAATCTTCCATTTTATTATTTTATGATGATGTGTATTATTGAATATAAAAGTTGTTATATAGCATATTGATAAGTCATAATATCACTAACTTTAAGTTTATTGTATTTCCAAAAACACTTGCACAAGTTCACTTTCACTGGTGGTTCTGATATTTTGAGTCTTATTATCTCAGACCAGAACTTTAGTAATCATGGACTGTTAAGACTTGTTTATTTCCTTTATCACACAATAGCTTTAGTTGGTTCACTTCTTATTCTACTAGACAACACTTTTGATTTCTTAATAATTACATTTTTATAGGATTTTGGGATGTTATACTTTCTTTTTAATTGTCTCTATGAGTTTGGGGTTGATGGTATTTAATAATAGGTTTTATAACGGTGTTTCTTTCATACTATTTCTTCCTCTCTTCTTGTCTTCTTTCTTGTCTTTCTTCTTATCTTCTTTCTTGTCTTCACTCTTGTCTTTCTTCTGGTCTTCCTTCTGCTTGTCTTCTTGTCTTCATTGTTCACTCTTGGGTAAACCAAGGTACTTCGTGTTATCTCGACTGATGTTTAGTTTGGAGTATCGAATGTGTTTACTGATACTGACCTTGCTCTTCGCTAAAGGTTTCAGGGTATTGTTTACTTCCTGATCACAAATTTTATTCTTCCTTCTTCTTGTCTTTGGGGTATTTTGGTGTTTCACCACTCTCAAACTGATTCTCTCTTCTTGATATTGTGTTATCTAATTTGTTTACTGCTCCTAGCTTCCTGGGCAAATTCCTGATTTTATAATATGAGTTGCTTTCAATAATTTCTTTGATTTTTAACAGTGGTTTTTATATAATGTAATGATAATTTTTATTTTATTGTTGTTTATTCCTTTGATTTCATTCAATTTCATTCGATTTTATATTAACATATGTGGTGTAATTAGTTATTATTATTTTATATGAATTAATAAATAGTGGATTTTCTGTCACGCTACAATGTACATATATGTTTAAGTAAAAACAGTGAATTCTATTTTCTTGGTCAAAAAAGTACTATAATTAATTTTAAAATTTATATTTTTAGCTTCAAAATATATTGTCTAAGAATATTGTTTACAAAATTTGTAAAAAAAAGTAGCTAACGTTTAATATATTTCACAAAAAGTACTAAAATAAATTAAAAACTTATTTTAGTTAATTACAGAATCATCGTAAGGTTTTCTAGACAAATATTGATACTGTATTTCCGAAATTGCCAAGGAAGAAATTAGTCAGCATATTATCCATTAGTTAGCATAACAACAAATATTGCTATTATGCTGTAGGTAAATAAAAACATGGCTCAATTAAAAGAAAACTCAGAATAAAATTTAGATTTTTGTGTTGTTATAAACAATTATAAATCACTTTTATAGTAATGCAGTCAGTAAGTTCGTAAAGAATGAAAATTATGACTGACGTTTGCAATTAAATATTAGTTTTTAAAAGGACAGTTTGAAGAATAACAGTTCAATAGCTTAATTAGCACATAATATTATCCCATATTTAGTTTAACATTTAACAATTAACGTTTTATTTGACATATACTGGAACAATTTTGAACACACGCGTACATAAAATAAAGATTCAGGGTGGACAGTCTCTTTAGCTAAAATAATTTCTGGATTTTCGACCAATTCAAATACATCGTCGCTAACTTGGTTTCGCCAACATTAATGACCTGTCCTTCGTGAAATATGTTAGCACAAAGTTAGATGTTTTCTGCTGCCGTTTAAAGCCTGCAAATAAAACTCATAGTTATGTATCATTCAGAATAATGCGCGTGTGGCAACTCGTATTACATTGGCAGAAACATGACTAGTATTGTTGGGAAGAATCTGCTCTCCCTGTATCTCGGGGAGCAAGGCATTCTCCTATATCAGACTTCCCTTTCTACTACGCCACTATACGGCTACAAATCACATTAGCTTCGTAGGGAAAGCCAAGGTTAGATAAAATCCTCGCTCTCCACTTTCTACGACGCGGCGTCTACAAGCGCGGATCAGCATCTGTCACGAAAAGGTGTTGTTTCATTCTTTGTAGCTTGAAATTTAAAATTTTTACTCATTGAGCATTTAACTACAAATCTGTCGATAACTTAAGGACTCTGACGTGCTGTGTCACTTTCGACAAATAAAACAGCATTATAAATTATTAGTTCTACGATAAATGAGATTCTAAGTCACATTCGCAAGTACACAGCCCACAGTGTACTTATCTTCACATACGTACACGCGCACACCCACCCACCCACGTTATAGTCCGTTGTCTAAGTTGACGGGCCTTCCATGTCAATCATTATCCACGATATCTGTGAGGCAATTTTCAAACAACTGATGATGAATTTCAGAAAGCTTAGGCTATGCCTCCTTGCCCACAGAAAACGAGTTACTGCACGCATTTCTAATTTGGATGATAAGCTACTTGAAAATGGCGTGAGATGTTTAGCGGCTAACAAAGGACTAATCTATAGAATCTATACTACCAAGTGGGAAACGTAAACGGAAACGGAAGTTTACTAGTATCGCCAAGAGCTTCCATCAAAACATTTCTTTTAGAGAAAAAAAAAGAATACGAAAAAGTTCATCTAACATTTTGACTCCGTTTTCTAAATTGTTATGTAAACTAATTTTTTACATACTTTGCTTGGAATGACGTAAAATGACGACGTTTTCAGTATCTAAAAATATCGATGTACTATTGAAAGCATCGAAACTAAAAACTTCAACCGTATAAGTCTATGTACTTTATGGCAATTCCGTTTAGCGGTTTATCGTGAAGTAACTTGAACAAAAATGCAAACACGGACATGTGCTGCATGGATTACATCTGTATCACGTTCAGGTTCTTAAACTCTTTAATGTTTTAGTGTCTTGTTTGTTCTCTATTTTACGTTTCTATGGCGAGGTTTCTGCCTGTAATGGATGGCGGATACCATTTCTATTAGAAAAGAAAAGTGCAGAAATATTTATTAGCCTTCAAACTTATTTTATAAAAATCGTCGGTAATTAAATCATTACTGGAAAAAAGATCAGAATTTGTAGAATTCTTTTATGGGCGGAACATACTGACAGTGTTTGTTCAATTAAATTTTAATACATATTTCAGAAAGTGCTTTCGATAGGCATTAACAGACAACAAGCTAAGTGGTTACTAGTGAACAGTAATTTGTACATTTGATGTGGTGTTTAGTAAATTGAGGTTGCGGTCGGTGGCTAGAACTTGTATTAGTATTTATGTAACATGTAATTGCATGTGAACGCCGCAAACTTGATCACAAACGCGCGCGGTCCGCTACTTCATTTGTAGCCTCGGTAACCGAATCGACTGTTACGTCACATTACACAGCATTTACTGTTTGTTTGTTTCTTTGTGTGATTTTGTTTTAACGTAAGAAGCAGAAATACAAAACATTTTCATCACAAATAAGTTCATAAATTAGCAGTCATTCATAACTAGAAGTTAAAAGTTTGAAATGTAAATGTTTCATGACACTAATCTTAGAGTTAGTTAACATAAAAATAAAATACATTTAATTTTAAAGTTGAGCTTAATTTAAAGTAATTTTGTTGCGTTCACTGCTTTACACTTTCATCAACAATATATTATATTGTTGATCATAACAACAATAAATATTGCCATATGCTTTGTAGTGGAAAGCAAATGAAATTATAAAATTACATTCTTTTGATCTAGCATAAAAATGTTTCTTCATTCAATTATGTAGTCAATCTAACGTATATGTATTTTCTATAAAAAGAAATATATACATTATATATACATTATAATTTATCAAATCTTTAGTGAATCAACCATAATTGAAGAACGGAAAACAACTATTGTGTTCCTAATATTCAATAAAGAAAAACAACTCCAGATAATTATCGCGGAATACATTTACTGAACAGATATGTCATACTCACCACAAAAATCTAGAGATATGATCAGATAGCATGATGAGTAAGAAGGAATAAGAAAAGGTTGTTTTCATCAGTGCGACATTTGCAGTTACACGAATTTTCGACAAAGGTTTTGATTATAATAAGCCACCTTTCTTCCGTTTGTTGGCGTTGAAATGACGTTTGAAAAAATTAAATTTAGAACAAAAATTTATTCAGTTATTAGCAAAGTAAATAAAAATTAAACTACATCTGACATGCTTACCAAGATTACACTAAATATTCGTTTGTTGGCACAATTGATAGATTGCTTATGTAGAATACATATGTTTCCAGATGTAGATAAACTGTTTAAAAATTTACGGATAAAACATCAGTTAGTAACTGAGTAACAACTCAGTGAAGTGTAGTGTAGTGTAATCTAGTGTTTTGTTCAGAAGACACAACATAACATATAGCTTCGAAATAGCGAGAGCTCCAATAGGCAGAACATTTGAAAATCTGTTAGACTGCGGTTATATGCGTTTGTCGCTAGCTAATGGCTATGTAGGGCTCAAGACTGAGGGGCCCGGGTTGCGGTTTGGTCGTTCCTCGGTAGTGATTGACGCCACTAAATGTTTCTAACTGTCGGGTCGCTTATGCTATAAATAATGTCGCCTCTATTATACAGCCATCGACAGGCAAAGTTAAGACGACAGCAGCAAGTACTTGTTCTCTAAGATACGAGGTGTGATCAAAAAGTATCAGGATTGATTTTATTTACATAAATATACAAGAGTTACAAATTTTTAAACTTGTCTCCTTCAAAATAATCTCCTTCCTCAGGCGCACACTTCTTCCAACGCTTTCTCAACTGTTCGAAGCATGTCTTAAGTGATCTTCTCTAAGAACCTTAAGTTCTCTCGTCGCATATAGATAAGTTTCTTCTATATCTTAAAATGCTCTCCCTTTTAATTGATTTTTTACCTTTGGAAAGAGAAAAAAGTCACAGGGAGCCATATCTGGCGAATATGTAGGATGCTGAAGCTTTGGAATACTGTGTTAAGCAAGAAAATGCTGAACAGCATGTGACGTGTGGTCGGGTGCATTGTCGTGTTGAAGCCACCATTCACCGCTTTGATGCAACTGTGACCTTTTTCGTCAAATTGCATCCCTCAATAGCCTCAAAACAGAAATGTAGTAATCCTGGTTTACTTGTTTGGCTTGGTGGAGCAAATTCATGATGAACAATCCCTTTGTGATCAAAGAAAACTGTGAGGATGGTCTTGACTTTGCTTCGGCTCTGTTTTGCCTTTTTTGGTCTTAGAGAATGGAGAATTTGGGGTCTTCAACACTAAAGACTGGTCCTTAGTTTCTAGATCGTATCTATAAACCCATGATTATGGGTATCCATGAAGCCGATACGATCGATTTAATGAAGTTTTTATCGTTTTTAGCACATTCAAGCAGGTCTTGACCGACTGACACCCGAGCATCTTTTTGGTCAGCTGTGAGCACTTTTGGTACAAACTTTGCAGAAACACGTCTCATTCCCAACTCATAAGTAAGAATGGACTACACTGATCCGAAACTAATTTTCAAATCAGTTGCTAGCTCACGAATGGTGATTCGGCGGTTTTCTCGCACAGCAGCACGCACACGCTCAACGTTGTGGTCAGTCTTGCTGGTTAAAAGCCTTCCTGAACGCTCGTCACTCTCAACACTTTCTCGCCCATCTTTAAAACGCTTAAACCACTCATAAACCTGTGTACAACTCATACAGTCTTTCCCATAAGCGTTTTGTAACTTTTCGAATGTATCCTTACATGTTTCACCAACTTTTTGACAAAATCTGATACAAATTGTC
Source organism: Magicicada septendecula (assembly GCA_034769895.1). Classification (NCBI taxonomy): domain Eukaryota; kingdom Metazoa; phylum Arthropoda; class Insecta; order Hemiptera; family Cicadidae; genus Magicicada; species Magicicada septendecula. The sequence goes on along the minus strand of CM068369.1, from coordinate 434,140,761 downwards.
TAATAAATTTTTTCTGACATGGTAAATGCGTGAAATGAGATCAACACACAACACTACAATGGGCGTTTTCAAACAAACCAGATCAGCTGTTATTATAAAACTTACACCGAGTAATTAGTATACTGTAAAGTAAACGTATGTGTCGCGTTTTGGAGCCAAGTCAGCTGACTTGGCATTGCCAGTATCAATCCTTTACTTTTTTATCACACCTGGTAAGATCATAGATACTCAACGACCTAGGCATTCAGACATAAGGAGAGGAAGAGACTCACACGCACCCCCCCCCCCACACACACAAATCTTATTTTTTCTTCTACGTCTTCTTCCTCTTCCTCAGTTTTTCTTCATTTCTTCCATTACAGAAATATTGAACTGAGGCGCGTTTAACCAGTCTCTTCATGTGGCGCTTATAAGAATTTTACTACTTTAAAAATTTAGTAGCCATATCTCTCAGATGCTTTTTTTCCGAAAGTCGTGCGTATATTCATCAATTTTTTTACGTACGTTCTGTAATAAAATTATAAAACCCAAAATGTTAACGATACACGGCGAAGCAATAAAACAAAACAAAGCATTGCATCGTAAGTTCTTCGGAGCGTGTAGAACGTCTTTTCCGTTTTACATAATGCAGTTGAATAATAAGTTGGTGAGAAATAACGGTTTAACATCTCACATCAAAAATTCGAAGTAACATGTCTACGGTTGTCCGTAGAAGATCACGTGTTAGAACGATAGCTATTAGCAATGGAACAGAAGAAATAGACTATACAATAGTAATATTTTCACAGTGCTTGGGGAAGTGACGTCAGTTGGTTGCGGAGTAGTGTGGCTGCAGCAATAACCAATGGGATTTGTGCAAACTACGGATTACTTATTATTCTTTAGAATGTATTAATAGTGTTTATTTGTAAAAGTTAATTAATGATTTTAGGTTCAGCTAATTATTGCATAAGATTATGATAATGGTAACTGGATTTTATATAAAAATAGTTGTTAGATTAGTAAAGTATAAATTGTATTTAAGTGATTGTGCCAATTTGAACGATATAGCTTAAAATAAATCTACATTGTACCAGTAAATGAATATATCTTATTTTTGTTGCAGTCGTTACACGCTCCTATTCGCACACATGTAATACAATATTCATAGCCGCTCTTAGGAGCGCGGGGCCAGATGCCAACCTAGCCACTGGACACTTATATTTTCCGCTTGACATCACTATCCCTCAAGTTCTTTGCTGGACCGATAATACATCCAGCGTGACATCTAACTACCCATTAATTCTTTTGTTTCGTCTGCTTCAGGAGTGGTTTGTTTTGGGCGGTCGTCCACATGCAGTGAAAGCGTGTGACTGACACATTGAAGCGGGGAAGTTTCGGCTTCCGGTGGCAACCTGGAGTCTGACGGATCACGTAAAAAAATGCATTTGTACGTTTCCAACAACACAAAATTGTGGAGTATATTAGGAGGTCTATGATAAAAACTAGCAAAAGGAGATATGATAGTGCGATCTGCAAAAGGAGGCATTTCAATCTACTTACAAAATATCTTATGCAAAATAACATTAAAATTCACCGTCTTTACAAAAACCTATTCTTTCACTGCTGTATTGTTTTGCTCGCTTGTAAGAAATATAATAAAGGATATATGCTGTTTATTTATTGGTTGGCTGGCATCCATGTTTACTTTACATTTACCTATACGATTAATGATTTTACGGCATTAAAAATATGACCGTAACTTGTAAGTTAACTGATATTTGTGTATTAATTATTTATTGTGAACTATATATATAAAACTCAAAGTCTGAGGATTTTTTGTATTGAATACAAATCCACACCGTTACACCGATTGCCACAAAATTTTGCACAGGTAACCTTTGACACAAGGCGAGAAAAACTGTCTAACTTAGAATTTGATATTTTGCCCCGTTCGCACGATTTAAGCCCTTTTAATTATGCCCTTTTGTTGACGCATATAAAGATGTCAACAACACTATGGAGACCAGAATTAATTAGCATAGTAACAATTAAATAAACAAATGCTACTTAGCGGCCTCGGAACTGTACCTTCATCCGTTCCCGATGTACATTTTCGATGTTTTATGTAATATGCGATTGTAGTATCGATATATTACGATGTGGAAAAGAAGAAGTGTACTAATTGTAAATCGTCCTATTTCTTAACGAAAAGCGAAAATACGTGCTGTTTTTATTTGTGAAGTTAGGTGACAACGGTTGTTGGTTTTTAGTTTACGGCTGAAATAAAAAACCATGGTTGAGGAAAACATAACGTTTAATGTGTATATACAATGCTTATAACACAGTAACTCTTAAAATAAAGAACCTAAAGTTTTTGTGTTGACATAATTTGAAAATGCAGATACGTCTTTATATTTTGTAATTGTCTTAAACGATTATAAAGTTTATGTTTATACGTATTTCTGATGATACAATAAATAAGTAATGAAATACATTAAATACTACTACTAATTTATCTATATGTATAAAACTCAGTCTGAGTATTTGTTTCCTTGTACTGAATACAAATCCACACCGTTACACCGATTCCGTCAAATTTTGCACAGGTAACCTTTGACACAAGACAAAAACACTGTTTACCTTGGAATTTGATATTTCGTCCCGTTCTCACGATTTAGGCTCGTTTAATTATGCGGTTTATTCACAGTCGATGTGTGACGCGTATAAAGATGTCAAAACACCATGGAGACCAGAATTAATTACCATAGTACCAAGTAAATAAACAAATGCTATTTAGCGCCATCTTTGAACAGTGCGTGTGACCACCCTCGTGCGTGTTAAAAACGTAACTAAAACGCAACAATGTTGACAACCGTCCGTTTTTTCTACGTCCGTGTGACAAATTTCATTTCTGCCTGTGTGTTAAATTCATTGCGTTTCCCACCTCTCAGAAAATCTCAATCCCTAACGACCCATACGACCCATGACAATAAACGAGGAAGTAATAACGCGGTTAAAAAACCTAAATACAAACAAAGCTGTGCAGAAAACACAAAAATAAAGATGATTTGATGAATATAATTTTTTTTAAAATCCGTCTTTAAAAAAACGTCAATTAAAAGAAAACAATAAAGCGGGCGAAGCCGCGGGTGTAACAGCTAGTTATTATTAAATGACACTAACAACAATCCAGTGCGACAATTAAAGTAGACCTACACTATGCTCTGTATGACGGTGGTTGACGTGTGGACCCTTGGCTGCCTCTCCCCCATTGTAATACTTCCGCCCGGGCTCGACAGCAGCTAATTGCCGCGTGAGTCACCTTACTGTGCGTCCAGTATAAAACAATTTTTTTTTGCCCCGCCCAATATTGGTAAAATTTTGTTATATTTGAAATCAGCGAAATAATACGATGAAAATGACACCAAACACGACTAAAAAATATTATTAAATTTTAAGGTGTTTCAAGGTAAAAGCTCAACAACTACTTTGATACACGTCTTCAGTGCATAGTGCTCAAAGAATAAATTTAAATAAAAGATACGAATACTTGTTTAATTGCTTTGTTTGATTCTTTGATTGAAAAAGAACACACATAATATTTCGTGTTTAAGCGCTGGTAGGGGACAGAGACCTTCCTGCTCATTTCCTATAATGGCGTTGCTATGAGTCATCTCGTGACTAGTACTGCTTGGTATTTATGACTCAGCCTCATCCCTTCTTCAGTTGCTCACAAACAGTTGAATAGTTTAGTGTCTACTGTTCGTCGCTACTGTCGATAGTGAGTTTACGGAGTATTAGTTTAATTAGTTGAATATTATAAGGTTACATTTTGTTAAGTTAAGTATTTCAAGTTTTATTAGTGACTTTTTATTTTTTGTCGAGATGTCTTCATCTAGTAAACGTGGTAAAGTGTATCATTCTCAAGCTAGAACAATAATCGCGTCGGTTATGCAATACTTTGAACAGGAGCGTGACAATAAAGGACCGTTAATTGATATACAAAAAGTGTGAGAGAGAGTTTCGGCAGCGTGTCCAGTGTCTCTACGCACCATTACTAGAATATAAAGTGAACTTAAGGAGTGTAAGAAGCTTTGTTATAAGCGAAGATAATGAAAATTATGAAGTGCTCCCAGATCCAATGAACACGGAAAATGCTAGTGTGCTCCACACGCCAAAAAGGAAAAAACCTCTCCCATGCCCAGTGACTTATATCGATGATTTTGACAAATCTGCCATTCGACGCCATGTTGTAGATTATTATAGACGCAAGGAAGTGCCGACCCTCCGCAAATTACAAGCATCTCTCAAAGATGCGGGACTTTTCAAGGGATGCTTACAGTCTCTGTCTAACGTATTAAAGAATATTAGTTTCAAATGGAAAAGGTTCGATGAAAGAAAGGTACTTATGGAGAAGCCATCGGTTGCTTTATCAAGATCCCGGTTTTTGAGGAAAATTCGTAATGTGGACATTAAAAACGTGGTGTTTTGATGAAACATGGATTAATAGTAATATCTCCAAAGATGTTGGATGGACCAACGGTAGTGTTAGCTCTACTCTGGGTGCACCTCTAGGCAAAGGACAGCGACTCATAATCTGCCACGCAGGTGGCGTCAACGGATGGATAAATGCACCCCCGCTGATTTTCAAATCTAAGAAAATGGTTGACTACCATGAGGAAATGAATTCTGAGATATTTGAGTGCTGGTTTTTTGAAGTGTTGCTTCCTTCACTACCACCCGGTTCAACAATCATCCTCACGGAAACTCGGCTCGGCTCCAACCTCATCGTCAAGGAAAGGAGAAATGGCAGATTGGCTAACCTCACGAGGAGTTCGTATCACGGACGACATGCGTAAGTCCGAACTGTGTAATCTCGTCAAGCTACACAAGCGCCAACTGACTTCTTATGTCATTGACAAGAAAGCATCTGAGCTTAGATTTCGGGTTATTCGGCTTCCACCTTATCGTTGTAATTACAATGCTATTGAAAAGGTCTGGGCTCACTTGAAGAATTACGTCAAACAGTGCAACACAACATTCAAACTGGACGATGTGCAAAATTTGTTTTTTGAATCTGTAAACTCCTACCAAGCAGATTCGTGGAAAAACTGCGTTAAACACGTAAAGAAAGAAATGGATGATGATTGGCTGAGTGAAGGACTTGATGACCGCAGTGTCCACGAAATCAACTTGGCTCCAGGAGATTCAGATGATGACGACAGTGACTGGAACTCTGACGAGGAAGAAGACTTGGGAACATCTCAATTGGAATAGCTGTTTTAATGAGAGTAAGTAGACTTGGTATATTTATTTAGTGTTTTAATTATTTTTTTTTGCCTTATATTGCAAAGGTCAAAATGTTTGAGAAACGTTGTTCCATAAAATATTATAAAAATATAGTACTATCTAAAAAAATGTTATCAAAGTAGGGTACTATTATGAGCTAAGTCATAATAGTAAAAAAAGATTAGTAGAAAAAAATTTATTTTCATAAGCTAAGTCATAACTGGTATTATTTATAAATAATTATTTTCAGAAAAATGTTAGCAAATGTTTTTTTTTCATAGGTTCCCTGGTGACTCGGATCGATTTCGTTTACCAGCATCAACTTTGACCTGCTTTATTACAATCGCTAGCATAAGTCATTGTAAATATGTAAATACTGTAAATTAAATAATACAAAAAATAAAGTCATTGTAATTATTCAGTCATTGTTACTTTATAACGCCCAATTTTTAATATTCCTTAGTCGTGTTTGGTGTCATTTTCATCGTATTATTTCGCTGATTTCAAATATAACAAAATTTTATCAGTGTTGGGCGAGGCAACAAAAAAAATTGTTTCATACTGGACACACAGTGAGGTGACTCACGCGGCAATTAGCTGCTGTCGAGCCCGGGCGGAAGTATTACAATGGGGGAGAGGCAGCAGGTAGGCCAAGGGTCCACACGCCAACCACCGTCATACAGAGCATAGATCAGATGCGATTGCTGCAGGCTGCGTGCTCTACAGCGCAGTCGCATGCGTTCCACGCACAAATGAAACCACTTCTATGAATTCCATTTGACGAGTCATTGTACAACGACTGCAAGCCATAATCGCATGCGACGATCACTTCAGAATTTTCCGAAACCCGATCTTTCGAAACAAAACCGCATGTTTAGAATTCTTCGGTTTATCCCTTTGGGGGGGGGGGGGGCTCTTCACTTCAAACACTATCAGCCTAAAAAAGGAAGAATCTAGTAAAGACATCAGTGTGGAGTGCTGCCCTATACGGGAGTGAATCTCTTGGACAATTGGAGAAAGTGACAAGAAAAGACACCAAGCATTTGAGACCTTGTGCTTCAGAAGAATATTCAAGATAAGCTGGATTGAGAAGGCAACGAATGAGGAAGTCTTTAGAAGGGCTCAGGAGGAGAAGAGCTAAGTTTATAGGGCATATACTAAGACACAATGGGTTGGTTAAGAGAATAATAGAAGGAACAATTAAAGGGAAGAATCACAGAGGGCCGCCCCATTTAGACTACATGAAACAGCTTATGGTCGACGTGAACTGCACATCGTATTGTGAGTTGAAAAGAAAAGCAGAGAAGCGTGAAGAATTGCGAGCTGCTACCAACCAGCCTATGGGCTGCTAACCTAGAAGAGAGAGAGCTGTTAATTGGTTGGCTGGCAACCATGTTTACTTTACAGTTACCTATACGTTCGATTAATGATTTTACGGTTTTAAAAATATGACCGTAACTTATAATTGAACTAAATTAACTCGTATTAATTATTTATTGTGATTATTAATAAATGACACTTTTACAACAGTCCAATCCGGCATTCAAGTGGACCTACACTTGATCAGATGAGATTGCTGCCGGTTGCCTGCCCTCTAGCGCAGTCGTATGCGTTACACGTCCAAATGAAACCACTTCTAATGAATTTCATTTGACGAGTCATTGTTCAACGACCGCATGCGACGATCACTTTAGAATTCTACAAAACTGCATCTTTAGAGTTATTCGGTTTATCCCTGGGGAGGGATATATAATATAGATCTATCAGCATGTTCACTCTGCTCAACAGTCCGTAAAGAACCAAGGCGTACAGCACGGCTTTTGTGTTCAGTGTGACGGTTGTATGGCCAGTACAACACGCCGCCAACCGCTAGTTGCGGTATTCACAGGTAGGACAACATGTTCACTAACATTAATTTTATATTATGTACACACAACTTATAAATGAAGAAATAATATATGATTATGCTCTTGAAGAAACAGACTACAGATAAAGTTGACTAAAGACCAATGCGAGCACTTAACTAGGAAAATAGTAATCACGAAAGCAGGAAGTTGTTATTTTTAAATTTTAAAAAATTACTAAAATTACGTCTTGAGGAGCGACACATACTTGTGTTATCTAATCAGCAGTGACAGTACCATAGGGTTATTGGGAGTTAATCCTGTAGTATGTCTGGAGTAATATATATAGAGAATCTCTTTCTGTATTTCAACCTTATGTCATTCTGTCTATCTGTTTTTCTTTCTCCTTTCCTTTGTTAAACAAACTCGCCAACACACAAAAATTTAATTTTGCTTGCCCTCTGGTGTCTAAACAACGAGTCCATTTAGAAATACCCGCTGCTAAAATTAAAGTTGTTTAATTAAAACAGAAAACAGTTATCCACTTAATGAGCATTTAGAAGGCCACAATACGCCTTTGTTTAAACAATATTACATTACTCACTACCTTCTTAAAATTTTAAAAGTATTTTATTTGAACGTGCTATAAAACGAAAAAAACGTTTCACAAATAATCTCTAAACAGTTAAAGAAACAGCAATGTATCTCGGATAATAAGTGATTATAATTAAATCTTATCAGTGTTTACAATTCGATTTTTAAGGCAGAGCTCTCAAAATATAGACACAAGCACGAAGGAAATGGTAACTGCAGAACGCTTGTTTTTGATATTGCTACAAACGTGGTATAGCGATGCACTATTGTTGCTGCGTTCTTGTGGCCAAAGGAAGCAACCCTTTTAAAATGAAATTGCTATTTGTAATTATTACATGTTAGATAAATATAAACAGTTGTAAGGAGGGAGGAAAAATTCAACATGTATCGTATGACGCTTGTTTGTGAAGTAACTAAACTCTTACATATTTGTCGTTTTGTGTGTGCTCGCGCTCGCCTACTTGTCTTAGATACAATGACTCAACTTACTAAATATTCCAGTTACACACCGTATATCGTACTTTATCAACGTGAGAAGACACCTTTGTAATTTATCGCCTGCGAACTTCACTTGTCTTTAACAGACATCACACACACTAACTCACGCACGTTGTGCGCGCGCGCGCGCTGTATTTCATTCTTCTGAGCGCGTAATAACGTGTACTAGTGAGGTTTGATATCTTGTCGACTTAAACAACCATAATCTTCTTCCAACGTGATTTCGGATTTAGCTTAAAATCAACGTGTACATAAGCGCATTTTATTCGTCGATACTCAAACCAAAGACGGATTTCAATAACTTTGATTCAGAGTGTTCGGGCTTGATTTTTTTGTAAGGGCTTCTTAGGCTTCTTTCCGATTACGTATTTGACTTTTAGTGACGTCAACACTAATTCTATAATTTCATCTCTACTGTCGGCCCAATTATTTTTCTTCTACTTATCTCTTTGTAACTATTTTACTTTTTCATCACCATTATTCCTTAGTACATTCCGCACACAAATTCCTGGTTGCGTCTCTGAAAGTAAAAAGACTATTTTCAAGTGAAAAATATAATGTTATTTATACTTCACACTTTTTCAAAACATCAAACACCTTTGCTAAAGTAAGATTAACATTAGTAAGATCTTTAATGGCTACAGAAGCAGGTCCTTACTGAAGATGTATTTTTGTACCTATAAAACCAAAAAGAAAACTAAATTAGTCTTCGGATTAGAATTTATTTCATAAACGTAATCTTTTCTTCCTTATTTTACACTCAGTAGGCTGTTTCAAGTTCATTCCCGATTTGATCCGACTGTCACTTCCTATATTTCTCCTGGGAGGAGAAATTTCGTATTTTGAGGGACGAAATTTTACGTAGGCTACGGATTATCCTAATACCGTATATGCCTACAGTAAGCGTCAACCTTTGATGCTCAAAACACGCTGACACCTGCGTTAAACCTACTGCTAGTGATATTAAGGTTTGAATTTAATATTCTAACATGTGAACAGTAAACTGCCCGACTCATTAGAATTCAGACATTGTTGGTAAGGGTGGGGGATTTTAATTGCGTCTGTACAATCAGTCTTCTTTCCTTCCTTTAATGTCTTAAGTTCTGTTGTTACAGCCGCTGTTGTAATTAAATAGTAATTAGTTTACAACACGTTGTTTCTTAATGTCGATAAAAGGCTTAAGATATATCTTGCGGTTTAGATTATAATAGTTTAAAATTTCAGTCAACGTTTAAAATTTCAGTTTACGTCAATAATTCACTAAATAAGTAAATCTTATAAACATAGCAAGCAGTTATAAATTATTTAAACATGGATAAGTGAAACGTTGTATTTTGCTGTTCTGAGTTTTAATAACTTTCCATAGTTTAAGTAAAAATGCTTTACATTGAGTTTTTTTATTTCAGAATGTTTATTTTGCTAGTTATACTCAAGCCACTGTACTCACTTGACTAATTCTGGTGTAATTAAAATAATTTTTTAAAATTAATAAAATAAAAAGTAAATGTAATTAAAGAATTGTTAAAAAAACAAATTGTAACACAAATAGAAAAGTAATCTATAATTTATAAAAATAAAGTATATAGCGGAAAGTGCATTACAAAAATACACGTTCTCCTACCGTGTAGTTGCAAAAAAGTAACGTCAAGGTTTATTGTGAAATCCATATTAGATGAATGCGTTACACGTTCCAGTAGTACGCGGTTGAATGAACATCATTATATAAGTAAATAATGCAAATGAAACGTGAAAAGCCTAACTACTGTAAATTTATAAAATTGTCCACGTTTTACATTTTATTTTTTTCCATCCGTCCCTTATATTGATTTTGGAAGGCCTTAAAATGTAAAATGATAAGACTTAAATCACGTAAACATGTTATGTTACACCTCTACAATACACGTATACCGTTTACAAACCAGAATTATTGAGTTTAATTATAATAATCATGACCTTCACAACATGGCATAGGCAAGATGCTGCCTGTTCCGCCTTCAAAGATCCTGCAGCCATCTCTTTCTGGGTCTATCCACACACCTGTGTAATATAGGTTTGTATTTCTAGATTTGTCTGGCCAGTCTAGAATTTGACTTACTTTCTAAGTGTTCTTTCCACTCGTTTGCAATCTTTTAATTTCTCATTCATATTAAAAACTTGTAACATTTCTCTTATAGGCTCATTCTTTACACGGTCAAGTTTAGAACACTTGAACACCTTTTCACTCGTCTTAAAAACGCCATTTTCGAGGCCTGTATTGTACAGTCTTGTTTCTTAGTTGCTGTCCATAATTCACACTCATAGGACAGTACAGGGACTCCCATAACGTTGTAAACTTTAATTTTGTATCTCGACGTACCTTGTTTCTAAAAATAAGATTGATTTTTATTATTTATTTACAGATCTTCTGGAACCTATCCAACTTAACATCACTTCATAATTCCTATTGTAACATCATTACAGAACCAATCACTATCATAACACTATCATACAGAACCAATTACAGAACACTATCATAACCAATATCATTTCCCAAATAATCAAAATAGGTCACCTGAATTGACCATTAATCACTAAATTTGTTCTTATTGGTTCCTCGCCTCGAAATGCCATTACCTTTGTTTTATAGTAGAGATTTTCATATTTTATTGTTTGCAAATCTGGTGAAGCTTAAAAACATATTGTTGTAAAGCAGATTCTGTATTTTTAATAACACGCATGTTTTCAACAAGCAACAGCACATTCAAATGTATGTCTCTTGGTATCATAGTACTAGGGTTCACTACATGTGAGTTCAATTATCAGTAAATACATTGTTACGAAGGTCTCCTTGATCATCGTAGGTACAGTGGAAAACAAAATACAAGACACCAATTAAGTCACTAATCACCACCTTTAATTATCACAATTAAACAGTTTTTAATCAACAAGATAGTCGCTTACAACAAATGAAATAAAAATTGTTCACACGCAATAATAATGTCAACTAATATAAAACATAATTGTATTACAATTGTCCCGCACAATTATAAAACAAATAAAATTTCGCCACAATACTTCGAAATCGCACTGTGTAATCGCCCGACAATAACTCAAATCGAGCGTCGTTGAGTACTTGTATTTATACCCCGCCGAAATTCCAGAAACATCCATACTACGCATCAGCGCTACACTAGAACGTAATTGATTGCGGCCTTGACACAGTGCACGCTGGTGGCTAAATCTAGATAAGTCTCGCTAACGCATGTTGAGATCACGTACGCACACGACATTACAGCCGGATTCCACTGGAACATCCGAGAAACACGTAAAATGTTTTGTAATAGTGTAACACTTTTTCCGCATTACGTAACAATATTAAGTGGAGTGGATCATATTACATATGATGCGTATCATGATAACCTAGGTAAGCCCCCTTTGCAAACAGCGTTGTGGCAACTCGATCTTGAGTCTAGACAAAAACCGTTTTTTACTTTAATCTAATTAGTTACGGAAACTCATAATTTAATACCGAGAGGTTATTTTTTTTACTAAATACGTTAAATCTAAAAACGAGTACGTGCAGATGTTAAACGTAGTTTGACGTACCCTCGACCGTGGCTGACGACTCCCTTGCACGGAGAGTGGTACCTTCTTCTCGATATCATCGTTGAACGTGTTTCTTTAGCAGTTTTAGTACTAGACGTAGCAGGGCATCCAGCGTCTACGCTTAATCTATTCACACGTTTGGCTTAGATCACGCAGCTCTGCGAGATCGCTGTCTCTGTCTCAGTAGTGTAGGATATTTTGTCCAATCATGATTCACTAATTCACGACACCATTTTGCTCAACAGGACTTACTGACCACGCTGTTAAGAGCCGCAAGTTGCGGTCCTGTCATACCGCAATGCCTCAGCAGTGAAACTCTCGTAAAACGACTCCATCGCTATCCGGGTAAAGTCATCGTTGGCCACAGTACACTGCAGTAATTGTACGGTATCTGTAATCTGTGACTCTAGCACGGCATTTAGAACACAAATCTTTTTTTCATTTGTACATTCTATTAATTAAACACTTAAATATTTTTAATAGCTTTAAATTTTTCTAGTTCTTCTACATCAGAACCTTTGTGCATTTAAGAAAGAAATATTCCTCTAGACTGAATTTTAAGCTAGGAATAGTTTTTAATAATAGCGGTAGTGAGCTACAAATACGTAGTATTCACCTGAACATTACCATTAGTATTATTTCATAATATTCAGAGCACTTTCTCAATTTTCAACACTAGGCCTATCTAAAATAATCGAAGGAATTCTGAAGAGCCGGGAGACTTCCCTGTTTATTGCACAATGTCAAATATTCCTACATTTAAAATAGGTTTAAATGCCTTAAATTTAAGGATATTAACTGTTCACTTGTTTTAAACTGCGATTTAGTAAATTTTATGCAAAAAAATTATGTTCTATGTTTCTTAAGGAGAATTGTAGTAGCTAAGAGTGATTAATAAAGTGCAGAGTTAAGTGCGCTTAGATAAAAGTGATTTAAAATATGGTAATTGCTTTATTATCTGTAGTGCTGCAGTTTTTCTACAGAATATAGCTTTCAAAGTATGTCAAAGCCGAACGCGACCTCACTGTCGAGAGGTTGCTTACTCGTCGACAGTGAGGTGCGTTTGGCTTTGACATCGATTTAATGCTATATCCTAGGATGGACACCGGAGGTGTGGTCGAAACGTATAGAAATAGTAATTCAAGCAATCGACCACGCCAAACATCCCGATTAATGTTGACTACGGACGTGATAGCCTACGGACTAGATTACAGCCAATAGTTTTTTTTTTTATTTGTTAAAAGGACATAGTCAATCAATCGGCAATGGAAGAGCGGGTCGCGTAGGAAGTTTATAGGCCTGATTGAGGTTGTGTGTTGTCAGTTGAAAAGTGATATTAGGTGTGATATAATAAAGTTAAAGACGTTCGTGAGTAGTATTCTTAATGAAATTTGTATGTATCGACAATGAGTTATTAAATTAATATATGATTTTGATAAAAGTATTTAATAAAACTTGAGATGTTTTACTGCCTCTGCCATTGAATTAGGCTTTCACTTCGAAGATCGATACCAGGTAACAATATTGTTACGTAATGCGGAAACAGTGTTACGTAATACGGAATGTTCTACAAGTTTATCGAATGTTCCAGTGGAATCGCTGTAATGTGTGTGCGTACGTGATTCTCAACGCATTAGGTAGACTGTGACAGAAGTCGCGCGGCCACGCACACTGTGTCAAGGCCACAATGAATTACGCTCTAATGTTTTCCTTTATTATAAAGGAATGGATGTTTTTGGATTTTCGGCGGAGTATAAATACAAGTACTCAGTTACACTCAATTCAGTTATTATCGGGCGATTAACAGTGAGTTTGAGTTGCGAATTATAACAGTGCTGTTAGACGTATTGTGGCGGAGTGTCATGTGTTTTTATAATTGTGCGGGACAATTGTAATACAATTGTGTTTTATATTAGTTGACATTTTATTGCGTGTGAACAATTTTTATTTGATTTGTTGTAAGAGATTATCTTGTTGATTACAAACTGTTTAATTGTGATAATTAAAGCCGGTGATTAGTGACGTAATTGGTATCTTGTATTTTGTTTTCCACTGTACCATACGACGATCAGTAGACCGTCTTAACAAAATATTAAACAAGTGTACGATCGGTGATGACAAGGTAACGTTAGCACGTTGTTTGTTGTATTTCACTTGCGAGTATCGATTTTGTACGACTACTGTTCTTTGCAGAGCACTTGACACAGATTACATCGCAGGTTAAAATGCTATCGCTGTCTTGCAAAGTTTTGACCGCAACAATTCTTTCTTATGTCGCAGTCAATTTGATTTGAAGGCAACTGTGTTTTTAATTAATAGTTAGTATTTTGTCTGTTTAGAACGTTTTATAACTTTTTAATTTTAATTCACATTTGTGTTCCAATTTTAATTATAACGGTGGGATAGCTCAGTAGAAGAGATCTCGCTTAGCATGGCGTACAACCTGTGATGTTGGTTGAGCCAATCCAACCTGTCTATCTACTGCTGGGACAATACAACAGTCTGGCTGGGATAAGCTGATCTTATATCAGTAACAATGCAACATCTACACACTCTAGCATCTTATTAATGTATGCTGATTGTATCTGGGGGTGCTGTAGTGTGAGAACTCTACCCGGATTAGAGGACGCGAAAGGTCATGGTCTAATACTTGAAGCAAGATGATGAGGATTGTAATTATACTCTAAATTTACAATAAAATATTTATTTTGAACACGGTATACGTTAATAACAGAAAAAAGATAAAAATAAAGAAACACTTTTATTCAAGATGTTTATGGTTGTTTTCATATCTCGTACAGTCTTTATGGTTGTTTTCATATCTCGTACAGTATTACAAATAAACACTTAAAAATAAACTATCGATATGTCACATTCGTAAGTACTCGTTGTAAACCAAGTACAATGAAGCTCGTATATTATTTTAGACTACACGATGATGGAACTTGAACAAGACAATCTAGATTAAAAGTGTAACTACAACCTTTATCGTTTAAAGTTAACAAAGCACCATTCGTTGCACCCTCATAGGAACGCAACCTGTAGTTATACCGTCTTTGTAGTAAATTCTTTTATCTCGTACGTAGACAAAAATAAATAACGAAGTTGAATCATTTTTAAAGCACACAACTGTTGTTTTAAGGACAATGAACGGGTACAATTAAGAGCACTTCGTGCATATGGCGATTTTTTACATTGTACACCGTAGTTGAAATGCAAGTAAAATACACAGATTGGGACATAACAAAAGACATATTTTTATCGAGGGGCTTGTAGCCCCCTATGTACTTCATCATTATCAGTTTTCATAATTATTGACACATTTTATAGTTTTTCATAATTTTTTAAGATAACACTTTTTAACAATAGGGAATCGTGACAATATTAATTTTATGATAATGTTAATTTAATAATTTTCTTCAATAATAGTTCCTTTGCGTCTCATAATAGATTTTGAATGCACAGACTTCAGCGAAACGAATATCAATTATTGGACAACATTTTCAGTCTAAAACCCATTTATTCATAAATAAGAATAATGTGGCATAAGAAAATAATTTGTTTGAAGTACGTGTTTTGTTTTTGTTAAGGGAAACAGGACCCTGAATATGAAAGAGAAGATACAGCTAGTAGAATTACAAATAAGAAGTAATGTAAAAAACTAATTTTACTAACTTTAAGTTTTCGTAGGATTTACGGCGAAAGAGAAAGTTTATTATTAATGGATAAAAAAGACACAAACGTAAAATTATAGCATAAAACTTAGTACGTAAAGGGAAAACAAATATGCAATTATTTGACCTTGTGATCACGAATCAATTATTCTGAACATTTGTGAAGGAAAATTACTGGGAATATGAGCGACAAATACAACGGAAAGAGGTTCTTCGATAAACTTTGAACGTTCGATAAAGAGGTTCAACGTGTCGTGCACATGTTGCTGGAAGATGAACTGAATAAAGTTGTCAAAAGACCGCATTTGTTCCTGGCTGCAACAAGAAGGTCTTACCCTAGTTATAATTACAAAAAAAGAAGAGAAAGCAATAGCTAAATATACTAGTTATGAATTTCAAAACCGAGAGTTAGGTGACAATCAAAAATGTTTTTAACACTGATGAAATATTAAGATTATTTAAATAAAAAGAATATAAGTGCAAAGCAAGTATTATATGTAATTTGATGTGTAAAAGTGCATGATATGCTTCCCGTAACCGACTTTACAATTTATCAATATAATTCTCTTGGTTGGTAATGCACGTGCTGTAGTGATCTGTAACTTCACTAGTTTTTCTGTACGTACATCCATTTTCAGACAACGCCTTTCAGGTTATTTTCACAGCTAACGTCTTCAGTAGCCGATTCAGCTCAAGCAGTACGAAACAACGTAAGGCTCAATGCCAGTTTGTGAATTATTCGAGGTCGATTGTGGATAATAGCGGTGGTAGAATATAGCTGTGCCCAAATGAGAGAATTATCAGTGTTTGCCCCGTAATCACACGATAGTGATATTATAAACTGTTTATTGTACGATGGTTTTAGTCGAGAAACACAAAGTAAGTTGGCTATTATCTTTACAGATGACAATGTTTTGGAGTCCGCAAAATAACATCTCTGCACAGAAGCGCGTATCGTCTCCAGTATAAAGTAAGACCTAATACGATCTTGTCTAGACTGTTTGCACAGAGAATAACAAAAAGCTTTCCTTTCTTCTCCTTCAACTTAAACATGTGTGTAACAGACAACCAATCGATGTCTTATATTTTAGCGCTTGCTAGAGCTACCTATGTCAGGAGCTGTATTACCAAAAATATCTTTAAAGCGCACTTCTGTTTATTAATACCGTAGATAATACCTGAGTTTAATCAACTATACCTGGTCACTAATGAGAAATATTTATAACTCGGGTTCTCAGACTTATATTTATACCTCATCAGACTTGTAAAGCTTTTTAAATCTCAGGAATTTTATCAAGGTCTTGACGTTTTTACAGATGTTTTTTTATCAACTCCTATTTTACCAGCCACATAAAATATATCCACTGACATGTCCCCATAAATACAACATGACAAGCTTTTGTTATTTCTGTCTGTCTCTCTTTTTCTTTCTGTCTTGCTCAAAGAAATGAAGGGAAGTGAGAGAGAGAGAGAGAGAGAGAGAGAGAGAGAGAGAGAGAGAGAGAGGGAGTGAGAGAGTGAAGAGTTTGTGTGTGTGAGAGAGAGAGAGAGAGAGCGAGAGAGAGTATAATATGAAATGTAAAATTACAAAAAGCGAAATGAAATCAATTCACGCTTACACGAGAATTCACTTGTTTCCTGCTGTTCAAATCCAAATATCACAGTGCCAATTCCTGATACTGTTAGAAACTACATTAATGAAAGTAAGCTAGACACTTCGTTACACGGTAGTAAAATATAATTAATAAAAACTATACACGCAAGATCAGTGTGTTGACATTATTAACAGGAAGCTATAGTTGAATTTTGATTTCAATTCTAATAAAATAGAGGGATTTCAAAATCTAAATTAGGGTGATTTCATTCATTCTAATAAAACGCGCGCGCGTTTTGAAAGACAGACTACGTAGAGACTTATGACCAAGTTGCAAAAGTCGAGCGCTATTTTTATTGTAAAAATAATTAAAATGCGTAAACAAATATTAAAATAAAATACTACCTTATATAGTCACAACATTTTATACGAAGGCAACATTTTATAAGTAGCTTTAAGGCATACTTATAATTTATGACTATATGTTAGTTGTATCAGAAAACTAATCTACATTTCTATTTTGGTTATGTTCAGAATAGAAATAATGTTAGTTGATTAATAATATTTTTGGTGTATTTGAAGAGACTTATTTTTTAAGAGATGTTTACATGTTCCTCCTAAACTACTTCAGTGGTACAAAAAGGGTTTGTAATTGTTATGAGATGTGTTATATAAAGAAAGAAGTCAAAATGCAATCGTAATTGCTAATCGTTATGTAGTAGAGACAAAAGTATCGTGATCCACATGAAGGTAAGGGGCTACGTAACTTGCTACTTGTACAAAGCCAACAGCACCTCTTGTACGATGCAGTTTTTTTTTCAGAAACTGCTAACAAAAACAGACCGATATTTTTACAGTATTTCATATATATATATATATATATATATATATATACATATTTTGCAACGGTTCAAATTTAATTATAACTAATAAGGATATTATGAGTGTGTAAAAATTTCAAACAAGTCTATTATGGAGGAGATGAAAAATTATTTATTATGCACAAGAAAACGTATAGTGTTTTAAGATGTATATTGTATTACAAATTGTCATGCATTTATATTTGAAATAATAGTTTATATTGTTCGAAAATATATCGATTTTACTTGGTTGATGCTACTTCCTCCGTACGTGCAATCCTCCTCTTGCTATCGGCGCTCCCGTCCTGGTGCCCTTTTCTTCAGCGTCACTCCTTCCTGGCGTCCTCTTCGTCTTGTCGTTCTCTTCTACTGCAGGTTGATCCAGAGGCGATATCTCGAACAATCTCGTTGGTGTTTAAGTCTAACTGTTAACATCAATTAGACTCTTCACAAATTGTTAAACTCACAATGATTATTGTTTTTGCTCGAACCCTTTACTATTAATTAAAATGTTCGATTTTATCAATCTCAGGGTAAATACGGGTATTATTTGAATGCGGTGTATTAGTCTTACACCTCCAAGAAATCTTGAAATGTCTTTAATTCCCTATGCGGGCATCTTAAACTAACACGAAAAAGGACTATAATATACTATCATTTTATTTCAATAATTAACCCACTCGGTTCTATACGCAGAATTTCGTAAAGAATACCAAGGTTTATTTTAAGTTAGATTTTGCTATGGTCGTACCAGAAAAACTCTCTAACGCCGAGCACAACTTTACCTTGCAGATGCTACAGACGAACTGTGCCGATCTTACCTCTACAGAGAATGAATGTTACTGAATTTAGTGTATTCGGATTGGGTAAACCCAAGTCACATGATTGATGCTTTCAACAGATATAAAGTTTTTCAGAAAAAGTTTCTATAAATATGCACTAACTTGCATTGAATTATCTACAAATTTTTATGACCCTATTAATGATAAGTGTTTCAAATTGAGTTTTTCTTACTTAAAAAAAAAACATACTTCTAAAATAGTTATGAACCATAGAGTATACACAAATAGAAGCTATGTACATAAACAATTCATTGACAAAGTTGCATGTCGATCGGTTAATTACGACGGAAGATATAGCGATCACACGTTATCACACCCGCACACGCGCACAAAGTCACTCAAAAAATACATGACAATAAAAAACATCTTTTTATGAAGAATTTGGTATACCCTACATGCTTATCCATTTCTAAATACAGAACGTATGGCTAAAAGACAAAGTATTACATAAAACCAATTTAAACATGAAAATGCTCGTCATCCATGTGCTCTGATACAAATAACGTAGCTCATCATCCTGTGTTCCGTTGCAATTCAAACACTTTTTGCTACAGTCCGTTTCTTGATGTATATATTATATTTAATTTTTATAATGAATTTACCTCAAGATATTTCTTTCCTTATTAGGAACATGTTTCGAGAACCATTGTGTTCTCATCCTCAGCCTTCGTGATTTTGCGTCTGGTGAAGTATTTGTGTGTTGGCTGGTCGTTATTGTGGTGTATGTATTAGTATTTTGTGTATTTTCGATGTTGAGTGCTTTGAAAATTGTGTCGTGTTTTGTATTAATTTGTATTTGTTCAGGTATTAGTTTGTTTTGTGTTTTATGTTTGTATATTTGTAAATTTTCTCAAATGTTCATTATGGTGCCTTTGTGTGGTATGTGTTTTATTAGTGTCATGTTGGTTATGTTTGGGAATTCATGCCCAGTGTTTATTGCATGTGTGACAAAATTAGATTTGTATATTTCTGGTTTTTTGTATGCGTTTAGGTGTTCAAAATAACGTTTTTCCAGATGTTTTTTGGTTTGTCCTATGTAACATTTATTGCAATCTTGGCATTCAATTTTGTATATGCCATTGGTTGTTGTATTATCTTTGTTGTGTGGGTTATTTAGTTTTTTAGCTAATTTTTTTTAGCTTTGTATGCTATTTTAATGTCTGTGTTTTTAAACAGTTTTGTTAGCTTTGTCATTTTATTATTTATGTATGTGAATGTGGCCCATTTTATATATTGTTATTATTTTTATTTTGTTCATTTTGATTAATTCTTAATTTTTCAGTTTTTATTTTATATTTGATTTTATTTTCTATTTTGTTTACAGTGCTTTTATTATATCCATTTTAAATACATTATCAATACAATATCATTGAAGAAAAACAAATCAATACAAAACATGACAGAATTTTCAAAGCACTCAACATCGAAAATACACAAAACACTAATACATACACCACAATCACACACAATAATGTATATATATATATATATATATATATATATATATATATATATATATATATATTATAACGTTACCAAATCTCATAGATTTGGAGTTATATGTAAAAGGGTTTCAAAATCAAATGTAAAATAAATTTAAATCGTTAGAATCATGTCTCGTCCTGTAGCGAGCATTCAATGAATTGTACAGCGACCAACGGCAATGTCCGGTGGCGTTACGTAAGCACACACCGTTATAACAATTAGGGACACGCCCTAATTTTAAATTAATAATATTTCGGAAACCGATAAATATAAGCAAAAACCAAAATAGCAAAAATGTTGGCCGAAATATTAGTAATAGTGTGTGCAAATTTCAATGCATATAATTAAAGATTAAAAAAGATAATAAATTGTATTTAAATAACTCCCATAGTGAGTGAGCTACGGTGTAGAGCTTTGAATAGGTTATAGTTATAAAAACTATCAATCAGATGTATATTTTAGAATAAGCATAACTTGGCTTGCAGCCAAGATGATAATCGCAATACAAATTGCAATCGGACATCCGGACCGACAAATTGAATCCGGTGTTTTTCAGAATATTAAGAATAATAACAATTCTCAAACTGTGGGAATTATTTTTCGTTCTCACGAACTGAGGTGATTAAATTACAAGTAGAAGGGGGAGTGTTTCAGCCAATCAGATCATTCTAAAAATTTGGACGAACCGTTAGATTCGGGCTGAACACAGGCACTCATCTAAAAAGACTCGACGTGTGAAGACGTCTACCTACGATCGTCTTAGTTAACTCATCTGTAACGACTTGACCATAGAAGACGTCTACTTACGATACTCTTATTTGTCAACAAATAAGCGTACAGCTCAATACATTAACCTGTTGGCGTACGCATGTAAGAGATCAAGTATGTACTACGTGAAGTCACATCAAGAGTACAACAGAACGAGGCCGTCTAGTACGTGGTACGAGCTGAAGAACTAACGTAGCAGAGCGACACCCGAGACGAGATACACACACCAGGAGTGCAGCGTGTACCGGACCGAGGGCCTGAAGCAGTTACAGACGTTAAACCATCAACAGTTGCAGAAGGAGG
Organism: Magicicada septendecula; assembly: GCA_034769895.1. Classification (NCBI taxonomy): domain Eukaryota; kingdom Metazoa; phylum Arthropoda; class Insecta; order Hemiptera; family Cicadidae; genus Magicicada; species Magicicada septendecula. The sequence continues at coordinate 434,119,443 of CM068369.1, read as the reverse complement.
AGTGTTGCTGATCCCGAACTCTTTGCTGGGAACCCAAGACGCAGAGGAAATCATCGCCACTAGCCGATTGGACCAGGACATCGAGGGATTCCAGGAGGACCTAATCACGATCTTCAGTACCAGGAAAGTCAAAAACAATTTATACACTTCTCAAAAGATTATTTTTCTTTTCTGTTTAAATCATTGTAAAGTTAAATTAATTCAGATGCCGATAAAACAGAGACTCTAAATTAATAAGAAACATTCATATTGTGATAATCTGTATAACACGTATAAGCTTAAGTAACAATCAATAGATAAGAATTAGACGTAGATAACAGGCGCTATATAAATATTAACATTGAATTACTTAGAGACTTATACTGCAGTATACGTGAAACAAATCACAAGTAAATAAAAATCACGTTGAACTAGATTGACGGCTAATTTATTTCAAATTATTTTAAAAGCATCTTAAAGTAATAAAATCAGTATAAAAACAAATAAAATTCATAAATTAAATTATTTTAAAATTAACTTTTTTTGAAATCAATAAAAATATAATTCGTATAAATTAAAAAAAAAAAAAAAGCTCGTTTTCTGAATGCTAATACCCATTCAGAAAATATTATACAAGATACTAATTACTGTTTTAGTACGTAAGGATTGCTGTAGCTATAAGTTTTTCAGTCATATGTGCTATTAGAGTAATAAACCCCAATTTTATACCCAACACTGTATTTTTATTGCTGTACTACAAGCTTACCAACATCACAAAACTATCCAAAATAATTATAACGGTATTATTGTTTTTTTTTGTACATTTGAATTAACCTACTTGCGAATTCAAAACACAAATTCCTACGACCTTAGTCGGAAGAAGTCGCAAGATCGCACAGCAGGTAGGTCATTTCACACTGCAATCATTTATACGCTTATATTGATAAAAATAAATAAAGCGTACGTACAAAAGCAAAGCCAAGTAGAGTTATAAATGGTGCGACCAACCGTGGGGCCCGATTATTCATAAAATTTGATAAAATATTAAATCATAAAATAAATTTAATTAACGAAAATAATTTAAAACAAATTTTGCTGTTTTAATTAGTAAAACAGCTGGCGTTCAACTCCAACAATCCCAAAGAAAGTTTTGTGAATTGTGTAACGTCGCGGTTTTTCTAGAGGTAATAGCGAAAATTTTGTATGTGTCTTATTGGGTGTTCGTCTTATTTGATTAAGCTCCCAATGTTGTAATGCGCCAATTCTGTGACGTAGCGGTTTGAGATGTTAAAGTTTCCGCCTCTCCGCAGTCGCCACTTATGAATTATAATAACTGAATTTAAAAAAAAAAAATAAATAAAGTATTTTATTTAATGTTACTCAATCTAAACAGAAATCGAGAGTGTGTGATTTGGGGTCAAGGAGGGAAGTTGTTCAGCCTTCTGAGGAAGAGAGGGTAAGTACCAATTATTTCCACTCGGTTTAGACGATTTCTGATTTTTTCAAATTGTTCGCTGTGATTTAAATCAGGTGATTGTGAGACAAGTTTCCACGCCTAGTTTAACCAGCCTACACTATAGCAAAATCTGATCCGATGTGTTGATCTCTTCTGTTTTTGTGCTGAAATCTATTACAACTACCCACTACAAAAATTATAACACACTTTATTATTCAATATCATTTTTCAATAATATAATTTATTTATATTATTGGTTTTTTGTTTCCTGCCACCAAAATACAAGTATCACAATTGATCTTTACTTACATAAAACATAATATCGATTTCATCGGGTAAACATGGAATTGTCTAAAGAAAAAAACATATATGGTTTTGTTTACCAAATTTTACACTATTTTCAAAAACATCAATTAATATATAATTCTTAATAATTCCCCAGGGTTCAGGGTAAGTTCTTTTTGTTATGAGATGGTCAGAAATGGATAATTACTAAGCTTTACAAATACCGAAAAAATATTAAATAAATTTGTTTATTTTTCGTTTAGTATGTAGTTCCAGGAATGGCCGTAAGAGAGCAGCGTGCTTTTGTTTACTCCGTCTTGAGTTATAGTTTCTTTACCGTCTGGCTCATATTCTATCGTCAACTTGAACTATGGCGAAACCAGGTTGAATCATCAGAAGGTTTTCTTTCACTGTTTATTAAGGAGTATAACCATTTAATTTTGATAAATCATGTATGATTATATAGTGGTCATGTTGTTTTTTAATTTTGTACTAATTTTCACTCCTCCAAAGTTCCAGAAAGGTTATTTTTATTATAATTGTAGTAGCATCATTTTTTCAACTTTATGGTTTTATTCCAAATTTTTATTATTCAACAATACTTGTTATTCTCGTCACTCTTAGTAACCCATAGTATTTTTATTATACAGACAGTTTGTAATTATTATAAATTTATATTTTATTTAGCGAAAAATAATTCTTTTCCATTCCGGTTTCTTTATCAATTTGGTTTACATAATAAGTTTTTGTTCATTTTCTTATGACCTTGTATATAAGTATTTGATAATTTTATTATCTTTAAATAAATTTATATATATTATTTATTAGTCTCTCATAGTATTCCTACACTGCACTACTTCCTGTTGCCATTTCCCTCATAGTATTATTTTAATTTTTCATTATCCTTTGATATCTAAATTTTTATGTTTTTTTTTTCTTTTTTAAAACTAACCCTGGGTTATCCTATATTATAACACAAATATTTAAAAAAAATATAACATTAACTTAGGTATAACAATTGGTTGTCCATACAATATAAATATTACAATAAATAAATAAAATACAGAATCAGTTAGTAGTATTATAGTCTACTCTCATAGTTTTATAATTCCCAAACCTACAGCACAATTCTGTAATAAGTTACCTTCACTTTCACCTTTTACCTCCATGGGTACACTATAACGCACTTGTCACTGTATATCACTCGAATTGTTTATCATGTTTAGTGATATACTTTAATTTAGAGCTAGTTATACGTTACCCATTTCTGACCTTTATGTTATCATGATTTTATTTATTGGGACCGGGTTATGTAACGTTACATAAAGCCCCCCCCTAGAACAAATTTATTTTAGTTTAACTCGTTTATTAAAAATAAATTGTTGATTATTTCCATTCAACTAATAGTCTTGGTTTTATCTTCATAATAGTGTTTCATTTCAAACTGGTTATAAACTGGCTGGTAATTCAAACTGGTGGTAATTGCTGTTTTCTTTCTCTACTCTCTCTCTCTTGGAGGCAAATTCATCAATTATTTATTTCTGGGTAGTGGTACTTCCACATTTTATTTGATAAGGACTGGTCACACTAATCATATTAAACTTGTTTTAACACTCATTTCTATTTACTTCTATAACTTATCTTTATTAATTAAGCTTCGGTCTGCTATCTTCCTTATATTTTCTTCATCTATACTTCTGGAATCTAATATCACTCTTTACAGCTATTTTATAATTATTATCCCTTAAATATTCAATTTCCCTAACATTTTTCCCTATCTTGTGCGGTGGTACCAGTCGGGTGGCCACTCTGGGTCCATTCTCCGCTGTCCATCCTTACACCTTCTGAGACCAGGGGAACATCATCCCTGCTCATAAAAATTATTGCCGGAACATTTCTACGGTCAATACATAAAAATAAAAAACTTATAAGTAGTAGTCAATTAGCGACTAGTACTAAACACTTTTGGGATTCTTCATACTGTAGCTGTTTGCATTTATTTATATATTTCTTCTTCTCCTTGATTCCTTCTTCTTTTCCATTAACTAATAGCATATAACATTATTGATAGGCCTTATGTTAAAATTCTTTTGACTTTACTTCTTGTGACTTATTTCTCCGTATCATTTCTTCTTATATAATCTTCAATTCCGAGAAATTCTAATTATTGTATTAATTATCATCCTCCTTCAGTTTCATTGGAGTCATTAAATTATTCTTTATTTTTCTTATCTCAGCACATTACCATCAATTGTTTTTGTTCATTTAATTTTTCTTCTGTTTGTTACCATTAAAAATATTACTTTTTCCTATTATTTCATTTTAAATCAATTCTTTATAACTCTTATTTACTAATCAGTTCTTATTTTTTTGTTAAATTAAATGGTTTCGAAATATCTAAAATCGTATTATTTCTGAATAAATTGAGTAAGATGTCCTTACATAGTTTTTATTAAATCCTCTTGTTCCTGGATAAATTGTTGAGTAAGTTGTTCTTACATTTTTTTAGAATTTTGGGGTTTTTAGTTTCTTCACTTTAAATTATATGGTTTCAAAATAACTTGAGTAAGATGTCCTTACATGCTTTTAGAATTTTGGGGTTTTAGTCTCTTCATTTTAAATTATATGGTTTCAAAATAACTTGAGTAAGATGTCCTTACATGCTTTTAGAATTTTGGGGTTATCTTCCGTTATTCAATGGGTTGCTGGGTCGGTTTTCAGAATTTCAGTCCCCTTTTCTGGTTTGTGATCATTTAGGTTTAACCATGGTCCATTAATTCAGGTACTACATGTTCTCGGATTACTGGAGTATTCAGAATTAATTCTCTCCTTGATAATCTTCTTACCATCCGGCTCTCCCACTTTGCTGCTATGAAACTTTCACTTAAGTACCGGTCTTCCGTCATTGTTCGTTTTTTTTTTAACTAACATGTATTGTACCTCCTCTAACATAACATAGTTGCTCATATTTAATCTCATTTCATTCCCTTTTACCTCTGGATTATTTACCAAATATTTGAATGTTATATTCCGTCTTGAAGACATTACTGATATTGTCTGATACACTTCAATCGTTGACATATTTAATTGAGATCTAAACTTAATTAATTCCCTCTGTTCATTAATTGGAAGGTTGAATACATTAATTAATCCACCTGTAATCATCTCCCATTCTTCCTTGGTATTTATTATTCTCTTTCTACATGTTTTTATTATTTTCTTGGTCTTCTTTTCCACGGTTTGAACATCCTTTTTGTTGTGGCTATTTTTATTTTCAGATGGCATTACACCTTGGTATTCTGTAATTTCTATTTCCTTCCTACTCTCTTCTGTATTCGGACTTACTTTAATACCTTCTGAAGTGCTGTCTGATGTTTCATCCAAATTCTTGACACTATGGTCCATTTGTTTATTTGTCTCCTCCTTGTATGTATCTGCTTTTTGGATATGCGTATTAATATTTTCAAACTTCTCTCCGAAAGTTTCCCATATCTCCTTATTGAAATTCTCCATTTTACCCTCAAATTGTTTTAAATTCCTATTATTCTCTTCAAATTTTGCATTCATCTCTTCTCTTTGTCCTTCAACAGTTTCTTTCAGTTCATGGTATTGTTCATTCATGGTTTGTTTGATGTTTCCATGAATGGTCTCTATTTTTTCATTTAGTTGATTGACTAAACTTTCCTGAATGCTATCTATTTTCTCATTGGTCTGTCTATTTTGTTCCTCCTGTTTCTTAAAATTCTCCTTATTTTCCTCATTGGTTTGCTTCGAGTTTTCCTCCTGTTTCTTAAAATTCTCATCTATTTTATCAAATTTTTCGCTCAAGGTTTCATTTTGTTTCCTTGAGTTCTCATTTATTTTATCAAATTTTTCGCTCAAGGTTTCGTTTTGTTTCCTTGAGTTTTCATCTATGGTTTGTTTATTGCTTTCCTTAATGCTATCAATTTTCTCCATCATCATCCTCATCATTTCTTGCCAATCTGGTTCTCTTCTGGCTACCGCTTTGTCTGGTTGGTCCCCTTGGGCATCCTCTTCCACTATTTCCTTTTCCGGGTCCATAACTACTTCGGTTTCTTCTTTATCACCTGTCGGTTGGTCCATTTCACTGTCCGTGACTAATTCTATTTCTTGTTCCTGTCCACCTTCTTCCTTCTCCTTTTCTTCTGCCCTCTTCTTCAATTTGCCTCGGGTATTATGCATTTCTTGTTTTCTCATAACTGCCGACGATAATTAGATTTTTTGGTATATATTTTTATTAAATATATCAAAATTCTTTTCCAATTACAGCCCTTTTACGTTGAGCGCCAATCTATAACGTAGCGGTTTGAGTTATAGTAGAGTTATAATATATGCCCCACGTTGTACGCCAATCTGTAACGTAGCGGTTTTCGTAGAGGTTTTAGCAAACACTTTGTATGTTGGTTATTGGGTGTTCGTCTTATTTAATTAAGCTACCAATGTTGTGTACGCCAATCTGTAATGTAGCAGTTTTCTTAGAGGTGTTAGTGTACTACAGTTACAGGTATATTGTTAATTCAGCCCCACTATTTTAAGCGCCATTCTGTAACGTAGCGGTTTGAGATGTTAAAGTTTCCGCCTCTCCGCAGTCGCCACTTATGAATTATAATAACTGAAGTTTAAAAAATAAAGTATTTTGTAATGTTACTCAATCTAAGCAGAAATCGAGAGTGTGTGATTTGGGGTCAAGGAGGGAAGTTGTTCAGCCTTATGAGGAAGAGAGAGTAAGTACCAATTATTTACACTCGGTTTAGACGATTTCTGATTTTTTCAAATTGTTCGCTGTGATTTAAATCAGCTGATTGTGAGACAAGTTTCCACGCCTAGTTTAACCAGCCTACACTATAGCAAAATCTGATCCGATGTGTTGATCTCTTCTGTTTTTGTGCTGAAATCTATTACAACTACCCACTACAAAAATTATAACACACTTTATTATTCAATATCATTTTTCAATAATATCATTTATTTATATTTTGGTTTTTTGTTTCCTGCCACCAAAATACAAGTATCACAATTGATCTTTACTTACATAAAACATAATATCGATTTCATCGGGTAAACATGGAATTGTCTAAAGAAAAAAACATATATGGTTTTGCTTACCAAATTTTACACTATTTTCAAAAACATCAATTAATATATAATTCTTAATAATTCCCCAGGGTTCAGGGTAAGTTCTTTTTGTTATGAGATGGTCAGAAATGGATAATTACTAAGCTTTACAAATACCGAAAAAATATTAAATAAATTTGTTTATTTTTCGTTTAGTATGTAGTTCCAGGAATGGCCGTAAGAGAGCAGCGTGCTTTTGTTTACTTTAAAAAACATGTGATTAAATGACTAGTTTCGTGTTCTATATCAACGTTCGGAATGCGTTTTCTTCTTGAACTATTAAACGAAATGTTTATATTACCTCTCTTCGTATGGTTCTTACTGGAATGAAGCTTTTTCTCTGGTGAGGTCCGTCTTGAGTTATAATTTCTTTACCGTCTGGCTCATATTCTATCGTCAACTAGAACTATGGCGAAACCAGGTTGAATCATCAGAAGGTTTTCTTTCACTGTTTATTAAGGAGTAATAACCATTTAATTTTGATAAATCATGTATGATTATATAGTGGTCATGTTGTTTTTTAATATTGTACTAATTTTCACTCCTCCAAAGTTCCAGAAAGGTTATTTTTATTATAATTGTAGTAGCATCATTTTTTCAACTCTATGGTTTTATTCCAAATTTTTATTATTCAACAATACTTGTTATTCTCGTCACTCTTAGTAACCCATAGTATTTTTATTATACAGGCAGTTTGTAATTATTATAAATTTATATTTTATTTACCGAAAAATAATTCTTTTCCATTCCGGTTTCTTTATCAATTTGGTTTACATAATAAGTTTTTGTTCATTTTCTTATGACCTTGTATATACGTATTTGATAATTTTATTATCTTTAAATAAATTTATATATATTATTTATTAGTCTCTCATAGTATTCCTACACTGCACTACGTCCTGTTGCCATTTCCCTCATAGTATTATTTTAATTTTTCATTATCCTCTGATATCTAAATTTTTATGTTTTTTTTTCTTTTTTAAAACTAACCCTGGGTTATCCTATATTATAACACAAATATTTAAAAAAAAATATAACATTAACTTAGGTATAACAATTGGTTGTCCATACAATATAAATATTACAATAAATAAATAAAATACAGAATCAGTTAGTAGTATTATAGTCTACTCTCATAGTTTTATAATTCCCAAACCTACAGCACAATTCTGTAATAAGTTACCTTCACTTTCACCTTTTACCTCCATGGGTACACTATAACGCACTTGTCACTGTATATCACTTGAATTGTTTATCATGTTTAGTGATATACTTTAATTTAGAGCTAGTTATAGATTACCCATTTCTGACCTTTATGTTATCATGATTTAATTTATTGGGACCGGGTTATGTAACGTTACAATTGGTATAGTACAGCAATAAAGTGTCTAAAAGTTTTGTGTAAAAATGGAGACAGACAAAATGTTGAAACAATTGTTACAAGAAATGAAACAAAACGCAGCAGAAATGAAACAAACCAACGCGGAATTAACAGCTAAAATAGACGTGAAATTTGAACAAAGTGCAGCCAAAGCTGAACTAAATATCGCGGAATTAACAGCTAAAATAGACGCACAAAAAACAAGTTTAACTGAGACACTAGAACAGAGTAACGCGGATATAAACGCGGAGATAAGACAAACCGATGCAAAAATCAATGCAAAATTCGAACAAGTAAATAAAGAAATAACTGCTAAAATCGATGAAAACGTGAAAGGCTTAGATTATAAAATCGCCGAAGTCGGTGAGAAAGTTCATACGGTCGAGACAAGGATAAACGAACGGTTTAAGGTTTTTGAGACCACGATGCATAAATCGTTTATCGAACAGGTTTCGCGCATGGAGGGGCGATTTAAAGAACACATCGGCAGATGCGAGAAACAAACCGCTGATGTAGCTAAAGAAGTTGATACGCTCGAAGTACGAATACAAGCTGGCGCAACGGAAACACAACGCCAAGTCGCTAGGCTAGACGCGTCGATTGTAGAAACGCGTTCTGATATTGACACAAATAGAGAAAATGTATTACAAACACTTAACGATGAGATTTATAAAGTACGACAGGAAGTACGTAGGAAGTCGGCTCCAAATATTTTAGTACAAGGGCAAGCAGACGAAAAGAATCGAGTGTATTTCACTGGCGAAAATAACGAAAACCAGATCGAGTTCTTGCTAACTTGCGAAAACGAAATGGCAAGAGTGGGTTCGCGATTAGAGGACCAAGACCGGATACAATGGGTCGTAAACGCGATGCGGGATGCAGCGAAGAGATGGTATAATATAGTACGCGATAAAATTACCACATACGCGGAATTCAGAAGATGTTCGAAAACCGTTATTGGAATTCGCACGCGCAGAGGCTTTTGCGAAACGAACTTGAATACGGACGTTATGACCGGAAGCAGGGTATAACGCCTTAAAATTATATTATACAACAAGTTGAACGCGCTAAACATTTAACACCAGCGTTTTCCGAAGTCGACTAAGTCAATAAATTGGCGTACCACTTTAACCATAATATTCGTGTAGCCGCATTTTCGCAAGGAATACGCGCGGTTGATGAATTATTAATATTAGTATCTCAAAGCGAAACTGTTTTTGATTTCGGCGGGTGGAGGTAGAACCCGAATTATAATCAAAATAATGATGGCCAAAATAGACGTGGACAATATCATACCCAAACCGATCCGAGGCCCAGTACCAGTTCGGCTCCACAACAAACACCGCCAAAACCGCCAAATAAACCCTTTGAGTATAAGGGTAAGCAAAATTTCGGCAGGCAGAAACCACAAAACAGAGGCAACGATGGGACTCCAACAAGAACCATTCAAACAGTCGCTATATCAGACACCGTACGACCGCACAAACGAGCGACGCAGAAACCGTTAGAGACCCTGTCGCAAATGTAAAACACTATCACCCTACAAAAAACGTGCAACCAGGCGCATCTAAAAAGGATGTGCAATAAGCCCTGCAAAAATGTTTAGAAATAAGAGTGTTAGATACAAGAATAATATTATATGTGAAAAATGTGATTTTTGTAATGTAACGGGTGTACCCGTTAACAATGTGTTCCCGCCGGATGTAAGAGAGCCGTTGTTAAAGTCCAATACAACACAACAAAGCCCGCCTAGCACAGCGTGTCCGGTATTACAGGCGCATGTAAACGGCGTTCCCACGCAGGTACTTCTGGATACCGGTAGCGTCGTATCCGGTATTAGCGAAAGGTTTTTACGTGCGAACAAAAAATATTTTCGTACAGCCCCATCGCTTCCAATCAACCAATTCTACTTACGCACAGCTACAGACACTAGAGAAAAAATTGACACGCAACGTTACTTAACAATCGCGGTACGAAATGTGCAATTTGAAGTGTGTGTAGTAGAGATAAAAAATTTAATATGTGACGTATTATTGGGAGTTGATGTATTGCAGCAAATACACGCGGAAATCGACATTAGAGAACGCCTGTTAAAATGCAACATTAACGACACTAGTTACATTTTTAATTTAAACACAACACACACACCAACACAAGAGTACGGTGACCCAATTAAAATTACGCGCCCACCAAAACACGTAATTGAATACGAAGGGGGTGAAAAGGGGGAATCGACCTTAGATTCCCAAACTGAACGAAGGTTGACATCGCTTCAAGAAGAGTATAGCGATATCTTCAGCGAGCGACATTCAATCACGACAGTTTATCAACACGATATAAATATTGTAGAACCAGAGAACGCGTACGCTCTTTCAACATACAGGCGTGAGAAAGCGGACCGTAGCAGGAAACGCACTTACAATGCGACGACACGCGCTCTAGTAAACACAGCTGGTTTTTAAGCGCACAGGCTATTAACGGCGCCAGCACCGTGATAGAAGTGTAGGCAAACGGAAGCGCATTCCTGAGCGCGCGTGCCCGCAATTGTCTGTCACTATCTGTGAAATTCTTGCTTAAACGTTGCTATAAACTACTACCCATGCTACAAACATTGTTACACAGTATTTTAGCACATGATGTTAATTTATTAGAATTAAGTTGTATATGAATCTTGTATGATGAAGGGTATTTATGTCAGTGTATGTTTTAGTAAATAAATAGAACAATGTATGATTTGTAAAGCATAACGAATGTACATGTAGAAAAAAATAATAACTGTATAGTCTACATTCATTTTTTTTTTGAAAAGGGGTGGGGGTATATATAACGTTACTAAATCTCATAGATTTGGAGTTATATGTAAAAGGTTTTTAAAATCAAATGTAAAATAAATTTAAATCGTTAGAATCATGTCTCGTGCTGTAGCGAGCATTCAAATGAATTGTACAGCGACCAACGACAATGTCCGGTGGCGTTACGTAAGCACACACCGTTATAACAATTAGGGACACGCCCTAATTTTAAATTATTAATATTTCGGAAACCGATAAATATAAGCAAAAACCAAAATAGCAAAAATGTTTGCCGAAATATTAGTAATAGTGTGTGCAAATTTCAATGCATATAATTAAAGATTAAAAAAGATAATAAATTGTATTTAAATAACTTCCATAGTGAGTGAGCTACGGGGTAGAGCTTTGAATAGGTTATAGTTATAAAAATTATCAATCAGATGTATATTTTTGAATAAGCATAACTTGGCTTGCAGCCAAGATGATAATTGCAATACAAATTGCAATCGGACATCCGGACCGACAAATTGAATCCGGTGTTTTTCAGAATATTAAGAATAATAACAATTCTCAAACTGTGGGAATTATTTTTCGTTCTCACGAACTGAGGTGATTAAATTACAAGTAGAAGGGGGAGTGTTTCAGCCAATCAGATCATTCTAAAAATTTGGACGAACCGTTAGATTCGGGCTGAACACAGGCACTCATCTAAAAAGACTCGACGTGTGAAGACGTCTACCTACGATCGTCTTAGTTAACTCATCTGTAACGACTCGACCATAGAAGACGTCTACTTACGATACTCTTATTTGTCAACAAATAAGCGTACAGCTCAATACATTAACCTGTTGGCGTACGCATGTAAGAGATCAAGTATATACTACGTGAAGTCACATCAAGAGTACAACAGAACGAGGCCGTCTAGTACGTGGTACGAGCTGAAGAACTAACGTAGCAGAGCGACACCCGAGACGAGATACACACACCAGGAGTGCAGCGTGTACCGGACCGAGGGCCTGAAGCAGTTACAGACGTTAAACCATCAACAGTTGCAGAAGGAGGAGTGTTGCTGATTCCCGAACTCTTTGCTGGGAACCCAAGACGCAGAGGAAATCATCGCCACTAGCCGATTGGACCAGGACACCGAGGGATTCCAGGAGGACCTAATCACGATCTTCAGTACCAGGAAAGTCAAAAACAATTTATACACTTCTCAAAAGATTATTTTTCTTTTCTGTTTAAATCATTGTAAAGTTAAATTAATTCAGATGCCGATAAAACAGAGACTCTAAATTAATAAGAAACATTCATATTGTGATAACCTGTATAACACGTATAAGCTTAAGTAATAATCAATAGATAAGAATTAGACGTAGATAACAAGCGCTATATAAATATTAACATTGAATTACTTAGAGACTTTTACTGCAGTATACGTGAAACAAATCACAAGTAAATAAAAAGCACGTTGAACTAGATTCACGGCTAATTTATTTCAAATTATTTTAAAAGCATTTAAAGTAATGAAATCAGTATAAAAACAAATAAAATTCGTAAATTAAATTATCTTAAAATTAACTTTTTTTGAAATCAATAAAAATATAATTCGTATAAATAAAAAAAAAAAAAAAAGCTCGTTTTCTGAATGCTAATACCCATTCAGAAAACATTATACAAGATACTAATTACTGTTTTAGTACGTAAGGATTGCTGTAGCTATAAGTTTTACATTCATATGTGCTATTAGAGTAATAAACCCCAATTTTATACCCAACACTGTATTTTTATTGCTGTACTACAAGCTTACCAACATCACAAAACTATCCAAAATAATTATAACGGTATTATTGTTTTTTTTTGTACATTTGAATTAGCCTACTTGCGAATTCAAAACACAAATTCCTACGACCTTAGTCGGAAGAAGTCGCAAGATCGCACAGCATGTAGGTCATTTCACACTGCAATCATTTATATGCTTATATTGATAAAAATAAATAAAGCGTACGTACAAAAGCAAAGCCAAATAGAGTTAAAAAAAAAATATATATATATATATATAACGGATTTTTACAGCTGTCGCCGTTTCTCCGTCCCCAACTTCCATTGTAACCTATCGTAGCATGTAAGTTCTTCTAAATTTCTTGCAACCATTGCTTCCGCTACGTCATCTCGCCAACTCCTCCGTGGACGTCCTCTTTTCCTCCTCACCGGTGGTATCCATTCCAGTATTTTGCGGGGCCATCTGTCATCTTCCAATCTCTTCACATGCCCAAACCAAGTCAATTGTCGTCTTTCTATTTCATCTATTATTGTCCTGTCAATATTCATCTTGGCTCTAATAGTCTCATTTCTAACACTGTCTAATTTTGATCTTCTACAACTCCTCCTGAAGAAGTCTATTATGCTGCCATCAGTTTTTTCTTATTTACGTTTGAAACGTTCCAAACCTCTGCTCCATAAAGGATTACACTTTACACCATGCTACTATATATTTGTTTCTTTGTACTTCTGGTTATACTTCTTTCCCATAGAAGCGAATTCAGCGTTCTTATAACGGTTCGCCCCTGTTAACACGTTCTTGAATTTCATCTTTGCTGCTTCCCTGTTTGTTGAAAATAACGCCTAAGTATTTACTTTTTTCAACACCTCTTATCCTGTCCACATCAAATTTTAAGTCCTTAACTTCTTCGTTGCCCACTATCAGGTACTCACATTTTGCCATTTTCATCGTCAAACCAGCTGCGTCATATTCTTCTTTTAACTTTCTGACCACTCGAGGTCTTTGTCATCCTCCGCTACCACAATCTGGTCATCGGCAAAATATAGAGTGAACAGATTGTCATCTCCTACTCTCAGCCCCATGCTTTTACATTTCTTTGTCCATCTTACTAGAGATCTGTCTAAGTATATTTTAAAGAGGGTAGGGGACAAGCAGCACCCTTGTCTTACGTCTTTTGTAGTTTCGATGGGAGAGTGAGTTTGTTTCCCAGTTTGACCCTGGTTATATTTTGTTGATAATATCTTCTGGTGGCTGCAATCAAATTTGCATTTATGTTCAAATGTTCCATCTCCTTCCATAACTGTGAGATTAGGACGCAATCGTATGCCTTTTCTAAATCTATTAAAGCTATATGCGTTTTTATGCTGTACTCTCTTTTCAACTGCTACTTTGATTGTAAAGATGTTGTCTACCGTGGATCGCCCCGCTCTAAAACCTGATTGTTCTTCGGGCTGCTTGGTCTTGATGTCTTCTTCAATTAAGTTTTCCAAAATCCTTGAATATATTCTCCCGATGGTCGGGATCACAGCAATTCCTCTGTAATTTCTAGGGTCCAACTTTAAACCCTTCTTATGGACTGGTGAGATATACGATGTTCGCCACTCCACTGGCACTTCTTCTCCATTTAGGCATCTTTCGAATAGTTTTCTGAGCATTTCAAACAGCTTGGGGGGCCCATATCTAACTAATTCTGGGTTTATTCCTCCCGGACCTGGGGATTTCCTCAATTTTGTACCTTTTATTGCCTCTTGAACTTCTTCAATACTTAGTGCAATTTCTCCAGATACATTTATTTCATGGTCATTAGGAATGAATTTATTCCTTGTTTCAACCAATAGCTCCATAAAGTGTTGTATCCATTTTGTTTCAGGTATGTTGTTCAAAAATATCTGCGTCCGGTTTGTAGTTTTAATGGCTTTAATTGTCTTCCAAGCTTCTGAGCTTTGTGTACCCTCCCAGCTGATTATCTATGCATTCACATCTTTTCTCCCAAGCATTATTTTTTTTCTTCACTACTTGTTGTTTAACTTCTCTGTTCATTCTTTTATATTCTTCTTTAGCCTCTTCATCTTTAGTTTATAGTAGTTTTAATAGGTTTCCTTTTTCCTTTGATTTTCTCTTCTATTTCACTATCCCACCAGAATGGTGTATTTGATTTCCGATCTTGTTTTCCTAGGGCTTCCTCAGCCGCTTCTCTAATACATTTCTTTATATGCTCTTATACTTCTAAAGTGGATCTGGTTGCTGTCATTAACTTTTGTCCTAATCTCCACGAATACAGCATTCTTGTACTATCGTGCTGAAAGCTCTTCAGATTATATTTTGCGTCTTAAATTTTCGGGCCAACATTTTCTGCTCTTTCTACATGAGCTCCTATGAAGGGAATATACAGTTTAACAACGACCAATCTGTGATCTGACCCACATTCAGCTCCCATGTGCACTCTCACATCCCTCACTCTCAAACCAGATCTTTGTCTCAATATTACATAATCTATTATAGATCTTTGACCTCTTGTGTCCTGGTGCCGCGTATACTTATGGATGTCTTTGTGAGAATAGAAGGTATTCATTATTTTCAATTCATATTGTTCACATAAATCGATTAATCTCTCACCATTGTTATTAACTGACTCTTCTCCGTGTGTGGCAACTACTTTACTGTTTCTTTGTTTTCCGACTCTTGCATTAAGATCTCCTGCAAGGATTATTTCGTGACTGTTTGGGATGTCTCTATGATTTATCTCAGAGCTTCTTCAAAATTGTCTTTGGTTTGAACTGTGGCGTCCTAAGTTAAAGCATATATGCCAATTATTGTAATAATTCTCCCTCTTAGCTGAATTGTCATTTTTAAAAACCTTTCATTAATGGGGCCCCATGATTTTACCCGATTCCGGTAATTTTATAAATAAATACGGATACCCCTGCATGAGCACTTTGATCTTTCTTTACACCCGAAAATAAGTGTATGTATTCTTTTAGATTTTCATTCCCATTTCCTTTTTTGTTCGTTTCTGAGAGGACAATAATATCTATTTTCCGTTTCAGGCATTTTTGTAGTATTTCTTGCTGTTTATTTCTGATTCCTTGAATATTCCATATAGCCAAACTCAAAGTTTATTTCCGTTGCTGTGTTCGTCTACCAAAATCCCTGTCCACCATCCGAGGCTTGTTTTTGTTGGGTTTGTTAGCATCTTATGGCTTTTACAAGTGTAGGTTGTTAGCCTAACGACTCAACCCCCACACACAATAATACCACCAGACGTAAAATCACGAAGGCTGAGGATGAGAACACAATGGTTCTCGAAACATGTTCCTAATAAGGAAAGAAATATCTTGAGGTAAATTCATTATAAAAATTAAATATATATATATATATATATATATGAGAAAAATACACAGAACAGTAGATTCAACTTATAAAAATGGGATAGTCTTGGCTGTTATAATTTGTCGAGTTAACAACGCCAAACAACTCGAGGTATTCTCGGATTACGAACGATAGTAGGAGTTACCTACCACCTTTGCTACCACGAATAGGAGCAGGAAGAGAAGTCCCCGAACATGGGACGCTGAAGAAGAGGTCGTTGCAGCTGAAGAGGCGATCAGGGTCAGAAGGTTCTAACAGCGACAGTGGAAGCCAGCGCAGTGAAAGCAATTAGCACTGAAAATTAGAACAGTAGTTTTAAAGTTGTGTATTTTAGAAGAAACCATTCATTTATTTCTTAAAAGCAATAACAACACGCTTAAAGGAATTGGAATTTTTCTAATTTTCAATATGACAAAGATAGTAAATTAAACCGTTAATATAATAAATAAATATGTGTGTGTGTGTGTGTATTCTCTTTCCTAATGTGGGATACAGAAACAACATGACATTATATGAAGTAAACTCATATTATTATTTATTTAATAATGTAAAACAAAAATTTCAGAATTTAAAACGTTGAAGCCTACGTATTCATACGTCTGAAAACTGCATTGGTTTAATTGACTATGTAACCAATATGTAAGTTGCAGCCCAAGCTTTGTAACGGTCACTTAGGCCGTTACGTAATATTTAATAACTAGACCACTTGGCCTAGACGAAGTGAAAGGTGTGCTGGAGCCCAGAGTGACAGGACTTGCAATAAAATACTCTTGTAACCAGTATCAATGTTTTATTAGTATTATTTTCGTTAAGAACATCAATTAGGTTATCATCAAATATTTAGCTATAATTCTTTCAAACAATTCGGATTCTAACATCATTTATTTTAACAACATCAATTTAATTTGCCAAAATGTTTAGTTACAATTTTATTAGAAACAGCTGAACTTCTGGTACGCTTTTGTATAAGAGCATTTCTTTATGTCAGTATGAAATGTCAGTTACAGTTGATTTTAAAACAGTTGGAGTTGTTATTGACTGAAGTTTAATAATTGGAACCCTCCCACCTGTATTTGTTGAAGAACTGAAATGGTACCGTAGACCAGTGGGCGTTGAGTGCTGGTGGTGGTCCTTGAAGTGTGCAGAAGTTCCAGCTAGTCTCATTCCGGGCAGATGTCTTTAGGTGTTCTGTAATAGGAGTATTTCTGGGCCTGACGGCTTCGGGGAGCATGCAGCTGCACTGTTCTGCAGATGGTGACCGGTGTAAATGTCACTATTTCCGCATCACCTTTCTCCCGGCTGTACGGAGACCCCCCTATAACATATCTTATTTGTAGATTGGCCGTCAGAAAATACACCCACCCCCTTCACTCTCCGCCTCGGAACACACACACTTCACTCACTATCACAATTTTTATCAACACTTCAGTTGTTCTTACTAATTTGCTATGGTTTATTTTATCCACTTACTTTCAACTAAACTATAACCTCTTCTCTTGAGTTATAACTTAGGGAACCAGTAATAATTGGATGTGCCAATTATACCGGCTGCCTTCGTTGTGAAGCACTGAAAATAATCACAACAAATAAACAATTTATATAGCAGGATATTAGGAAGGGAAGACTGTTGATTTATGCACTCATTTTACTTGGTACTTAGATGACATCTCTTTATTACATTTGGTGATTAAGTTCTCTATTGAAAGTTCTCAAACAATATAGTTTACTATATGATTAAATATATAAATTACTACTTTACAAAGGGGCCTCAAAATATGATGTACATCTTATTGATTAATTCCACGGATCCGGGATTAAATATATTAAATGAATTATGGTCACCTTGCCATGTACAATATTGAAACTCTAACCATTTGAAGAATGGTTTTTTACTAATCTTCTAAAACAACAAAACTTTTAGTTTAAACTTTACCTTTTTGCTATAACTAGCGTTATTAGATTTTATACTACATGTTACCTAAAATGTCAGGTTTCTAAAGTCTTTAATGTTATTACATTTAAACATAAGTTTTAAAGTCTTTAATATGATAATTTAAATTGTCTTTTTGGGTTCATAATTTTGTAACTCTTAACCATGGAAGACAAGCCTCCATGTCACCTGTGTGTTTCCTGAAGTTGCTGCAGAATTAGTTCTTCGGTCCTCCTGATGTTTCTTGAAGTTCAGTCGTTACCTTATCATACTGTGATGGTGAAGTTCTAGAAGTATGTGAAATCATTCCTGGTGTGGTACATTCATCTCTGGCGACTGTAGTTATTCTTAGTAATTCTTGTAGTTAGAATATATAGATAGAAAGTTTGTTTCACTGTTATACACTTCACATGATGATAGATTAGTTGACTATCACCTTCTAGGTTGTAATACTGTATAAATTACATAGTCCGTTATATTATAATATAGAGAGATGTCATCACCACACAAATTACTTGTTTAAATAGTCATGGTATCAACCCTTTCACATTTTTATATATACACGTAGCGAAACAACGCTTTACGCTGCTTACGGCGTGAGCACTCCATTACAAGTGGAAGAAAATAGTTAAGGGGAGCGTAGTAATCTCAAGACAATTACTAGGCAACATAAAAGTAGTTCCGTTTTTCTAATTTTAATTAAAGGACTACGGTTGATTAAATAATTAAATCGTGATATTCTTAGTTGCAGAAGTTATCAAAGTACGTAACAATGGTCTTAATTAATTATTTAAATAATAACAAATTTGCAATAATACTTAGTTTATTTAGGGGTCAGAAAACAAGTTAATTCTGGTCAGTTCTTGTTTATGCAGGAATAAATTAATAAGCTTTACCCTTTCTGTACAATTCCATTCCCTTTTAATTTTATTATTAGACTTATATTAAATATTATTATTATTAAATGATTGCCATAAGATTTAGTTTACAATGTGAGATTTTATTAAGAATTTAAAATTTCTCCGCTTATATATTATCAACTTAATTAATTAACATATTTTTATTAATGAAATCGTCACATACTCCGCCGCTTAAGCCACAGACGCCGGTATAATTTTTTTTGAATATACCGAGAGTATGTTTAGGGATTTCCGTGTGTAATTTCTCTCACCCGTTTTTCTCTGTATGTAATTATGAGTTACACACGTCAGTCTCGAATTGATTATTCTTCCTATCTACATATCATACTTTACAGACTAATTCTAATAGTACATAAAATTCACACATTATAAAACATATAGTTAACATTCTAATTTTCTTAACACTACTACTTATGACTACTACCGGGTTTTTCTTTAGTTGGGAGTTATTCTAGTGATAGAATTACTCATTAAGTAATTTGTTACTTAATTATTTCTCATATTTGCTGTCAGCTGACTTCTTACTTTGCTCTCCTTTTGAAGAATAGGATTCAAGGGTGATCAGGCCTCGTACCTATCTATACCATTAGCTAGCTAAATGTTACTCTGGTACTCCTTTGCAGTTGAGTACAAAACATATACCTTTCTTTTTTCTTTACATTTATTTAACTTGCACTCTACCATTACCTTCTTCGTGATAATGTTTTATCTGAGAAATATGTGTCCTTCGTACATATTTTTGAGTAGAGGGTTCATACAGTGCTACGGTTACTGGAGTTAAATATTTGCAAATTTGATAAGGACCGCACCATCGGTATGATAGCTTGGAAGTGGTCTTATCGATTGCACTACTCGTAGGATGTGTTTTAC
The DNA here is from genome assembly GCA_034769895.1 of Magicicada septendecula. Taxonomy (NCBI): domain Eukaryota; kingdom Metazoa; phylum Arthropoda; class Insecta; order Hemiptera; family Cicadidae; genus Magicicada; species Magicicada septendecula. Next base: position 434,099,545 of record CM068369.1, on the reverse strand, counting down.
ACATAACTAAGTTACCGATTTGGTACTTTACTTCATTATTTTTATTTCGCTCGTGATATTTCCTTGATTTCGCTAAGTTTGTTCGCAAATTAGCGCGCGTTTATTCCATATTTTCCTAATATTTTTATCCCTAATTTCATGGGGTAACAATTCATGTATTTTCCACTTAGTGGATAATGGGTGGTTGGGTTTATACTTGAACAATAATTCGAATGGGGTAGACTTATGTCCTTCATGATATGCTGAATTAAAAGCGAACTGTATCCAGGATAAGTTCTGGTCCCAAGAAGTATGGTCGTTAGCATGGTAGGCAATTAAAGCAGATTTTAGGTTTCGCAAATACCTCTCAGCTATATTACCTTGCGGACGATACTCTGTAGTGGTAATATGGTTTATACCTAGTTTGAAACACATGTTCCTGAATTCTTTGGACTTAAACTGTGGTCCGTTATGCGACACTAGATGGACCGGAATACCGAATTCTTTAAATAATCTATGCTGTAAAATACTTACTGTGGTTGTAGCTAAGGCTCGCCGCATGGGGTACATCCAGACGAATTTGCTAAAAGAGTCTACACAAATTAGTAGCATTGTATTTCCTGATTTGGAACGCGGGTAGGGTCCTGAAAAGTCTAAATAAATTTTGGAGAACGGGGTAGCAGGAATCTCTGAGATTAACTGACTTATTTGGCTGTTTCTAGCGGGTTTGCTGAGTGCACACAACTTACACTTTCTTACAAAATTGGCGATCTCACTGTTCATATTTTCCCAGTGATATTCTTTACGAATTCGGTGTATAGTTTTATTTATTCCCATATGTGCTCCAATGGTGGAAGAATGATAATATTCCATCAGCATAGGTTTAATAATATCAGGGGCAATTATTCGTAGATATTTTCCGTTCGCTATTCTACAACATAATACTCTCCTACTTAATATGTATTTCTCTGACTTATTTCCTGTTTCAAGTTGTTCAATAATTGGACTCAAACGTGGGTCTTGTATTTGATACTGGGCTAAATCCGTAAATGCAAGAGGAAATTCGGTAATTAAAGTATTAATAATAGGCGTTTCTCTACTCTTGTTTTCGTAATTATTACTACTAGGCTGGAACATACGTGACAGTGTATCGGCAACTACGTTTTGGGTGCCTCTAATATGTTGTACTTTGAATTTAAAACAATTTAATCTTAATACCCATCTTCCGATACGACCTAACTGTTTTGGGTGATTTAGTAGCCAAGATAACGCTTGATTATCTGTTTCTAACAAAAACTCCTTATGTTCTAAAAATGGTTTGAACTTCTCAAAAGCGAAAACTATAGCTAAACATTCTAATTCGTATGCGGAGTATTTCTTTTCTTGCTCAGTTAGGGTGCGAGAAGCGTAACTAATAGGTAACCTTGAGTTATCTACTTCCTGATATATTACTGCACCTAGTGCGACACTAGAACTGTCTGTCTGCACTACAAATGGTTTTGTAAAGTCGGCTAATTGTAGTACGGGGGGTGATATTATGCTTTCTTTTAATTTCTCGAATGCGGTTTGGTGTTGCTCATTCCATTCAAATTTAATTCCCTTCTTTCTTAAGGTATTTAGCGGTGCTGCAATTTCAGCTAGATGTGGGATGTACTTATGGAAATAATTTATCATTCCTAAAAATCGGGCTATTCCTTTCGCATCCCGCGGCGGTAAAAATTCTCTGATGGCACGGGTTCGCTCTGGGTCTATGCTTACCTTTCCGTTTGCTTTTACGATGTGACCTAAAAATGAGAATTGTGTCACAGCAAAATTTACTTTACTGGGATTTACGGTTAATCCAGCTTTCTCCAATCGGGTTAGTACTTCACGTAGATGTTCAAGATGTTGCTCAATTGACTCGCTGTATATAACAATGTCATCTAGGTAGTGGTACACATATTTAAACTTTATGTCATGAAATAATTTTTCTAATAATCTGCTACATACAGAACTACCTTGGGATATACCAAAAGGTACCCTTGTAAATTGGTACAGGTTGAAAGGGACGGCAAAGGCGGTAAGACGTTTTGATTCTTCCGAAAGAGGTATCTGATGAAATGCCTGATTTAAATCCATAATGGTAAAGATTTTTGCTTTAGTAAAATAATGAAATGCACTGTGGATGTCGGGAAGTGGTATAGATTCAAATTCTATCCGTTTATTTAGTTGTCTGTAGTCCAACACTAATCTATGTTTGTCGTTACTTTTGGGTACTAAAAACGCAGGTGATGAATAAGATGACGTAGAGGGTTCGATGACTCCTTGTTCTAACAATTTATTAATTTGGTTCCTCATCACTTCCATTTTCGGTGGTGATAATTTGTATGGGGCTAAACGAATTACTTTGTTGTCGCTCAAATTTATTTTGTACTCTATCAGATCCGTCAGTCCTAATTTTGGGGTGAGGACGTTGGAGAATTGTTTTATTAAAGTCTGTATGTTCCGTCTATCTTTACTTTTTAGATGACTTAATTCAGGTTCGTGATGCTTTATATGTGTAGAAGTGGTGATAGTACTTTCTCTGTTATTTGCATTATCATGTAAGTTATATTTCCGTGAACGATCGAATCCAAAGTAAAATATCTTCTCGTGAATGTCTAAAATTATTCCTGTTTTACTGATAAAATCAGCTCCCAATATTAATTCGGGTCCTAATTCGTCGCATACCAACATTGGAAAATACCACGTTAGATTTTTAATTTTTACTTTAAACGTGATGATAAGTTTTATCATTAAGTTTTGCTTATTAGCTGTAGCGCATCTAATATTTACTGATTGACTGCGTTTAACTAAATTGTGTTTAAATAATTGATCGGCTAGCTCTTGACTAATTAAACTTCGCGTGGATCCGGAATCAATTAATCCGAGGGTGGATGTAACACCAAGGTCAACTTGTATATACGGTAATTCACACCTATTGTAATCACATTTACTAATAGAGTTACATTTATCGATAAATTTCCTAACATAGGGGTCTAATTTTCTTTTGTTATTTTTATTAGTATTTTGTTTTAACTTGTGGTCTCTCAGGGGTTTACCTGTTTTCACGATGCTGCGGAAGACACAGGGTTTCGGATCTCCCTGCCTTACATGTTTTTTGGATAATGAGTTTTCTGATGATACTGTTTCCGTTTACAGTTTCTACTGAGGTGTCCAGGTTTTCCGCAGTTATAGCATATATATTCTTTACGCGGGGTCTCACTGGTTTCGTGTCTAGGTGGTGGCTCTTTGGACTTACCTTGGCCATGAACATAGGTTGGTCGCCGAAATGGTCGTCGTTCTCGTAGACTTCTTGTATCTGAGGATAGGGCTTGCGTTTCCTTTCTAGGTGGTGTTGTGGATACAGGTGCATGTCGATGCTGATCTGCATACCACACATTTGAAGAGTGCACACTACATTGTTCAAGGTCAGCGAAAGTAAGGGGTCTACTTATTAGAGCTAAACGGGAGCGTTCTTCAGGAGATAAGCCTACCAATATAGTATCGACCAATTGTTTTTTAGTCCAGTCGACTTGCAGTAGACGTGAAGATTCTCTGATGTCTGCGATATAGTGGGCCAGTCTTTCTTGAGCTCTTTGTACTCGAAGTACGGTATTTCTTTTTATCTCCTCATATATTCCAGTGGGAATAAAATATTTGATTATATTTGTATGAAGTTCTTCTACCGGAAGATTCGAGTTTAATGTTTCGAGCACACGATCTTGTAAAGGTGGTTTACATTTGGGTAAGATGACCTGCAGTATTTGCCAATCGCTCAATTGTTGTAGATCTTTTATTTGCAGTAGATATCTGATAAAAGTCAATAGAGTCGTGATGCTTAAGCCATCGGTGTAAGGAATATCATTAATTATTTTCTCTACTGGGTGGGAAATCTTTCCGTAGAGGTCTACATTAAAATATACGTTAGGTATACTTTTCGAAGGATTGGTGTTTGCATTAGGATTTGTAATCGCATATTTACTAGTGCGAGTATGCTGAACATTTGGCGGTGGGGGTTCTAACATAGTTTGGGTTTTTAATTCTCTACTAGGTAATTGTTCCTGACTCAGTGGTATCTTCGATACGGTGGGTGATTCGGGGTTCGAGGTGGAGAGAGGGTGTTCTAAAGTAGGGGATTGAACTGGGGAGATATATAATTTTTGTAAGTAGTGCTCAATTTCCTCCATTCTCGATGAGTCTGATTTTCGTCGTAAGTCGTTGATAATTATGGGTAATTGGCTTAATGCCTCCTCCGCAAATTTCTGCACATCGGGGGGGGGGGTTACGGTGACGTCGGGCCAGCTTAATAAATTATTTAACCGGCGGGTTAAATGTTCTATACGTTGCGTAACGCGCAAAAATTCCGTAGGTGATTTCTTGTCCTCAAGGTTCTGAGATAATACTATCAGTTCCCTATATTTCGCATAACAGGTTTCTCGTTCGCCGTCATAATCGAGTTCACGCAATCTATCTAACTGCGAGGGTGTATCTGATCCGGTTTGGCGTAATGATTTTCGTAACTCCGACACGGTTACATTTACGTGTTTTAGACCTCGTAAAAGTGCCTCGTAGCATAGCTAATCTTTTAATAACAGATCAGGATTAAATTCGGCCATTTTAGTAACGTGAGCGGCTATAACTAATTATTCTACTATTTGCATTAATTGTTATACAACGCTTCCTTTTTTTTTTTACAAATAAACACATAAAATGTTATGACAACCTTTATCGTTTTACTTTGAGAGAGAGAGACAGAGATTTCACACATGCATGAATATGCGTACGACAAAAGATTCCCCCTTCGGTTACTAACACATGAACAGACACGCTTCTTATAACAATAGACCACACAAGGAGGGTGACTTATTTTCAACTCAACTAAACAATGACAATTTTAAACAAACGGCAGCAGGAAACTACCCGTCCGAGATTGTCGAGAATGTGGCACGTTTATGAATGGGACTTTTAACAAGTACCGACATGGTTCGTTTACATTGGATTATATGCTAATATAACGTTACACATATTATATTTACTAATAAAGTTATTTATACTATATTACTATAATATTATTATATTATTATTTTTATCTTATTTCAAACTCTGACACATATTGAAATACATGAGTGTATAGATCAACAGCTTTTGTGCGTGGGATATCGAGACGCAATTACTTCTTTCTTTTCTCTTACGCAAAATTAGCAAATTCGCAAAAATAGCAGCAGATTAGCAAAAATAGCAGCAGAGCAGAGTTGCGCAAATTATAACCTCTTCTCTTGAGTTATAACATAGGGAACCAGTAATAATTGGATGTGCCAATTATACCGGCTGCCTTCGTTGTGAAGCACTGAAAATAATCACAACAAATAAACAATTTATATAGCAGGATATTAGGAAGGGAAGACTGTTGATTTATGCACTCATTTTACTTGGTACTTAGATGACATCTCTTTATTATATTTGGTGATTAAGTTCTCTATTGAAAGTTCTCAAACAATATAGTTTACTATATGATTAAATATATAAATTACTACTTTACAAAGGGGCCTCAAAATATGATGTACATCTTATTGATTAATTCCACGGATCCGGGATTAAATATATTAAATGAATTATGGTCACCTTGCCATGTACAATATTGAAACTCTAACCATTTGAAGAATGGTTTTTTACTAATCTTCTAAAACAACAAAAATTTTAGTTTAAACTTTACCTTTTTGCTATAACTAGCGTTATTAGATTTTATACTACATGTTACCTAAAATGTCAGGTTTCTAAAGTCTTTAATGTTATTACATTTAAACATAAGTTTTAAAGTCTTTAATATGATAATTTAAATTGTCTTTTTGGGTTCATAATTTTGTAACTCTTAACCATGGAAGACAAGCCTCCATGTCACCTGTGTGTTTCCTGAAGTTGCTGCAGAATTAGTTCTTCGGTCCTCCTGATGTTTCTTGAAGTTCAGTCGTTACCTTATCATACTGTGATGGTGAAGTTCTAGAAGTATGTGAAATCATTCCTGGTGTGGTATATTCATCTCTGGCGACTGTAGTTATTCTTAGTAATTCTTGTAGTTAGAATACATAGATAGAAAGTTTGTTTCACTGTTATACACTTCACATGATGATAGATTAGTTGACTATCACCTTCTAGGTTGTAATACTGTATAAATTACATAGTCCGTTATATTATAATATAGAGAGATGTCATCACCACACAAATTACTTATTTAAATAGTCATGGTATCAACCCTTTCACATTTTTATATATACACGTAGCGAAACAACGCTTTACGCTGCTTACGGCGTGAGCACTCCATTACAAGTGGAAGAAAATAGTTAAGGGGAGCGTAGTAATCTCAAGACAATTACTAGGCAACATAAAAGTAGTTCCGTTTTTCTAATTTTAATTAAAGGACTACGGTTGATTAAATAATTAAATCGTGATATTCTTAGTTGCAGAAGTTATCAAAGTACGTAACAATGGTCTTAATTAATTATTTAAATAATAACAAATTTACAATAATACTTAGTTTATTTAGGGGTCAGAAAACAAGTTAATTCTGGTCAGTTCTTGTTTATGCAGGAATAAATTAATAAGCTTTACCCTTTCTGTACAATTCCATTCCCTTTTAATTTTATTATTAGACTTATATTAAATATTATTATTATTAAATGATTGCCATAAGATTTAGTTTACAATTTGAGATTTTATTAAGAATTTAAAATTTCTCCGCTTATATATTATCAACTTAATTAATTAACATATTTTTATTAATGAAATCGTCACAAAACCTTTTAATTTTATTTTTTTTTACTGTAACATTTACTTTTAACTTTATCAAAGATAGTTAAATACAAGGTCGCCACGTGTTCCCCGACCGGAAGTAACGTATAATTCAATTTTACAATAGGAAAGTATTACAATAAAATAGGCTTTAAAAACGTGTGGATCACACACACATACACAAATATAACACACATAACCCATCATTAAATTAACATCGAACAAAATAATTCAGCTCACTTGAAACGCTTTACTAGCTTACGAAGTCATATGGAAGATGCACACAACTCTTATCCCTGGGCCGTCAGACCATCGAACACTCTATTGGAAGGTCGAAATGACGAAATGAGAAAGAAACCCGTATTCTTCGATCCCACCCTGAGACATAAACTCAACCTGTTGCGAATTGACGGTCGTAACCTTTGGCAAGTAACCCCTCAAGCTGCACAGAAACAGCTGATACGGTTTACTAGATAGATTCGCCGTAGCGCAGACCCGGCCTTAATGATCAAATTAGCTGTGCCGCCCAGCGGCCACGCGCTTTGGCGGCACTGATCGTTCAAATCACGCCGGGAAAATTCAAACCCCGGCACAGCTTTGAGAAATTCTGTCTACCAATCTTAAACAAACTAATAAACATACGAAACTTCTCACTAACAATTATATTTGGCCACAGGTTTAATTTTTTTAACAAATGCGATTTGATTTTTGAAGTTGATAGTTTGAGAGAAATCAGTTTCTCTAACGCTTTTACAAGGTACGCCTGCTTTATAGTTCTATCTTGAATGAAAATAGTACAGTCTTATAGAAAATCTTCTATTTGTTTCGAACTAGCCGTATTAATATCCGCATTTTTCAACCCATTTCTTCACTCATATGTTACAATATCCTAGATTTCAGTGTGTTCGTTCTCATGAAGCATACATTACGCTAGTTATTTATATAGTATTTTACTGTCTGCAACAGTACAGTTAAATTATACTTAACAGATGTAACAGTACAAAGCACCACCGCCACCATCATCAGCACGAAGGGGTGGTTTCGTTTAAGCGATCATCATATGCTATAATCGCATGTAGCGAATCACGCATTCGGGAGGCGGACGCATTGGGAGAGCGGAAGTTTTAGCTTGCATTGGTAAGCTAGAGGTACAAAGCATAGGGACCACGTAAATATGTTTGTACATTTAAAAAAAACTCGAAATGGAGGAGTATATTAATAGAATTATGGCATAAACATGAAAAGAAAATGTGATATTGAGATTTACAAAACTAGACATCGGAAGGGTACCATTAGAAATTAATTACATCTTATACAGGATATAACTCTAAGATCCACAGTCTTTACAAATCCAATTATTTCACGAAATAGTCACTAAATGTATAACGACTTGTGTAATTATCATTTACTTGCATCTGATGAACCTAATAAAGAACGTATTGCTGTCTGGCAACCAACATTAGATTCAACTTGTATGATTAATGATTTTACGTGTTAACAATACATTTATGTTAATCTGTATTAATTATTAATTTTTGTGATTATAGAAAACTATGACAACAATCCAGCGTAACAATCAAAGTACACTAAATCTACTGCAGCTTACTGGTCCCCAGTGCAGTTCTTACAGCAGTAGCATGCGATCTCTGGTGTTCGACACACAAACGAAACCACTTTTGAACAACTGCATCTGAGAAGTTAGAAGAGTGATGTGTAGAACGGCTGAGTGCTGTGAATCCGTCCGATTGACGCAGAGAGGTGGACTGTACATTAGCAGATGCATATCGTCGCTGCACAAATGAAACTACTTCTAAAATTACATTTCACAAGTCTTTCTGACATTCTGACAAACGAAACCGAAGCTTCATCACAGTCATCCAACGCGGCTGCAAATTATCAATGAGTACTGGCTTCTTAAAGAATTCTCCGCCAACTTCGTAGAGACTGTACTTCCGCTCTCCAGTTCCACACCTCTGTAGCGTCCTTCCTTAGGAACCTTTGGTTCCACCCAACAACCTGGCGAATTTACTCCCCTAGTTCCGTACAGTTGCTCCGACATTAGCATCTTGGGAATGTCATGTCCCTTTCACTCGGTCCGGCCTAACGAAGCTGCCCGAGTTTAATGATTTTTATGTTATTTGACTCTTGAAAAAGAGGTATTTTCCAGATTTTTGCTTAAATCTTTCCTGTAACAAACTGAGTGCGAGTACACCCCCTGGACTCTCAGCATGTATTAAACGTCTTTCATCCGTGTCTAAGCCGGTTTCAGTCACTGGTCCTTAGATTATTACTGTAAATCTTTCTTTGAAATAATATAAGACTACGGTCATCACACTTGGAGATAGTTCAGATTTCAGAGTAATACATTAACACTAGCCTAATCACCTTATCAGAGCCGTATATAGCTTTATCTCAATATCAAAGGAAATAAATCTCAATACTCGAAATAAATCTGCATTTCGGGTACTTCTACTATCCCAGTTAGCAATGGTTAGCTGACAATATTCTTTTGCAGATTTCTGAAGACATTACTTTGTCCGTATTCACTTGCCTCAAATACACAAATTTAATCGTCCATTCAAATGTACAACATTCAATTCCGAAAAGGGCAGGCCTGTCTTCAGGATCTACAGTTTGCATATGCTTAGTTTGTCCACGTTTTTCTGGAGTCCTATATTCCTGACAGATAATTCTGATCCTATAAAAGCCTCTTTCAAAAGAAATTATGAATGTAGCCACAATATCAAGATAGGCTAGTACCTGAGCTGTTCTATTAAACATGGTTGTTTCCCGACTCCTTATACATTTTGAAGCGCCATGTTAAAGAAGAGGTATGTTAGACTATCAGTTTGTCTTAAGCCCTTCCTGCAACGGAGTGAGTGAGAGTAGATCCCCTGGACTCACAGCATGTATTAAACATCTTTCATTTACAGCTTAATAAAGCGGAAAATTTTCCGAGTATTTTCATGTCTAACGTGGCTTCATGAAGCTTGGTATCGGTCAAACTGTCATAAGCTGTTTTTAAATCGTTGAAAAGATGTTGCATCTAATTCTGGTGTTGTCAACACCTTTCAAAAATTGTTCTGAGGGAGAATAATTTGGTTTGTACTTGACCTTCCACAACGAAATCCACTCTGGTGCTCACCGACTTTTCGTTCTGCGTATGGCAGGAGTCTTTGGAGCAGTATATTGGGCGGTATTTTATTTGCAGAAAACAAGAAAATAACACATTCTTCGGAAGTTGCAGCATGATAGATCGTCCCCCTTCTTCTGATATGGGTATGTAACAGTCCCTTTTTCGCGACTCAGGTAGTAGTTAATACGACTAAAAATCAGCCGCTTTATCTGCTGTAAAACAGGCTTTGACCTTTGATAGGCATCGGCCTATTATTTAGTTCGATTTTGTTTGATTTTAAACTGTTGAAGATCAAGCGTAACTTTTACAAGCTTAATTAGAAAAACAATACTATTATATTTTTGTATTAAAAAACCTTTTTCTTGTAGATAGCATGTATCTTAGCCTAAAAAGATTTTGAGCTTTTTGTAAGCACACGGCTTGACGAAATGGAACTCCGCCTTATATTTTATAATTTAGATTCAAACTTTTAATCAAAATGATCTAATTACAGGAATAAAAACGTATGAAGAGATTACTGGGCCTATCCTGTCTGTGTGTGTGTGCCTGTCTCTCTCTTTTGCGGCGCACACACACACACACACACACACACACACACACACACACACACACACACACACACACACACACACACACAGAAATTTAATTATTTTAGACACCCGTTAGTACTTAAACAGTAAATTTGTTTAGAGCCATCGCTGGTAAAAGTAAAATCTTTAAACCAACGGATATTTCCCTAAAATTTCTAAGCTACGACACGCTGTTTAAACGTTGTTCGTTATTAATTATCTTCTTCTAGCTTTGTAAATAATTCATTTGAACATACCACAAACCAAGCAGCGCATTCCACAAATACCTAAAGCATTCAACAGAAATGTTACTGTATCTGTAAATGAAAACAATACTGACTTTGTTTTTAATGAAAGAGCAAATATGTATTACCTAAAATACACTTTATACGTAAGTAATTAAACCAAAGAAAATCATTAAAAATCTCTTTGTCCATGGCCAGAGGGTATTATGTAATAGAATAATGTTTTTATTGATTAAAATTGCTGTAATTTGTATAGACTTGAATTACCCCCAAAATGTTTATGCGTTTGTTGTCATCTAGAGTCTGGAAATTAGCATTACGTCACGTGACAGGTACGTATGTGCCCTGTATGTATGTAGGCCTACATATATTACTGTAACCCCTCTTTCGAAATTTTTTTGACTTTATAAAAAAACTCCCAATTTTTTGTTTTTTTTTGTTTTGTTTTTTGAAAGAGGGGCCACCAGAAATTTCAAGTCTTGACATTCATGCATATGAGTAGTAAAATTGTTAACTCTTCTTAATACAAAATATAACTCTCAAATTTCGACAAACCCACATTAATATTAAATATACAACTTTAAAAATTTTCCTCTCCCTTCCTTTTTTGAATTCAATCTTGATACAAAATGTAATTTTTTTTGTTTAATTTTCAGAATGCAATTTTAAGCGGAAATTACAACTTTTAATTTCTGGTTCAATGCTAATGCATTATATAAGGTTTAGATCTCGGTAATCTGATACACAATATAAAATCTGAACTTCGAATTGTAACACATTTTCCCAAATTTGCAATTTAAAAAAAATTAACATCATAGGTGAGTATCCATCTCACCATTCTGAAAGCTTCATTTTATCTTAAATGTGGATAAATGCATAGTTACATGAATACTCCTCACCTTGTAATTATAAACAATCATATTATTTCCATAACGCTTAATCATGTACATAGGGCGAATGAAATATGTAATTATATAGATTATCCTTAAAACTACTCAACATTACAACATCTAATCACACATAAAAATACATATACACAAAACACATATCACAGTTATAGCACAGCATAACGGAATACAGCTGGTTAATTTCGACAGGCAGCCTGTACCTTCCCATTGTACCCATACCTGAATGGGAGACCACAGGACCCGTCATCCTATAGCAACACTCAATTAATCGTTTAAATGGCAAACACCTCCTTATATAGCCTCCAAGTAAAAAAAACAAAACCCATTAACTCACAAGAGCGAGTAAAGGAAAATAACGGAAAGAAAAAATATTAGTGACCGAAAGTAAAGCAAACTGAATAAAAGGTGGAGTTAGGAAGTTACAAAATTTACGTGGGCGAGGTCGCCCCGCATATCAGTAATTACAAATCGAAATTCAAAAATTCCCCTTTTAGAAGCATGCCTTCACGTAGTTAACATAGCTGTATTTTATTTGTATAAATAGTAAGTTTTTATAGAGATAAAAATTCAGGCATTTACAAACTCCCAAGTGGACATGACCACCAGCAATTAAGTATAAAAAAAAATAAACTGAAGCTAAAATTACACCATTATAAATCTGGTATGAAGTAGTAAAAATTCTCTTATAAGGTATAGAAATACTACACATTATTATAGCTTCACACATTCTGAAATAATAATGGGAGTGATAAGATTTCTAAAGCGTGTTACATGTTTCATACTTTCATTAAATTACAAAATACCTTTACTTAAAGGAGCAAATATCTGGATATACATATGTATACATACTGGTATATGGCTTTACAACCTGAATTGACCTGACCCGCCCGGCCTGATCGAACAATTAACAACACGCCCAGAACCTGCATAAAACTGCCCCTGCCGCAGGTACATGAATCAATTAAAGAAATCAAAATCCCTTAAGATCACCCGCCCCCTTATTAAAGAACGTAATTTAATGTAGAATAAAGAGAACTAGACACCGATACAAGAAAGAAATCAGAATGGTCACAACTTTTGCAACCTCAAATTTTGCTACCCCAAAATTATTAAAAAATTTACTTGAACGCCGGAAACGTCCCTTCGGCAAGGCCTACATAAGATTGGGACGTAATTACATCAAGAAATTATTCCAGTAAAGTTCATCACCCCGCCCAATTATGTCTAGTTAGCCGCGGCACCATAACGTAGAGCTCGTTAACGGCAAAATGTCCCACACAGGAGGTTTGCTACAGAAGTCAAATGTGTATAAAAGATTAAATTTCACCTTATAGTCCAGATATGTCTTATGAGGGGCATTTTCGGCAACACGTGAGACGCTCCTCCAGCCGGACCCGCATCGAGTCTGTGATTGTTGCTTGTGGCCGGTGTACTGCCAACTGCTGGAATGGGTTGGATCTCCCGGTGGTGCGAAAACCCTTAAACATTTTTAAGGAAAATTAATATGGGTACTCATACTTTCTCAACACTCCCATCCAACAGCCAAAACCCACTCAGCACATCACAACCAGTTTTAAGCCCAAGTTTTGTTTAAATTTTGCTTTTGGCATACTAGAATACACTCACGTCCCCCCCAAGGCTTCAATATTAATAAATATCTCGTCATAACTGACAATACGTATTGCATTATAGCCCAGAAAATGATGACACTACACAAACTGACAAACTCAGACAGGCATAAGTACCTAGAAGCACGTGCTACTATATAATAAGACTCTCTCATATTACAATTATAACTCATCTCTCTTTTACGTCCCAATAATTATAGTTAATTATAGTTACAATAATTAATTACAATAGCAATTGTCATGCTGTACAAGATCAACAAAATCACAATCAAACATTCGCCCATGAACAAGCCATTCACGCACCACGCGGCAACATGCAATTTCCACTGGCCTACAATCCAGTTAATTTCAACACTGCGTTTTCCAACTTTCATAAAATAGTTAACAATATAACTTAAATGGGACTTACCGAGGATCACAGTAAAATCTACTCAATCATAGTAGATAGTTTTGTAGAATCAAGCAACTAGGTCGGCTGGAAATAATGTCAGCCCCAAACGATCAGCTGTCCCGTCGAAACTGAAGCGTAGCACCAAACAAGTCGGAAACAGCGACTCCGCTCCCCGCCACCAGGGAGCGACATTAAGCAGGCTCGTTCAACTCACGGAGCGACCGATACGCCCGCCTGCGCGCACTTACTAGATAACAATTTCGGGAGTTAGACCCTTATATATATATATATATATATATATATATATATATATATATATTTATACCGTTTATTGCACGCCGGGTTTTTAGCAAAACACGGCACATTACTTTGCTAAATATTAGATTTTTACGAGTGTCATATGTGTTCTTTCCGGGTTGGATCACATGTTGTGTTTTGCTGTATTCGGCAACCTTGCGGCAGGTCTACGTCTGCCGTGCTGAGACACATTCCTCCTCATGACTTTGGATGCAATGATTTTTCACCTCGTTTAAGCCTTTATACTGAAGTGCGATTTAAAAAAGTGCAAACGCGTTTCAGTTAAGAGGTTGAATTGTATTATGATAGTAAATTGGATTGTTTTGAAATCAGGTTTAAATTTTTCAAATTGGCATATAACCAAAATTATTTGTGAGATCTACACAAATTGTATGGTACCTGGCCCACCACAATCGGTTCATCCACTCAACAGGCACAAGAGCAAAAACTGACATACACAGACCTACACATCACCGAAACATAGGCTATAGTCATGGCATGATGCGTTGCAAAGTATTTATTATATTTTTAATAAATACACTTTTTAATAAAAAGTAAAGTTTTTTAACCTAAGTTGTTACATTAGTAAAACAACTCGTTTCAAAAAAATGACTTGTCTCTCTATACAAATTTGCGAAACCCAGGAAAAACGTTTTCAGAGCTAAAATCAGAACATTAGTTTAAAAAAAGTTAATAGTGATGTTACCAAGTTGACTAGGCACAAAATATTCCAGAAGTCGTTTCTGAAAGCAATTGTGTTTAATAGTAAGTAAGGATTTAATGTTGGACAAGAGAACATTGTTTTGTAACTAAAACAGGGAAAGAGACGTTTTGGAGTAAAAGTGTTTAGACGGGAGATGTTTAGTTTTAAAACAGTAAGTGAAACATTTCCCGTAAAACTTATAAAGTTTATCATTAAATAATAAAAAGCCAATTATTTTATAACTTGTTTATAATTACAAGAAAATTAATTGAAATATTCATATCAATTTTGCGCTTCCCATCATACCTCCTCCTAATGCGTCTTCTGAGCTTTCCCAGCCAGTTAGTACATCATTTATAATCTTTTTATAAAAGTTTAAGTCTCAGTTCGCCTTTTAATACTTTCCAGAATGTAGACTTAGAAGGTATTGTAAATCGTCAAATGTGTTTTACTCTTACTGGAATGCCTTGCACTGTGGTTAATTTGAGTTCCAATAATGTCTCAATTTGCCTGAAAAAATGTCTTCCAATAATGTTTTACAAATAAAAACATTAACATAAACACCATAGGAGAATTTGAATTTTTTTCCATTACAATTGTCCGAAAACATTGATGAGCATTCTTATAAATTTGTTTTCTGTAATTTCTGAAAAACAGCAGAAGCTCTCTGAAAAGATCGCTTGACAGCATCTGCTTTGGTCCATATATAAATGTGAATCTTATCTTTGGGTTGTTTTTTCTTAGAAGTTTCTTTACATATTGTTACGTTGTATTTCCTAAATTGACGGCGATAATTTGCGGCTTGGTCCAGGATTTTTGCTAATACATTATTATTTGACAGTCAAAAGAAATTCTTAGTTCACCTTTATTTACCGTACTTCACGTAAGAGAGAATATACAGCCTCACTTCTTTTTTTACGAAGCTGAAACTCAAGCTAAATTGTAGTTCACAACATTTGTAACATTCATGTATGGTTGGAGAGTCAGTGACAAAATATCATAAGGTAAGCACAGGGAACTGAAAATCCATCTCCTGCATTATTATTATTATGGGATAAGTTTTATGTAGCTTTGAAATGTTCAGGTAACTTGGTATATAGTTCTACTGCCGTGTTTCACGCAAGGCCTTGCAGTAGAGTTTTTCTAACGATACTAGAATATGTATTAAAGTATATATAAAGTACTGAACGTTTAATCAGGAAGTAAGGGGGTTAATATTGTAAGTAAACGTTTTATTGCGGGGTTTTTTATTATAAGCCACACGTTGTCGGCGTCATTATAAGTAAACGGGAACCGGTGTTTTAATCCGTTTAATTGTTTTTTAATTTTAATTGAATTTTAATTTAATTTAATTTAATTTTATTTTTATTGATTTATTCAATTCAATTCAATCGTTCATTGAATCCAATGTAAATAAATCCGATGAATGCACTAGAAGTTAGTTAGCGAAGTCTTTTAAACTTCGGTTAATTTATTTTAATTTGTTATTCTTCCGACGACTAGGCGAATTGGTGACGTAGAATCCTCGCTGAAAGCATAAATATTTGGTAAGAAATGATCACTTACTTGTAGTGAGTCTTGGCGATCTTGCAGGGTCGATGTAGCAATCTAATCTGTAGATTGACTTACCGTATTCAAAATCGCCGCTGCGTGTCGGGCTATCCAATAAGAGTCGTTCACCTATTCTGAAAACCCTAGTCTACTGAAATGAACTAACTGACTCCGTTTCCTCGTATAAAATGATAATTTATTCTTTTTAACACTTCTTTTTAATGATCTAAAGTATCATTAATTATTTTAGTTCAAAATTAAGTAACATTAGTTGTTTGTTTCATAAAAATTGTCTCAGGGTGGCAAAACTGATCTACAACGTCAGTGTGTGATTAAAATGCTTTTTAGTTAAATAAATTAATTGATAGGTGGGTTCTTTTAGCTTACAGAATACCAAATTATTTACTAGAACTCTTACTCTACCGTTATTAGGCAGTTTGAGGAAGATTACAACTCAATTATCTCTTAATATTTAACATTTAAAATTATAACCATGCCTGGTTTAGACATTTTAGGTTAACTAAATTATTAGTCAACCGACAATAAATGATTTAAAGAACGTTTGTTAACGTTAAAATAACTCTTGTTAAAACATTTAAAATGTGAACAATAAAATAATATGTTGAAAGAATGTTGTTGAATGAAACATCTGAAGCATCATTTGACTCTATAAAAGGTAATTGTTTAGGTGTAAGTATTTATATAGCTTAACAGCCTTAGTTTCTTATTCATAATAGACATAAATATTTAAATAGTAATAGTAGTAGACTCTCCCTAAATTACAAAACATAAATAGCATTTGCATTTTTCATTAACTTTCGTTAATTGGTTCAGATAGTCGACAATTCTCAGTCACTTATGAATGCTTGTTAGTCTGATCTAGGTTTACTAAACAATAACTTCAATCAGGTGTGGTTATATCACACTCAGTATTCATACATAATAAATGATTAATTGCTTGCAAAATTCTTAATAATAGAATATTGAAATTAAGTTGAGGATTGTCATTAGTACTGTTGATTGAATGCTATTAATAATGCACCATAATCTACATACTTTATTTATACACATTATTAGAATGTGGTTCGATTATATCGTCTTTTCAGAGAAAATCACTGTACTCCCTTTTTAAATCCCGGAATTGCTATGGATTATACACTTATTAACGCACTGTTACACTTAAAACATCTTCAATACTAGTGTAGTTATGTTGGCACAAATTTAGGTTATGTTGCTTTGTTGACAACGGTGACACGCACAAATTATGTAAACAGCTGTTTCCTTGCGGTGTCGTAATTATGTAAACAGCTGTTTGTCTGCTCTCCTCTAAAGTTGATTAAAAAGTGTCTCGAAATGGCATCTCAATCTGCCGTTCCGTCCTGTGATCGTTGTAAAATTGGCTAATTTCTTGAATCTGATTGGTTGACGATCTTTAATTTGATGCACATACCCCCTCCGCTCAATATTTTAATTGTTGTTCTTAGCGTGGGGAGTCTGGGTTTGAGATTATATACATTTGCTCGAATTGACACAAATATTTTATAATTGTAATAACTTTCTTATTATGGCATAGATTTAAAATCTAAGCTTATCACTGTATTGGTATCACTTGGCTCTTTATTTAGAGTCTACACATGGTGTGCTTTCGTTCATTATTAAGGGAGTTAATGTTTGAGATTATCACATTACACTATTCACTATTAATTGTATTTATTCTTAAATTAAAACTATTTAATGGCAATCATATCTCCTTGTGAGCATGCCTTCCAAGTCCTTCAACACTTCTCATTTAATTGTTACTTACATTTATTGACAAAATATAGTTCTTATGCTACCGTTGATTTAGCCTAACAGTCTATTAATTGTATTTACAAATTATTTATTATAAAAGGTATCTGGGTAACTTCTGTATTGCCCCAGTTGTAAACATTGAGTTGTTACAGCTACTGTTTGTCTTTGTTTGTTGGAATATATTGTTATTCCTTGGTATTTTTGTCATTAATATGACCTCTATATAGCACTATGAAGTGTACTTTTAATTTAACTCCTATTTGGGAATGTAGTGTCTTTTCAGACCATTATTTAGTTTAGAATAGTTTACTAGTAGTAGTATATTGATAGTTAGTCTTGTGTTTCTAACACACTAGTCTGTTCCTTAGCGTGTAGCATTGGATAATAGTAGTTACATCTGATGTCATATGACAGGTGTGCTTAATTATTCTTATTACACATCATGTCCCTGCTTATAATTCTTTTATGCTATTATAATAGTGATTTTATATCTTATTATTACATAGGCATCCTTCTGTTATTCCTATTTAGCACTACAATGTGGTTTTTTCTATATTTCACATATTGAATCTCATTTTGGCTGGTTTTGTTCACTTTCTTTACTTGAATTCTTAGATAAAGATTACTCTTGGTATCTGATATTGGTATTGGTAGAAACCTTATTACGTCTACTTGATTTGGGGTACAAAATATTTTAGTTTAGATATGTTTTACCTACTATTAAATATGAAATTAGGTGAAAAGTACCTGTATCGAGGTTATGTGGTTTTATTATTTGTAGCAAAAATGGGTGTATTGAGTTGATACAAATTTACATTTTTTAACCTTGGTTTTTCAAGTTTAATGACAACTGGTATTCATTATTTAGTTCTTTTTTCTATCTTACATGATTTTTTGATTACTTGACTAACAATTATTATAATTATGAGACAATTCTAATTCTCCTTTATATTACATTGATGCTGTGCATAAAATGTCATCATGCTTTTATTTACAGCTTCTTTTATGTTAACATTATTGTTACTTCCACTCTTTGTTTAATATATCATGTCCTACTCATTTACAATATTATTAGTTGTATATGGGTCATCTAAGTTAGTCAGTTATTGTCTATATTTTCAATCTGTAAGTTCTTAGTTATTATATACGGGTAAGATGTTAATCTATAGTTGACTGGCTCTTGGAATCTATATTTTATGCCATGGTTGTTAGGTGTCTTTCTCGTAGTATGTTTCTTCCGTGTTTCATTTGTTCCTTACTGACCGAAACTATAGGGTTATTGTGGTATAATCACTGTTTGTTGTATCTTCTTTCTTCTTATATGTTATTGTTATTGTTATTTATCATTACATTTTATTAACTCCTGTGTTGTGAGTTTATTCTTCTTAATGAGTTGCTCATGTAGTTTCATTCTTGGCATTTTAGATTAAACACTTGGTGTGTCTTGTTGACTCAATTATTCTGACATGTGTTAATATTTTGGTTACTTAAATATTGGGCTCATATGTCTTGTTACAATATTATTTTGAATGTTCATTACTACTTTTTTTACTGCACTTAATAATTATTATTTAATGGTACTTTCACTTGTGGGTACCAACAGATATGAGGGAATATCAACACGAAGTAAATTTCACAAGTGAAAGTACCATTAAATAATAATTATTTTTCGTAAGGGGTCGTGGCACCATATCCTCGCTGGTCCTCCTAGGTTTAGCCAATGAGAGTTTTTATATTTTTGACATAAAACCTCTCATTGGGGGAGGGGTCTTGTAACGGGACAAAATTTGGGTAACAAAATTGTGTAAGAAGATAATATTTTATTGTAATGAAACGGGTCTGGTCAGGATTGTAGAGGTGGGGGTACCATTTGATACCATTACCATTCAACTTTTTACTGCAGCCCATTTATTTTCACAATGATGAGATCTGTGAGCCTACCTCTGACGTCAAACGCAAGGCATCCGGTTGTAAAATGTAATTTTTTACATACGTTGAATTTTTTGTTCGTTAATACCTAGTAAATTAAAAGTAGTTTCTTACATACATGAATTTTCGAGGCGTCTTCTGGGCTTGTTTATAAAATATCGATTTCACAGTTTCGGCGATTTGGTTGGATTCTCCTCTTGATATTTTTCTTCCAAGTAATTCGTTTGTTGTGTATTTAAGAGGTACATTGTTCTGAATTTTTTTAATGTAAAAATACTGACGAAATTTACAAAAATCTTATATCGGTAACTATTCATAACTAATTAATAGTTATAGTTTTCTAATTTTCCTTGCAGATTATTGTGCTTCTTGCTTATTGGTCTAAGTATCTTTCATCTTTTGTTGAAGATATAGATCGTTATGTGTATTTTAGCTAGGGTTATAAGGAAATATACAGACATAAATAAACACATAGCATTACATATGACCGAAAATTATAAGCTTCGTCTTATGACCAACTTTGTCACTACTTATTGCCACACTGCTAAATACTTCGTTCTTGACGAGGCCTTTCGATGTCTCCACCACCTTCAGGTCTTAAACGACCTAAGATGGTGGAGATCTTAGTCGCTTAAGACATGAAGATGGTGGAGACACCGAAAGGCCGCGTCAAGAACGAAGTATTTAGCAGTGCGGCAATAAGTAGTGACAAAGTTGGTGTTAAGATGGCTGCTAATAAAACTAACAAAACTGGAAATGTAAGCTTCGTCTTATGCCCTGCGTCTTAGCATTCATCTGACAGAGGTTACTTTAAACTCACAAATGTTAGATGTAGATTTACTAAAAGCACTACACACCGTGATGTAGCCAAATAACAGAAATAAAGCGGACGGTCAGGAAATGAAACTAACAGGCAGGAATGAGATTAGATAAGAGGACGTGACACGATACACGAACAGCAGCATACAGCATGACTAAAATAGGGCAAAACAGGAATATTTAGCGGGAGATATGTATCCGGTTACGACGTGATCGTACGCGGATTTTTTAACGCCACCATTCACCCAGTGTGGGTTTAAATGGATCAACCTTTAAACGTGATTTAAAATACTGTGCTTCTATTTCTTACAGTGTCAAAGCTTGATGTAAATAACACTAGTTTTAGTAACTCCCTAGACTGTAAGTAATTGTAGGCCTAATTATTTTACAATCACGTATCTCATGTGTTACACAAGTCATTTTGTTAATTAATTTCATTTACTGCGTTATAGTGTTCTTTCCCAATAAACGGCAACAACGCTAAAGATGACATAATACATGTAAACATGACATTTTGAATATCGAAGTTTTAATACGCTTCTACTGAGTTTAAAAATTAAATATTTTAAGTGTGTTTGTGTGTGTGTGTGTGTGTGTTACTGTACTGAGACAAATAATGATATGAGACATGATACACCATGACTCAAAGTACTTAGTAACAAATACAATGTAGGAAAAATAATCAACAACTAATTGAAAAGTTACATGAATACTATTTTCAGAATTGTAAATGGAATAAAAATGATTTCTAGTTTTGCATAAAATAGTTGTAAAGGAAAGACGTGTAATATTAAAAAATGACAAAAAGCTAAGAAATTTCTAACTTATTGAGTTGCTGTATCATTAGTTAAAGCTATTATCTTACCACAAAAATTTTATTGAAATAGAGATTAATCATTTTCACCTGCGGTTTAGAGTATTATTTTATTAAAAGGTTAATTATTTTCTCCCGGCGTTTAGAGTATTATTTTATGAAACCTTTAGAAGCAAACTGATATATACGTATGCTTGTGTAATATTGTGACGATTTAAATTGTAACCATTATAAAAAAAAAATAAAAAAAAATTAAGGTTGCGAGCCATTAACCATTTAAATCTCACAATAATAAAAAAAAAAACATGTAGGTACTAAGTGTGAAAGGAATAAGTAATTAATAAGGGCAAAGAAACTGTAATAAAAAGGCATATTGTAAATAATTATTATTGTCGTATTTAACCCTTGCTTGCTATCAGGCGCCTACCTGTTGATTCCGGACTCGACATGTTTTCCGAGTCTTCTGTAATTAAGAATAAAATAAAAAACTAATGTTAATAATTAAAGAATCTGAAGACACAGATAGTCACTAAAACAACTCATTTAAATTATGTATTTTTATCTAGGGATAGTTAGTATAAATAAAAATGTTTATTTAGAGAGAGACAGGGACTATATTCTCGCGGAATAAACACCCCACTACCCCGTGCAGTACCAGTGGAAGCGGGCGAAAAATCTCTCTCTCGCTATGAAGTCTCCAAGCAGTGCACACGCACGAGCAAAAGCTCTGTTGGAATGTTGTGTAATTTGTTGTTAGTTTGGCTTATTTCAAATGTAGTTTATTTTCTGCTACACTAAAGAGTGTAACATATAACATTAATTAAAAATCAGAAACGTGGTAACAAGAAGAAATATGTGACAACAAAAGTACGAGTATTAATAACGATGACTGCTAACTTCACCAACTGACGACACTTTTCAACATCCTACCTGGAGATGTGAGCTACCAGAATTTACAACTCTAGTAGACCCGACAGAAGATGCAGTTCGAGACATCAGAGAATCGACGCCTACCATCGTAGAAGGTTCGACCTAGACTGCAGACGTTTAAGCCTTTAATGACTAAGACCAGACCTAGATGAGGACGACGCTTTTAAGGATTCCCAAGATGGACACTCCAGGAGGAAATTTCTACATACCAAATTAAAGGTGACTCGATAGCACGTCTATCGAGGAATAAATAATAATTATAGTTGTAACACAATACACTTTAAAAGAGAGACTTTTCAGAGACGATTAAACTTGTAAAGATTAAAAAGAATTAACTCTAAGAATTTAATGTAACTATTCAGGCATAATACATTGTAAAAGTTAAATCTTAATGTATCGTAGTATAATTAATACCATTCTTCAAATGGAATAATAATGAAGCATAAAACTAAAGGTCTTGCAAGCTAATATCATGAAGTGAATATAATTAAAGGTTTGATGACTTAATACCTAAGGTTACCCGGATCCGTGGTATAGCTAAATAAAATCTGTTGTGATCCCAAAGTTTAAATAAAGAATTCAAATAACTTTAATAATTTAATTAGTAATGTCATGGGATCTATCTTTTGAGTAAATGTTATTTTTTTTCAAATGTTTAATAAAGAGAAGTCTTCTTGTTACACACATATACTGAGTACATAAATCAACAGTTTTCCCATTCCCTGATTCCTTTTATATTTACTCTGTGTTGTTCTGATTAAATTTCAGCTCGTCGAATAAGGCAGCCTGAATAATTGGCAGAACCAATTATTTCGGGTTCCCTAAGTTATAACACTAGAGAAGATGTTATAGCGCAACTGAGATTTCGAGAAAGAGCGCGAGCATTGCGTAATACTGCCGCTCACACAACGCGAGCAAAGCCTCACACTGTACCTGCGTCCTCAGCATAGCTAAAACCTTATAATATAGGTAGCTTAACACTTATTGGCTTAAGTATGCCTCTTTCTGTTTAACTGATTTTAGGTCTACTTGATAATTTTATCAAGTGCCATGTTAAACAACATGGTTGAGACAGGGTCTCTTTGTTGCAATTCTTTTCTGACGTCAAAGTCACTCGAACTTTTTCCTCATACTCTTTTATTACATGCAGTCTGTAATGTCATGTTCAATGTCATGCAGATTGATCTGATCATATTTAAAGGCATTTTGAACTCCTCTTTTACTTCCAGCAGCCTAGGTCTCTTGCATAATTTGTGAACTTTCTAAACACTACGAACAGAACAATCGCTTCTTTCAATATAAATATTTAATCCGTTTTCTCTTTCATTTCTGAATCCTGCTAATACTGCTTATACAACTACCAATCTCCGTTTAATTAATGATACTACCACCTTGTATATTATGTTTAACAAAAATATTCCTCTATGATTATTACTAACAGTTTAGTCTCAAATTATTTTAGAAACTTGCATCATACACATTGTTTTGTTACTGGACATTGTTCTTTTGAATAGTATTAAATTATTTAAATTAAAATGTATTTAGTTGTATGAATTATTAATGTTTGGGGCTGTTTTTGTTTAGTGTCGAATGTTCCCAATGTGTGTTTGGGTAATTAAAGAGCCGTGTTGTGTTATATATTGACTTCAATTTATCTTCTTCTTTTTGTTGTTTTCAGAGTATGGCAGTAAGCCTGTGTCGGTGCAATGGTACAATAAAATAACTCTAACCCATCACTCCCAACGATTCTAGACGTAATCACGACTCTCTTACCTCGGGATCTGTAAGCTAAAACTTTCCTTTGTAAGATTACTCTCTCCATTCACAGCACATGCAAATGAACATAAATTGATTTTAATTTGTGTGTATTAATTTGTATTATATATAGATTTTTTTGATAGGTTACTTTGGACTTCGTTGCACCTTTATTTTTCCAGTAGGCTTTCATGCTTTCATTTCTCTTCTTCTGTGATGTCACCTCGTATCCCTTGTCTGTTGATTTTTCCCCCGTCTTGACATTAACTCTTGTCGTCTATATACGGGATCAGTAATCCCTAGCCTATAATCTTTCTGAACTTATTTGTGCCATCTAAATTATGTTTCCGAGTTTCTACTTTAATAGTACTTTAATATGACATTAAAGTATCTACATTGTTAAGCTTTTATTTTCAATTCTTAATAAATGTCCATAAAATTTTAATAGTTTTTTCTGTATTTCTGTAAAAAATTTAGCGAATTCTTTGTAATTTTTTCATTTGATATGGATATTGGCTATATTTAAATCTTTCGTTTGCTTAGGGCCTTAATTTTTTCGTAATATTATTTTCTCTACTTTTAATACTTTTTCTGGGGAAAAACTCCCAATCATTCACATGCATATAAAAAACTCCCAATCATTCACATGCATATAAGGCCTCAGGACACATTTTGTATTTTGTAATATCTTAGTTTTGGCTTACGGATTTTTTTGTACTCTTCTTTTTGTACCTTCTTTTTCTGTTGCTCTTGATGTTATAATTTTCTCTAGGTATTAAATCTTTGAACTTTATTTTACTGTCTACGAGTAAAAAATACGATCTTGTATTATACTGTTTTCAAAATCAAATCTACTTTTGACAGTTTTTAATGTTAGAGTATATTCTGTTTTTTAAAAAGACACTTGTAATGCCATTTTAAAGCAAATTTTTCCAATAACTGTACTTTAATGTTTGCTTCTTCTTGATTTTGTGCTAAAACAACAAAATTAGTTGCAAATGCTAAATGGTTAATTACAAATTTATTCTTTTTTGTACCAAGGTTGGCTCCTACTTATTTCTTCTTTCAACAGTTTTCCCATTCTCTTACAACTTGTCCAAAGCACAGTAAAACAGCGAGGCTTTTTCTCTTACAACACCGGTCCTTATCTCGAAAGCTCCGAGAGTTCACATAATAATTTGAGCTTGGAGTATGTGTCTGTTAATTCTTCCTTAATCAGTGCTAAACTTCCTCCATACCAAATTCTTCAATTGAATAAATTGACCTTCTCTGTGGATGCAGTCATATGCCTTCTTGAAATCAATAAAATGGCAGCGTATAGTTTTGAATTTCCTGTTCTACGGTATATTGTAGATTTTTAATTCAGAATTTGTTCAGCACAAGACCTTCC
Source organism: Magicicada septendecula (assembly GCA_034769895.1). NCBI lineage: Eukaryota > Metazoa > Arthropoda > Insecta > Hemiptera > Cicadidae > Magicicada > Magicicada septendecula. The sequence continues at coordinate 434,073,903 of CM068369.1, read as the reverse complement.
CGGTCTGAACCCTTATCGATTATCTCCTAGAGTTTGGCCTATTAGATTTTGAATTCTGGTTTGTAAGCGACTACTTCAAATTTTATATTTAGATTTTATTTATTGTTATTTATATATTTTTGCTTTGTTCAATTTTTCTGTATACAGGTCTTTATTGGTTTCCTAAACGTTAGTAGTTGTGCCTTTGTGTTTTAATGTCATTATTGTCACAGCGTTAAAACCCAGGAATTCCTTAATTTATAGTTTAGTCTACTAAATGTGTTGCTAGCTTGGGTTAATTGGCTTTTCGTTTCTTATGCGCATTAAGGTGTTCAAAGTAGCGTTTGTAATTGTGATTTTACATAATCAGTATAAAACGATACCCGACATAATATCCTGGCATAATAGTGACAGTTGCAGGTTATATTAACTGTTTTGTTTGGAAACACACACACACTGTATCAAGACAAATGTTTATGTTAATTTAAAAGCTCTACTTTGTGTGCTAATTTGTAATAATATGGTAATTGCGTTTGTACAGCCCTGCGTTGTCAGCTTCAATTTGTAATAATACTTAAATTGCGTTAATAATTACGTTAGTTTAGCCCTAATTGGTTGTCGTCTATTTGTAATTAATCTTCGTTACCAGTTTTTAAATACTTACGAAAGTCGACCGTCTGCTCAATTCGAGGTTTTTCGCCTCGCCGTCTGGTTGACCAACACTGCTTAGCGAATCGACTTCGTCAACTATTATGTATTCTAATTTTTATTTGCTCGAACTTTTGTATTATTACTTTGAATAAAGTCAAACATACAGTTTAGAATGGGTACGAGAATTTATTAACAGTTCGGTATATAGTGGTCAATTACAATTTCTGCAAAATATAATATTTAATCTTGCGCCGGCATGTTTACTTTTTCGCAGTTGGCTGGCTCACTTAGTCCGCATGTAGACGCTCTGTCATGGCGTTAGTTTTCTTAGTTTGTTTTAAATCTCAGGGGAAAGTTCTTTGGACTACAGAAAATGTTGTTTTACAGACTAATAAAAATACAATATCTTACAATATACCTTATAACTATTATAGAACAGGTGATATACTTAAGTATTGATAGTAAGTTACCGCTATGGGAACTAGTGTTTTGATAGGTTATTTATGCTTAGCAAGTTCACGTTTTTGAAACAGGTTCATATAAATTCAAATTGCAGTGATATATTTATTCTATGAGAGGTGTTTATTAAATAAAATTAAGATCCAAAAAGTCATTAAAGTGATTGGTGAAGTGAAAAAATTGGTTCAATTAATGTGGATTGTCTAGTGTTTTATTTTCGGTGAAGCATTTAAAACATACTTAACACTCCTTCATTTCGGCTTATCTTGGGTAACACTTCTCTGGAATACTTCTGCTTGCCCCTTCTGGATATAGTTCCGTGAGTTCCAGCTTCAATTTGTCTTAATGGTCCAGTTATGGTGTTCAAATTCCCTCAGTCCTGCTGACTAATGTTGATTCCAAGGTTCAGTTAGGTGTTCTTCTATTCTTCCTTCGGTAAGTCGTTAATTCTGAACTGGGTCTTCTTCAGCAAATTTTTTACAGAATATTTCTTAATTCTTGTGTTGAATTGGTGTAAATCTCATCATTAGTTGTATTATAGTTAATAATTGTGTCTTCTTAATCAATGTTTAGACAAAATAGGTTGATTTCTTCACTTTTTATATCTTCGTGGGCTTCATGCATCCACCCTTCTCAAATTTAAATAATGGAATAATAAATTTTCAACGGTTTCCTATGTAACAAGCTTTTGTTGTCATGGCACCTCTCTGTGAAACTCTAATTCCCATTGGCTAATAACTTATAACATTGATATATTAACTAACGTTTTTCTGTTCAAAATTTATCAAAATCTTTTAAAGTATTATAACTTCCTTATGCTATTTGTAATACTAAATACAATAACACCATGGTTTTGCTTTTTGCTTACAGATTAATTTGATACCACTCATGGTTACATTTGGTCAATTTATAACAGATTTCTAATTTTTTCAATTTGGTATTTCTTTAGTTAATTACATTTAAACTAATCATTATCTAGCCAGTTTTGTACCTTACACTTTTACTTTGATACCTAAACAGATTATACACTTTAATTTATTCTTGGCTATTGTTTTATCTTAAAATTCACAAAATTCTGCTCATCAATGCTAAGCCTAATGCCTATATTTCATAATACCTATACCCTATTCTCTTTACAATATTTTATAGTTATTTATTTTAATTTATTAGGTTACTAAACCTTACTAATGAAACAAACTAACTTAATTCATAACATTTGATTGCTTTTAATCATCACATATATTATATAATTATTTAATTCTTCTTTATAGGTCCATGCCTGTATATAAATTTTTTATCTATTAATGCTTTTGTTTTTACATGATTTGCCATTTAATACTACTAATACTACTTTGGTTATTTACTATCGAAGAACTCTTATAACAATCTTGAACATTAAACTATATACTATTATTCACAAACAAACTCATTTAAGAGGATATAGTGTCTAACTCCCCTCTATATTTTCACTCTAAAATATCACTTTTTATTTTATTTTCTAAGTGTCTTTTATTTATATAACTTTATAACGTTCCTCAAATAATAAATATCGGTATGGAGAACCATACATGACTTCCATATTCTAAGATTTATATTTAAAATCATTTTCGAAATGAAATATTACCATAGAAACTACTTCTTTCTACTTACTGCTTCAGCCTTAACCACAGTACTGTGGTCACTAACGTATACCACCTCACGTTATCGCACTCGATTTTCACTGATGATGGAAGTCGATGGCATTGCCGAAATGTCTGGTTTTGTAGAAAACATTGGACTACGGCCAAATATCCCGGGAAGGAATTTTAACAAAAACTACTTCTTTGTTGCCGATAACGTTGTACACATATATATCAGTGGCGAAGTTACATGGAGGCAATTGAGGCGATGCCTACCCTAAAAAATTCTGTAGAATAAAAATTATAAATACGTATGAACTACCTAACGTAAAGATTATACATTGTTACTGCGACTGTCAAATTTATTAAACCGAAACGTGCTTTATTGAGCGACCGCTAGATGGTGACAGGTGAGATTCGGCATAGTTCGTTTAAAGCGAATGAGGCAACCTGAACTTGCCTCAGCGTTTTTTGTATACATCGTATGTAAGCAATGTAGTGGTGTGATAGGGAAGTGAAGGGAGGGGGGATTGTCCCGCGCTGTACACATAAAGCGTTGAGGCATGCCTCACTTCTGTGGTCCAAACAGTTAAGTTAAAGCGCCTGTGTTGTTTCTAAGTGTTTATTTTATGCGGTTATTAAAAGTGTCACTGTTATTCTGCTGAACTAACAGATGATCAAGATTGTTATTTGAATTATTTGTAACATTAAACATATATATATAGAAACTAATCAAGTTTAAAAATTTGAAGTTCAATCAGTTGTATTATTGTGTATGACTAATACAAGGATTGTTCAATAGAAACACGTATAGAGCTGTAAAGCATTTTTTATTCAACGATTTTAAAAGAAGTCTCCAATAACATTAAGTCATGAGTTCCACTGTTGCGCTAACCTGTAGATTCCCTGCTAGTAAAATTCTTACGGCTGTTTGTGGAACCATTCGGTTACAGCAAACTCTACCTCAGCGTCCGATTTGAACCACCGTCCTTTTAGTGATTCCTTAAAAAAAATTTAAGATAAGATTTTTGCCTACCCATTCATTAACTACTAGCTTCGCCAGTAAGCAAATTGATGTCCATTTTTTCGGCTTGCACGCGTTATGTTGTTGTGGGTTTCGGCACTTTCCATTTAAAAAGCGTGCAAATGTAAGAAAATAAACATGAGTGAGGCCAGAAATAACGTGAATTGTGTGTGTGTGTGTCTTACCTGCCTTTTTATTGCTGTAGGCATAATAATAAAATGGAAACGTAAACATTACATAACTGAGATATGCTTACCTGCCACTAACGATATATTATTTTATACATGGAGGAGTTCAGTGACATACACACGTACAGAAGAATTATATATATAAAGATATTAACTCATACATAATTTACATTAAAATGAAAAATTTATAATTTTATTGCCTGGCAACAAAATTATTTTATTTTTAACAATTACCATTGTTTCAAAAAGTTTAAATGAATTTTCAAGTACTTTACTCTTGTTAAAACGTAAAAGGTTGCTGGTAAACTACCCCTTCCCTTTTACTGATCTTAACCAAAATCGAAAGTCCTTGAGAACTCTACAATTCACGGACGTATGCAAAAATTTAGTGGATTCTGTTTGAATTTGCAGCTGTTATCGTTTGCCATAAAAAATACCCTTGTTAAAAAAACGTTGCAGGTAAACTACCCCTTTCCCTTAACCGATCTTCACCAAAAACAGTAGGTCTTGAGAACTCTACAATTTAGGGCTGTATACGAAACATTATTTAATTCTGTTTGAATTTGCGGCTGTTATCGTTTGCCAAAAAAAAATTTCCCTTGATAAAAAAAAACCGTTGCTGGTAAACTACCCCTTTCCCTCAACCGATCTTTACCAAAAACAATAGGTCGTGAGTACTCTACAATTCAGGGCTGTATGCAAAAAATTATTTGATTCTGTTTGAATTTGCGGCAGTTATCGTTTGCCATAGAAAAAAAAAATCTACACAGACAGACAGACACATAGACAGACAGACACACACACAGACACTTTTCGGAAAACGACTTTTTTTCATGTTTTGAGTGTAGTACAATCAGAATCTGCAATAATCTCGAACACGATTTTTTTTGCCATCACCATACTTCCATTCCTTAAGGAATATGGAAGTAATACCATATATCTTATATCCTACTTACTATGCTAACAAATTAATCTAACTGGGTTGCTATATTCTTTATATAGTCTGTTACTAATAGTTTCTTATTCTATAGTTACCTACACTTCACTTTCTTGACATAGTGTTTATGTGTTTAAAATAACTATCGCTGGGTCCTATACACTGGTTTTCATTATTATCACTTTTTCACTTGTCACCTCTGTACTCATAATTATTGTTGCTAAGGTTTATTTTATTTTATTTACTTTTGCTAGCTTATTATTTAACAGGGTATTTTTTTATTCATATCTTGGGTTTTAAATTTATCTTTCTTTAATCTTTTCTTTAAATAACATATTACATTTAGTTTACATTTGTATTTCATATATATTACATATTATTTATTGCCCTATCTGATTTTGTGCCTTTATTTTATACATTATTTTAGTTACTATTTGGGCTCTCATAATTGTAGTCATATTGTGGGTTGTATCCTTGTTTTTTGTCTCACCTTATCCAATCTATTGGGTTTAGTCCTTGTCATTGCCTTAGTCATTTTACTTCCATGTTCCTTAGGGAAATGGAAGTATGGTGATGGCAAAAAAAATCGTGTTTGAGATTATTGCAGATTCTGATTGTACGACACTCAAAACATGAAAAAAGTCATTTTTCGAAAAGTGTGTGTGTGTGTCTGTCTGTAGGTTTTTTTTCTATTGCAAACGATAACAGCCGCAAATTCAAACAGAATCAAATAATTTTTTGCATACAGCCCTGATTTGTGGAGTACTCAAGACCTATTGTTTTTGGTGAAGATCGGTTAAGGGAAAGGGGTAGTTTACTAGCAACGTTTTTTTTTTAAATCAAGGGTAAATTTTCTATGGCAAACGATAACAGCCGCAAATTCAAACAGAATCAACTACTCTTTTGCATACAGTCCTGAATTATAGAGTTCTCAAGACCTATTTTTGGTGAAGATCGGTTAAGGGAAAGGGGTAATTTAGCTGCAACATTTTAAATTTTAACAAGGATATTTTCTGTGGCAAACGATAAGAGCCGCAAATTAAAACAGAATCAAATAAGTTTTTGCATACAGCCGTGGTTTGTAGAGTACTCAAGACTTATTGTTTTTGGTGAAGTTCGGTTAAGGGAAAGGGGTAGTTTACCTGCAACGTTTTATGTTTTAAAAGGGTATTTTCTATGGCAAACGATAAGTGTCGCAAATTCAAACAAAATCAAATAATGTTTTGCATAAAGCTCTGATTTGTAGAGTTCTCAAGACCTATTGTTTTTGGTGAAGCTCGGTTAACGGGAACGGGTAGTTTACCGGGAACGTTTTTCTTATCAAGAGTAATTGTTTTCTATGGCAAACGATAACAGCCGCAAATTCAAACAGAATCAAATAATGTTTTGCATACAGCCCTGAATTGTAGAGTTCTCAAGACGTGCTGGTTTTGGAGTAGATCGGTTAAGGGAATAGGGTAGTTTACCTGCAACATTTTATGTTTTAACAAGGGTAATTTTTTCTATGACGAACGATAACTGCCGTAAATTCAAACCGAATCAACTACTCTTTTGCATACCTTTTTGAGTTATACAGAACTCAAGGTCTGTTGATTTTGTTAAAGATCGGTTAAGGGAAAGGGGTAGTTTACCTGCAACGTTTTATATTTTAACAAGGGTATTTATTATGCCAAACGATAAGAGCCGCAAATTCAAACAGAATCAAATAATGTTTTGCATACAGCCCTGAATTGTAGAGGACTGAAGGTCTATTGATTTTGGTGAAGATCGGTTTAGAGAAAGGGGTAGTTTACCAGCAACTTTTTATGTTTTAACAAGGGTAATTTTTTCTATGACGAATGATAACTGCCGTAAATTCAATCAGAATCAAATAATGTTTTGCATACCTACCTAAGCTATAGAGAGCTCAATGTCTGTTGATTTTGGTGAATATCAGTTAAGGGAAAGGGGTAGTTTACCTGCAACATGTTATGTTTTAACAACGGTAATTTTTCTATGACGAACGATAACTGCCGCACATTCAAAACTGAATCAAATAATGTTTTGCATGCATCCCTGAATTGTAGAGGACTGAAGGCATATTGATTTTGGTGAAGATCGGGTAAGAGAAAGGGGTAGTTTACCTGCAACGTTTTATGATAAGTACCGGTAAATCTAATTTACGATATGGTAGACCAACTGAAGCCTAGAATTAAACATTGTATTTTTGTCAATTTAAGATGTTCATTATGTGAAGAATTGTTATAAAAGAACTTTATACGTATCCTAGTTAATGTAAATAACAATCATTCAATCAGTAATTAGTTATAAGACATACGTTTATCAAAATATCGTATCGACTAATCGACTCTTTGTTTTACCAATCACGCGTCTATGTTTGAATAATGTTACCCACAGTCCCAAGCGCGCGGTATGCCGAAAATCTTTTACCGTTAACTAACTGACTTTTATTAGAGTTCTGAAGCGATAAGGTTGATAGAATCTGCCGATCGAATTACTCGCTAATTAAAAGTTTATAAAGTTTATTCCAGTGCTCATACAATTGCAAGGTGTATAATAATTTGCAATTCAGTGAATTTAAGGCAAGTATACGTCCTAGTGCAATATTAATTACTTACTATTTTAGCATAATATCTAGCAATGCACTTTGAACAAATTACACATTTGTCAATAATTACACCATTACACTATCACCAAGACGTTATTCAAATAATCACTATTATTGTTAAATTGTAAATTAAATATAAGCATAGAAAAGATGATTACTTTTTTATAAAATGGTAACCTCAAAATGTCGAACATTTTTAGACGAGATTTATTGTTTTAGATTAAGAACATATGGTTAATAGATGTAACTACTCTCCTATTCTGAGAATTTATAATTGTAATTAACCTATTTTAATTCATAATTTCCAAGTACAATGATTGTCTAAGATTAATAAAATTACTATATTGGACCCATGCTTTCTATGGACTTATTATTCACATGCTTTCATGGTCAGTTAGATTTACTTTATTTCATGACGAACGATAACTGCCTTAAATTCAAACAGAATCAAATAATTTTTTACATATATACCTGAGTTGTAGAAGACTCAAGGCCTATTGATTTTGGTGAAAATCGGTAACTGGGAAAGGGTAATTTACCAGAAACATTTTTCGTTGTAACAAGAGTAAAGTACTAAATTATGGTATATAAAGTATCCTGATAAGAAGATCTTAATAATCCACTGTATAAATGTAGATGAAATATGTATAAATGAAGAGGCTAGTTGAACGGGGTGGGGGTAATTTCTATAAATGAAAATTATAGTTGAAGGGGGAGGGGATACTTTTTATATGTGTACTACGTTATCGGCAACAAAGTAGTAGTTTGTTGTTATTCCTTCCCGGGCTGTTTGGCCGTAGTCCAATGTTTTCAGCAAAACCAGACGTTTTGGCAGTGCCGTCTACTGCCATCATCAGTGAAAATTGAGTGCGATAACGTGTGGTGGTATACGTTAGTGACCACAGTACTGTGGTTAAGTCTGAAGCAATAAGTGGACAGAAGTATTTTCTATGGAAACATTTCATTTCGTAAATGATTTTAAATATAAATCTTAGAACATGGAAGTCATGTATGGTTCTCCATACCGATATTTTTAGTTAGTAGTGTTGTGCTATCATTCTTCATGTTATAACCCTTTATTTTTCTTCAGTTTTCATCTTTTCTTCCATTAATTATATTAGTGAGTTTTGTGCTATTTTATGTCACGTTACAATACACACACATACACACGCATGCACACGCGCACGCACACACGCACGCACACACGTATACATTTGTAATATCTGTAAAAACGGAAAAACTAATTGTAAATAATAAAAAAATAATTTAACCTTCTTGTACCATTTCGTAAACAAAATTCAACATTTTAGACAACTTTGTTTAAACACATATTGTGAAATACTTAGAACATATGCATATTCCTTACACTTTAATCAGGAAATGTTATTAACAATAATTTTCCTAGAGAATGTTGCAGTTGTCCGGCACTATCGCCGAATAGTTGCAACAACCGCCTATACCGCCTTGAATACCGAAAGTTTAAATAGTCGCGCGACGGAAGATTGCCCGTTAATTGGTCAGTGTAAACTGGCGTTGATTTATGATATTGTTTAATTCTGGTTGATCGATTAACTCTGTCTTTAACTTACTCAAATGTTAGCCTTCAGCAAACCAATTTATTTCAGTATATAATCTTTTCGTAATTAAATTAAGCAAAGTTTGAATTAATTCAGTTATTAATCTCTCACTGATTGATTCACGATAATGAATGTTCTAGGTACATTTTGTAGTAAGTAAGGAGATATTAGTTGTAATAGTATTTTAATTATTTCTAGTGTATTTTGTGTGTTACGTTTTTGGGGGCTCAGCAGTGTAACGCACCACATAAGTGGTAGCAGAGCGTGGTTAGGCCACGTGGTTTCTTGCCACGCCAGGCTCCTTCCTGTTTTAAACATGTCGATGTTTTGTCCACGTAATTTATGTAAATTGTTTTCGTGTGTTTTTTGATTTTTGATGTTGGGTTAGATATTTGGTCGTTGTTAATAGTCATATTTAAAAAAATTTTATTCTGAATCGGTTGATTTGTTATATTGTGGGGAGATGTTAGTTAAATGACCTTTGATTGAGCGATAATGGCAGGTACTGCGGTGTTCGCGTCATTCCGCCCGTTCACCTCGCATACTTTGTTTGATAACCCCGTATCTTGTTCACCGTACTGTATATCTGATTATCGAGTTCGCTACACACCTTCCGATCAGCTGTTCAATTATTGCCGCATATAGGTCATATCTCCGCTTTATGTCTATTTGTTTCACCCCACCCCCAGTTGCCATTAAGCGCTTTTGCCAAAGAAACTACGCCCGCGCAAAACTTTTGCGCTGAGAGAGAAAGGTAAAAAAAAAAGAAAAGAAAATGGCTCATAATGAGTGAACCCCCAGTGTTGCTAGTTTAAAGTTGCCAGTGTAGTCTGTTGTGACCCCTTTGCCAGTGTAGTACGGTGTGACCCCCTTTGCCAGTGTAGTCTGGTGTGACCCCCTTTTGCCAGTGTAGTCTGGTGTGACCCTCCTTGTCCCGGTTTAACCATGTACCAGGGTTATGGTAATGGATGGTGTAGAGTACCCCCCTAGTTTCGCCCTGTGGCTTGGGCAAGTTCCATGCCAAATTTTGAGCTCTCTCTCTCAGCTACGCGCTTAGTGTGCCTGCAGCCCAGAAGTCTGGCCCTAAACTATTTCCGGAAAGTAACAGTCATTGAACTCTGAAAATTACTGTCACCAGGTGCTTTTGCTGTTGTCTTTCAAAGGTTGGTTTGTACCGTGTTTAGGAAACTCCAAAGCACGTGATGAAGGTCACGCGAGTCTGCTGAAACCTGCCGTTGCAAACTATCGCCCTCATGTTCCGACGTAAGCATGTACCCTGTGTATCAAGATGTTAATTCCACTCACCTTGCCTGGTGAGCGGCGCGGGGTCTGATCACCCCCACGTCGTTCGCATTCGGTGAGGGAGCGTTGCTGCGCGCGGGCAACGTTCCTAAGGTGAGCGAAGACACCGCTTTGAGTTGTCTACAGATAGTGGCAAGTGCCGTGCCAAGTGATTTGAAATTTTCCCGTATTACGCACATAAGGTGCTAAATTCCCCGAACTTGACTCTGTTTAATTGCCCCAAACCGTATCTCCTGTGCACGGGATACTCATTCATTGGATGTGTGTGTCTTGTGTGTTTTTATGTGTATTGGAATCTGTGTCTTGTCATGCTGTTGAAGTTAGGGTAGTTTATAATCATGTTATTGTGCTTGGTTGTTGCTTGTTATTTTATTGGACGCCTTTTGTCCTTTGTGTAGGTATTTCCTTGTTAATAAAAAAAAGAGAAAATTTTTGCTCATTTTAGGCAAGCGCCGTTTCTACACCCGACGCTTGGGTTTCGGGGGGGGGGGGAGTTCTGTTGCAGTTGACCGGCACTATCGCCGAATAGCTGCAACAACCGCCTATACTGCCTTGAATACCGAAAGTTTAAATAGTCGCGCGACAGAAAATTGCCAGTTAATTGGTCAGAGTTCCTCTGACGTCACGCTACGTTTTTCTTACTAACGCAACCCTTGTTTCGGTTGGATCATGTCAGTCGCACGCCAGGCCATTCGGTGAGCAGAACAGCCCTTTCATAACCTTTAAACTGGAAGCGTCGATGACCAAGGTAATTATAATTATTGGGTTATCATAAATCAATACTGGCAACGCATTATTTTCGATTATTACCTTTTGTAAAAAAAAAAAACAAAAAAAAGGAAAACTTGTATATTCTGTAAAAAACTGTTAACCAACCATGATGTATCTTATTGTAATAATTAGCCTCGAGCAAAAGAAAAACTAAAATTCAGTCAGTCGATTTAAAGAGAAGAGCAAAGACATGTAAGATTCAATGTCAGTAATTATTATGTATGATTTGAAGTTGTAATTTTGTATGTATTGTGACTGTAATTTTGTAATTTCGTAGAATTTTGTAATCCATTGTATGAATGAATGTGCGCGTGCTATCTAAACAATGTGGTTACCTAAAGCAAGGTGTGGAACTTTCAGTTCATAGCTTGGTCTCAGCAACGGGAGTGACAAATATGGACATCAACCCGTTTGCTGGATTTTCTTTCAAGATCTTCTAGAATGGACAGAACAACAGTCCCTGACATGAACTGAGAAACACATGGACATCGCGACCAGCTGAGGCAGGGCATGAACGAATCACTTCAAATTAGCAAGTAACCCTTAGTAATTAGTGACTTTCAGCAAGAGTTAGCGTGCGAGTAACTAGTAAAAACAAAAAGTGAATCAGATTTCTCACTTTTAGTGATATGAACTAATATCTTTTACTCAAGTACCCTGTGGTAAAAGACAGTACAGAAAGTTTCATGAACAATTTATAGCTTGTATGTTATATGTTGCCTGTTGTAAACTGGCGTTGATTTATGATATTGTTTAATTCTGGTTGATCGATTAACCCTGTCTTTAACTTACTCAAATGTTAGCCTTCAGCAAACCAATTTGTTCAGTATATAATCTTTTCGTAATTAAATTAAGCAAAGTTTTAATTCAGTTATTAATCTCTCACTGACTGATTCACGATAATGAATATTCCGAGACTCATCTTAGATTCAAATAAACAGGGCGAGGCCCTCTCTGCTCACTGATTGGTGGTGTTAAGATTTATTTAATTTACTCACACCCCTCCCTATAGCATTTAGGTAGATATTATGACTGTTCTAGGTACATTTTGTAGTAAGTAAGGAGACATTAGTAGTAATAGTATTTTAATTATTTCTAGTGTATTTTGTGTGTTACGTTTTGGGGGGCTCAGCAGTATAACGTGGCACAAGAACAACTGGAGGAAGGACATGTGTGCGATCTGTTTACACAGTCTCATATTTTGTAAAGACGAAAATACATAGACGAAAACGTCTTTGTGTCAAAACAGATGTGGAGAGAAAATAACATCATCACAATGTATAGAAGAATATTGAATTTTAAAATTGAAAGAAAGAATTTGGAGGAAAAAACAGGAGTTTTTTACAATTATTAACTTAGATTCCTATTATTCTACTGGCTGTGAATCAGCTGAGCAAACACGATTGTGCGTGTCTGTGTGTGTGGGTGCACGCGCTTGTAGATGTATGTGTGCGTGAATATATAGGCAACTGAAGTACTTAAAACGTACATTGTGTTTGCACTGATTATTAAGAGAACATACGTATCTCTGTCGACTAGGTATTTACATACTTACTACAGGCAAAAGTAACTTTGTGCAATGAAAGTTGTAAGTTCAGCCCATTTATTTTGGTAACACTGAAAAAAGGCATCATTTTTGTAATCACAGTGTTTGTGTAACATAAATTATAATGTAACAATATTTGGTAATAATGATTACTTCTGTACACTTATCAGAGGAAATAAATTATAATTATAACAATAGTAGTTATAAGAACTAAATTCTTTGTTTCAATTTTCTTGTTACAATGAATAACCTTTTTGTAAAAAGGTAATATTTTAAATTTTTGTATAAAGTTTTAGATTTTAATACTCTATAATCAGAATTTAATAAGTTTTAAAAAAGTAATCTTTCTTAGTGAAACATAAATATTTGATATAGTATAAACTATTAAAAATATATTCTTATTTCAAAGTGTATAAGTGATGTATCACATTCACAGAGAAAGTGTAAATAATATAGTCATAAATAATTAAATTTTTTATATTTTGGTCATGAACATTAGTCATTATTCAATTTGTAACAGTGCAATTTAAATGTATTAATAAACTAAAATATTGACATTTTGTTATGCACAAGTAACAAAAAAATTACGTTATATTTTTACATGTGTGTGTATTATTATAATAGCAAACTAAGAATCTACTAAGAATCTAATCTTTAAAGTATAGGAAATGTACATCTAACATATAGAGTAAAGTATTATTTATGTACTATATTAAATATTATAAACTCTTGTAATATCAAGATTTACGTTAAATTATAATAATTAAGGCGCATAAACGTTTCTATGAATCGATTTTTCTGTTTAATTTCATAATTACGTGTAGACCTGTGCTATGTAAATACTCAACAGAACTTTCTTTTGCAAGTTATAGTTATTATAATTATACAATATTTACATTTTTGTAAGTATATATTTGTTATATTAATTATATACTTACATATTATATTTATACTTACATATTATATTCGTTAACACTTATTTTAATAAACGAAAACATAATTATAGGTTAGATACACTTATGTAGACAGGTAATTTTAGGTGATATTATGAACCTGATACTTTACTTCCAAACTGTCACACAATTAAAATTTCTGATTAAACTTTTCAATAGTGCTAAAAAAAGTATGTTTTTTGCGTTGTTTAATGTTTACTTTATACCAGTTCTGCTAGCCTTTATTTACATTTTACATCATTAAAAAAAGCTGATATATTTTTTAGTTTACAATTTACGTTCTTAAATTCTGGTTACTTTAAAACAAACTGAAATATAATCAACTAAATAAGTAAATAGTAATAATTAAGTAAAACTCAAGCAAACTAGAATAAGTTAGATCATTTGGATAAATAAGAAAATTAAACAAAGGCAAACATGAGGCGAGTATATTGAATTTGGTATGTTAGAGGTAAGTGACGTTAAGACAGACGCTTAGTGTTCGAGTTTCACCTTGGTGAAGTTTTTGGGAACTGTCAACCGGAGAAAAATTTCTGTAGAGACAAAACGTTATAGGGTGTCTGGGAAACAGTGCAAAGTGCGAATGTGCAATTTGTTTGTGTGTGTGTGTGTGTGTGATAGAGAGAGAGAGGGGGAAGAGAGAGTTTGGTAGGAAGACATGGGATGTAAATAAACAATTATTAAAACTGTGAATATACTGTCATTATTTCATTAAGGTTAGTTATGAATTCTTTTGTTTTATGTAGTTTGTTGATATCTAGTGTTAGTTGTGTAGGTCCCATTAGATTAGTTGAACTTTCTAGATAAAGTCTGCTTAAGGTACTTAGAGAAAAATATGGGAGTTTTTAAAATAAAAAATACAAGCCTGGATTTAATTCCAATAATAAAAAGAAACTCTAATTCATGGCGATTATTAACTATAGAAGGTCTAAGACAAGGCCGAGGTCTGATGCCGTTTATTCACTTTATTTGTTGATGATACCCTTAGAATATGCCCAGATAGCAGTAGTAAATTAAAAGTTGATCATTATAATTTGAATTGGGTTAATATGCCAGTAAACACTTTTACAAACGATGTATTGCTGTTAGCCGGAAACGAAAGAAAATTGCAAAAGAACTAGAACAAATAGAACTTGACATTGGGATACAAAGATTCGAAAAGTAATAAGTGCAAAACCAAAGTAATAGCCACAGAACGAGATATGACATTGAGAAACAATGATAAAAAAGTGAAGTATTCCAAAACCAAAGTAATAGCCACAGAACGAGATATGACATTGAGAAACAATGATAAAAAAGTGAAGTATTCCAAGTAGAGGTGCAATAGATGAACAAGGATTGCAAAGTGTAGAAATTAGAGAAAGAAGCAGAGAAACGATAAAAATATACTTCACAATGAATAACAATGTCATAAGAGCGGAGAGTTCAGAAGGAAAAAATTAAAATAAAAGTGAATAGGCCGTATGTAGACCTATTTTGACGTTTGTCTGTTTTTTGAGACATGAATGTTGAATGACAGCAAAAAGTAGGATATAGGCTGCAAAAATAAAGTACATAAGAGACAATTGGGAGAGGGGTTGTAAAGAAGGACTGAATAAAGGTTCAGCCTATCCTGAATTACAGAGAAGAAAAGACAAGACAATTGAGTTGATAGGTCTATTCGCAACATAAGGAATAGGTAAGACCTGTGAAAAGAATTTGGAAAGCAAAAATTGCAAAGAACAAGAAAAGATAAGGACGTAAACAGACATTGGATCAAATAACTGCCAAAATTTTAGAAAAGAAAGGGATAGTATGGGAAAAGCAAACGGGTTAGCAAGCGATAAAAAACGAGTAGAAGAATTCTGTAAAAGTTTGAACTGCATTGTATATTTAACGTAATGTATTGCTTATGTAGTTATTTATACGTATGATGTGTTGAGTTATAACAAAATAAATGTAATATAATGTAAATGGAGAGCAATGCACCCTGCACTATTGTATGGAAATAAGATTATGGACAAAAAATAGGCGAGCTTACCCATTTTCTAATATTCTGACATTATTATTGGTCAAAGCAGGTGTATACGATGTCGGTATGTAAGTTAATATACAAAGTTAGTTTTATGTGCTGAGTAACAAAGCTGGGACTACACAGTCTAGACTTTATTTAATTTTTAACCAACTGATATGTATATTCATGTAAGCAGCAAAAGACGGATTCGAAAACACCACCCGTGGTTAAACAAACAGCAAAGCTGACCATTTGGCCTTCGTCTTTTCCAATGTTTTAGTCGTTTCTTTTGGTTACGATATGATTTTCGATGTATACATATTTAGGAGTAGATTCATACATTTTATGTCGTGATCTTTATGTTCATAAAATAATAAAGAATCGAGTTGTATAATTTTCCTGCAACAATCTTCTCTTTCTAACGTAGTGATTCCGTTTGGTGTTCCAGGTAATCGTGTTTGTTGTCTGCTTGGCGATCGTTGTTGTCAAGGGAAGACCGGAAGGTAAAGACGAGTCTTCTGAATCCGACGAATCCGGTGAGAGTAAGAGCAACAATGGTCCACAGATAACGATTTACACGTACGGCAATGACGCCGTTCCCGCTAAAGGTATCATCCTCGAGACCTACGGACAAGGATACGGTGACGACTTTATTCTCAGTGGCCACAGAGACAGCACTGATTAACTTGCATGTTTGGCTAAATCTAACGAACTTCTCCCTGCTTGTTAATTAATTATGTATCCTGATTGTATCCAGACAAAACTCGTTGAAATACTATTATATCATTCACTTTAATAAAGCTGAGTTTTACTTTATAAAAATTGTGTGGCTGTGAATTACGATAGTTTCAAAAAGTGGCAATTCGTAATGACTATAAAATATATTTCATTATAAAAATTGACCTTATATAAATATGTTCATATAAAGTTTCAGAAAATAATTACAGGCTAAAAGTATCTACTGTTTAAAGGTGGGAAAAATTAATGTGTTGTGCTTGACAAAATTGAATCATTGTAAACTGTGTAGAACAAGTCTCAGCATTTCAAAAAAAATGTCTTATTTTTAATTTTATTTTATTTAATATATTTTTAAGATATGTGTTTTCGAGGATGAAATTAAAGTAAATATGGACGATCAGAGTAAGATCATATCAAAAGTTAATTTTGCAGAAAAGGTAGTTGACAGCAAATATATATTCAAATAATAATACCTTTTTATTGATATAATAATTATTAAAACTACTCAAAGCATATTTAAGTGGATTCTACTCGTTTAATTGCGTTTCAGCTAGCAATACCTGCCGTAGACGTGATGACAGGGTTCTTCATGATATCTTCAAGATTCCTATTCCTTGTCACACGGTACATTACATTATACAGTGTGCTTCATTATCCAATGTACGAAGCACACTCCTTTAATAACTACGTGGTAGTGAGACTTTTACGATACTTGCAGTATTTATAGAGCTAAAAACCTTAGATAATAAATGACAGTAAAATATCTAATTTAATGATGGGTCTTGGGTAGTAGTATAGATGACGGAAACTAAACCAGTTCTACTTTGCCCGTACATATTTGTTGGGGCGTACACAACTCAAGAATTATAATAAAAAAGAAATTTAATTTCATTAATTACGAACCACAGAGATAGATTTGGAATTTAGCGTACAAGTGTCAAGTATCAGAGGGATAATGTAGTAAAAGCTTAAAAATATTTACGACATTTATAAAGCCTGTTCTCTCCACAAGCTCCAATTCCGCATCTAATTTACATTAGAAATGTTTCAATTACAGTATTTCAAACTTCTAAAGACGTTTACAAAAAACGATAACACAAAATTTAATCTGTTAACAAAGAAAATGGCTTTAGCTTTCAGCACACAAAACAAACAAAAAATATCTGTAAATTTAGTACTTGAAGACAATCTAACACGTAATATTAAAGTAAAAATTTGTCATACGACTTACTAAGGCGTTAATATTTACAAATATTTTGCTAACATGCTATAAAGTTTCTTAAACAGATTTTATAGTTTTTGCAGGTGTAAAAAGAGCAACTACAAACGGGAAGACAAGTATTACAAACGAAATACCAGAAATACCATGGATGTAAAGGGAAAATGATCAAATAAAATTATCATTAGTAAAGGTAATGTTATAATTAGGTATGGTAAGCATAGCTACAAATTTAATTTGTGTTGAATCTTCACAATTGGAGGAACAACACCTATTGTAGGGAGGAAGTATATTCCACCACTGTTCATCGGGACTTATATCACATTACAGTTCCTTGAAGGGACTCTTTAATCCAGTCGCCTACCAAACCGCAAACCACATGGGCTTCCCAGGGAAAGGCTTAAGAAAAATTCTCGCTCTCCATCCGCTGGAGGGCTGGAGCCCTCTCCTCGAAAGGAGTCTAACAGCCGTTACATTATGGAAAGACACGAATGTCCGTACAAAGAACGTTGACCAGCGGGGGCCTCGAGGAGGCGGTGTTACAATACCCTGACAAGGAAACGATCGGGGCTAGCCAGGCTGCGACAGCGCAGGCTGCACAGTCCCAAAACCTCGCGTCGCGCTTCCCAACGCTGGACGTACGATTTATTCCGATCGTCACCCCTGATACCACCCCCTGTAAGGCAGCGTGCGCCAGGGTGGGGTTTACGGAAGCAGCTGAAGCCACCGGTAATCAGCAGTATAGGCCCATCTCACAACCACCATGGGGTAAAACCCAGAGCCCCACTTGACGGAGTTCAGCCATCCACGCGACTTGACGCACTGAACATCCCTATCCCACCAGAACAGGGTCACCGCATGGAGGCTTCGCTTGATACTAGGGTTCACCGCACAGGATCTTTGCTGGGACCACTGGGACAAGTGTGGTTTTCTAGTGCGGCTACTTGCTAGGGACATGGCAACCCTGGTTCCCATTCGCCAGACACCCTCCTTAGCCTGACGCCAATCAGCCCCAATCGAACCGAAATACCGATCCACCCTCGGGCAGCGATAAGGTGGCGGGTGTCAAGTGAGGGAAGGCAGAGATCGGAGTCACCGGGAATGGCGATATAGGCCCGTTCTGTATGCCATCGGAGATCGTAACGCCCAGGTCCCCACCTTGGGGGGGGGTAAGGAACAACAACAGGATATAATAAACTACGTTTTAGCAGTGATTCATTTAAATCCACAGAGGAATAACTTTAAGTAATCTGTGGCATTGAACAAAGCCTGCATAGAGCAACGGTCGTATATCACGTGCGTAACCTGATTCCTGGAGATACATACTGTAATCTTTCATCTCTCCGCCAAATATTTCTCTTCTCTCTTTCTGTCGCCCTACATTATTTTTCGTGTGTTGTGTCATGTACTCTCCTTCAATCAGTATTCTGTTCCGCTCATTTTCTGATTGACCCCTTTCCGTCTGCCATCTTCGTGAACTGATCCCGATTTTGACGTAATAGTATTTATAATATCTCCTAGGTGGAGACCGATATCTAAGACTATAACTACAAGGAAATTTAGAAACAATGTTTATAGAAAAAGACATAAAAAAGTAAAAATAGATTGTTATGTTTGAATCTTAATATCAAAACAACTTATTTTTTTACATTATTATGTAATACTACCATAACATGTGAACGATAATCATAATTTTTTAGTGAAGCTACTGTATAAATAACGTTGTTTGCTGAATAATTGTAGAGCTTATTTCAATTAAGCTCAGTTAAACTTTTTAATTGCGTTTTATATTTAAAATAAGTATTAATATTTTTATTTCAATTGAGTTTTATAGTCGATTATTTCAACTATTTAAATTTTAGTAAAACACGAACATGACCTTTGCCGTCGTTATTGTGGTTTTCATCAATAACCCTGGACAAGGCATTGGTGATTTTGGCTCGCCCAGGCGTATTTTAATTGGCCAATACTTTCTGACTCCTGAGTAGTTAGAAGAACGTAACGTGTTAAAATTAACGTAGTTAAAATTAAGTAAACGTAGTTAAATTAAACTTTACGTGTATCTGCGGCACAATAAAAATAATTCCTGGCACACAGTACAGAAAACAGTTTTACGAAACTCTATAAAACGAAGGCAGTGATAGCTCTTATGAATAATAGTAAAATACTGGTAGTCAATGGGAAAGCTATAAATTAAAGTGCCAACATGAACTTTTAAACAAATTTGGTGGGCTGTACAAGACATGATGAGGAATGCAAGAGTAAGAAATCAATAAAAGATTGATTGTTACTAATCAATTAAGTAAATCAATTACTAAAGATTGTTTTGGTAAATAACAAAACTGATCAATATGGAAAAGACATGTCAACTGTACGTAAGATTTTCGATTTGTCAAGAATAATCACTGAGTACCAGCCAAAATGATAACGGGGTATTTCACGCCCGGAGAAACGTTGGTAGGTGGAACTGAAGCAACTCATATGGCTAATACATGATAGATATGATGATTATGTACACTTATAAACAATTTTTATTGCAACTATGTAGGCATGGGTTAATAAACCTACAGCAATTAAGCGTTTAAACATTGCCAGTATGTTCTATACTCTGTTGATTCTATATTCTGTATACGTTTGTGCTACTTTCTTTAGTTTCTGTACTGCCTGCTGACAAGTATGTATTCAAATCGGTAGGCATAATGACAGGAAGAGGAAAGACAAAGTGAATAAATAGAGAGGAAGTAAGAAGAAGATTAGTAAAATTTGTTGGGGATCAAATGGTATTATTTTTTTATTGTTGCAAAAGTACATTACAAAACAACCACCTGTGTACTCCTAAGTAGTTATTACTATATAAAGAAACAAATTACATACATATAGCCTAGGTTGTAAAAGAAGCAGAGCTACTTCTGTGCTCCATGTAATTGAAGTTTGGGAAATTCTAGTGTAGATCAATGCTAAGAATCCTAAGAAACTTTATCAAATTGTAGCAAACACCTTCCAACACAAAAGCATTACAATCTATTGTACAAAAGGTTAAATTATGCAATCACCAGTTGTGTTTGCATTACTTAGTAAAACGTATTCAGCAATGAATATTCTCCGTTTAAGAAAAAATGTAAATTGATTTACATAATAAAACTGTAGTATAAATGTGGTTTAGTTTAGTGTAAAATCTATCTGTATAGGACAACTAAGCTTTTTTAATTTATGTCAACCGTGTTTTTACTAAATTAAATTTAGTAAACAATTTAATTGTTTATGTTTGCTTTGTAACCCTTATGTTCAGGTTTAATAATAAAGAAATCGTCAGAAGTTTCATTACAAAACTTGAAAGGTAACGACGTGTTTATACACAACATACGTCTACACGCACACGTTTCCTGGATGATGTTTAATATTCTTTTACTTACTTTTAAGCAACAAGACATAGTCATCATAGTTTAGCGACATTGTAACGGCTGTCGGTGCTTGTCGCATCCTAGTTTCCATGGACGCCGATCTAATCGGTCCTCTTGCACGCATGGTGTCTTCAACACCTTTTATCCGCGAATGTCTAGCCCTTCCTTTTTCAACTCTACCGTTCTATTGTGTATACGTCAATCTCCATTTACGTTCTTATATCTATATTCTTATTTACATTCACTGGTAACTCTCTCTCCATAAGCTAGTAATGTTAATCTCTCTCTCTCTCTCTCTCTCTCTCTCTCTCTCTCTCTCTCTCTCTCTCTCTCTCTCTCTCTCTCTCTCTCTCTCTCTCTCTCTCTCTCTCTCTCTCTCTCTCTAATAATATTTAATACGAGGATTGTTCAATAGAAACACGTTTAGAGGTTGTAAAGCATTTTTTTATTCAACGATTTTAAAAGAAATCTCCATTAACATTAAGGCATGAGTTCCACTGTTGCACTAATCTGTAGATTCCCTCCTGGTAAAATTCTTGCGGCTGTTTGCGGAACCATTCGCTAACAGCAAACTCTACCTCAGCGTCCGATTTGAACCGCCGTCCTTTTAGTGATTTCTTTAATGAGCCAAAAACATGAAAATTGCACGGGGACAAGTCGGGACTGTAAGGTGGATGTTTTAAGACTTCCCACTTCATACGACCAAGCAGATCTTGAATCGTCAGGGTTACACGGGGTCGAGCATTATCATGCAGAAGAATGACACCATTTGTGAGCTTCCTGGGACATTTATTCTTGACGCTGATCCGTAAGCGTTTTAAGCTGTCTGCATATTGTTCAGCGCTGATGTTGACAACAGGTTCTTTAAAATCTAAGAGCACCACACCGTGATAATAAAAAAATACCGTCACCGTTACTTTTCCCTGCTGAAGGGTGGGACCGACATTTTTTCGCCTTCGGAGATTGTCCATGCTTCCACTGCATACTCTGACGTTTGGATTCTGGTTCGTAGTGATAACACCAAGACTCATCACCGACAACAATTTGGTGGAGAAAGGCATTACTTTGTTGTTGATACCGCATCAAATGCTGTAATGATAAAGCCGAACGCAAATTTGTTTGCTCATCAGGAAGCAGTCGTCGAATCAACTGAGCAGCAACTTTGTGACAGCCAAGATTATGAATGGTGGAATGAACAGTTCCCACGCTGATGCTCAACATTTGAGAAAGCTACGCGTCTTTGCTCAACATTTGACAGTCTAACTGTGATGCGCGTCTTTGCGCGCAAAGCAGTTTCCAGCTGTCTCACATTTTCATCTGATGCTGCAGCACATGCATGACAGGGTTCTTCATGATATCTTCAAGATTCCTATTCCTTTTCATTTGGCTTTGTATAGTATCCAAGTCACGGTTTTCAAAATAATTTAATTACCTTGTATCCGTCAGTGACCTCGTTTTTGCGTTATTCATATAGACGCGTTTCGTGACATGTGTCACATCATCAGTATCCTTCGTCAAGCGTTAAAGTTCACATAAAAACAATTGCACATATTAACTATATTAAGTCACAATAACAGCAAACACATAATACGATATAACTTCGGCTCCGTTGGACCGGTCCGACCGCGCGTGTAGTTGACGAGCCACTAATTTAAATTAGTTAAATTAAATTTAAATGGAGTTAAATTAGTGGCTTGTCAACTACACGCGCGGTCCGACCGGTCCAACGGAGCAGAAGTTATATCGTATTATGTGTGTGCTGTTATTGTGACTTAATATAGTAAATATGTGCAATTGTTTTTATGTGAACTTTAACGCTTGACGAAGGATACTGATATGTGACACATGTCACGAAACGCGTCTATATGAATAACGCAAAAACGAGGTCACTGACGGATACAAGGTAATTAAATTATTTTCCTATTCCTTGTCACACGGTACATTACATTATACCGTGTGCTTCATTATCCAATGTACGAAGCACACTCCTTTAGTTACTACGTGGTGGTGAGACTTTTACGATACTTGCAGTATTTATAGAGCTAAAAACCTTAGATAATAAATGACAGTAAAGTATCTAATTTAATGATAGGTCTCGGGTAGTAATATAGATGACGGAAACTAAACCAGTTCTACTTTGCCCGTACATATTTGTTGGGGCGTACACAACTCAAGAATTATAATAAATAAGAAATTTAATTTCATTAATTACGAACTACAGAGATATATTTGGAATGTGGCGTGCAAGTGTCAAGTATCAGAGGGATAAGGTAGTAAAAGCTTAAAAATATTTACGACATTTATAAAGCCTGTTTTCTCCACAAGCTCCAATTCCGCATCTAATGTACATTAGAAATGTTTCAATTATAGTATTTCAAACATTTAAAGACGTTTACAAAAAACAGTAACACAAAATTTAACCCGTTAACAAAGAAAATGGCTTTAGTTCAGCACACAAAACAAACACAAAAATATCTGTAAATTTAGTACTTGAAGACAATCTAACACGTAATATGCAACACGTGCAGGTCCGGAACGGGCCAAGTCTTTAGTGGATTCTCTTCCTTGTCAAAATTTATTGCACCATTCAGCCACTGACGTATGAGAATAACTATAGTCACCATATGCAGCTTTCATTCATCATCATCATCATCATCATCATCATCATCATCATCATCATCGTCGTCTTCTTCTTCTTCTTCTTCTTCTTCTTCTTCTTCTTCTTCTTCTTCTTCTTCTTCTTCTTCTTCTTCTTCTTCTTCTTCTTCTTCTTCTTCTTCTTCTTCTTCACGGATTAAACCAAGGATGATTTGTTCCGGTCTTAAATAGGCAAAGATTAGAGCTGGTCACTCCAGCGCTTCCTCTGACGTCCCACACCTCTCCGTCCCCGCGGCTTATAGTTCCAGAGTTGTTACAGCTTTCATTCTCTTATAAACTTTCATTGACTGACGCCCCTCAGCGGCCCAAAACTGAATAACGGCACGCAGATTATCTTTGGTCGGATTTTCTATCATAGATGCCATTTTTCAAACCAGTCACAACGCTTAAAAAAGAGCAAACTGTAAATATTTTTGACACACGCGTTACTATTACTTAAACAGACAATATAAACAAATGAATTCCGTTGCCATGGCGACCAAGTCACGGCTGCGCAGATCTAACATGTTTCTATTGAACAATCCTCGTAATATTAATATTTTTATAATCTTTTATTAGTATGTTGTGTGGTATGTTGTAGTTAGTTAATGCTATACTAATGTTTGATCAAGATATCATTGTTTTCCTTACGTGAACATGTTTAGAGCGCTACGCAAATGTATGTTTGCTCATAGCCATGACATGTTGGTTTTCTGTCTGTTTTTCGTGTGATTTGGTATCAGTTGTGTGTCTGGTGTCGTAATATCCGATCCACAATTGTCCTGATGACGATAATAAAAATTGTCAAAACGTCGACACAAATGGTTCAATGTTTGTTTCTACCCACTGACCAAAACTCGGAATCCTTTCATGATTTATTACTTAATGGTCAGTACTAGATTACGGAGTTATATTATTAAATAGTATGTTAAAATACAATGTAATGTAACATATTATAATATTAATGTTACAATTGTGATACATTGTATTGTACAGTACTACATAACATATAATAAAATATTTAATGTATTATATAATATTTATACACAGTGTATATATATATATATATATTTAGTCACTTTCTGCTACAGTCCGTTTCTTGATGTATATAATACATTTAATAGTTATAATTAAATTTACCTCAAGATGTTAGTTTTTCCTTTTTTGGAACATGTGGAAAACAAACAAGAAACTAACAAAGAAAGAAATATAATATACCAAATTGGTTATGAAAATGGATACAATAAAAATACTATGATCAAAATAGAAAATAAAATCAAATACAAAATAAAAACTGAACAATTAAGAATTAATCAAACTGAACAACACATAAATAATAACAACAACAACAAATGGGCCACATTCACATATATAAATAATAAAATGACAAAACTAACAAAACTATTTAAAAACACAGATATAAAAATAGCATACAAAACTAATAAAAATAAATTACAAAATCTAAATAGCTCACACAACAAAGATAATACAACAACTAACGGTATATACAAAATTGAATGCCAAGATTGCAATAAATGTTATATAGGACAAACAAAAAAACAGCTGAAGAAACGTTATTTTGAACACCTAAATGCATACAAAAAACCAGAAATATATAAATCCAATTTAGCCACACATGCAATAAACACAGGACATGAATTCCCAGACATAACCAATGAACACTAATAAAACATATACCACCCAAAGGCACCATAATGAACATATGGAAAAATTTACAAATATACAAACATAAAACAGAAAACAAACTAATACCTGAACAAATAAAAATCAATACAAAACATGACACAATATTCAAAGCACTCAACATTGAAAATACACAAAAAACTAACACATACACCACAATCACACACAATAAAACCGATTTGAAATACCAGAAGCCAACAGGAAGCCACAATAATAATAGTCAACCAACAACACATATGTACTTCACCAGACAAAAAAACCGGAAGGCTGAGGATGGGTACAAGATAGTACCCGAAACATGTTCCAAAAAAGGAAAAAAATAACATCTTGAGGTAAATTTAATTATAAATATTAAATGTAATATATATATATACATATATATATATATATATATATATATATTTTTATCACTTACTGCTACAGTCCGTTTCTTAATGTATATAATACTTTAATATTTATAACTAAATTTAACTCAAGATATATTTTTCCTTTAGGAACATGTTTCGGGAGTTCTTGTTCTCCCATCTTCAGCCTTCGCCATCTTGTTTCTGGTGAAGTATTTGTGTGTTGGCTTCTGGATGTTATTAAGGTAGTTTGTTGGTCTTTGGTCCTTCAAAGTTGTATTATTGTGTGTGGTTGTGGTATCTGTTCTTGTATTTTGTGTATTTTCGATGTTGAGTGCTTTGAATATTGTGTCATGTTTTGTATTGATTTGTATTTGTTATGGTATTAATTTGTTTTGTGTTTTATGTTTGTAAATCTGTAAATTTTCCCAAATGTTCATTATGGTGCCTTTGTGTGGTATATGTTTTATTAGTGTTAAACACTAATAAAACATATACCACACAAAGGCACCATAATGAACATATGGGAAAATTTACAAATATACAAACATAAAACAGAAAACAAACTAATACCTGAGCAAATACAAATCAGTACAAAACATGACACAATATTCAAAGCACTCAACATTGAAAATACACAAAAAACTAACACATACACCACAATCACACACAATAAAACCAACTTGAAATACCAGAAGCCAACCGGAAGCCACAATAGTCAACCAACAACACATATGTACTTCACCAGACAAAAAAACCGGAAGGCTGAGGATGGGTACAAGATAGTACCCGAAACATGTTCCAAATAGAAAAATAACATCTTGAGGTAAATTTATGTATAAATATTAAATGTATTATATACATCAAGAAACGGACTGTAGCAGATAGTGATTGAAATAATATAACCATACAAGGTAAATAAGCCTACAGTGAAAAAACGAAAAGTGAGGTTATAAAACAAATGCAAAAACAAGAGTGTATAGTGAAAAAATAGTGAAGTGAATATCAAATTTAGTGAAATAAACTACCAAATAACGGATAACAAATCATCTCTCACATAAATATACATTAACATGTACACAAACAACATAACCACAATTCCATATAACCACATTACCAAATTATTAAACAAATTTCAAACAGGAAAAAAACAACTAATGAACACAAATATGAACATATAGTTCAATAGACAATGCCAAAAACATAAATTAACACCTTAATACATCAACATAAACACAAACAACAAAAATATGACTGCACAAAAAACTATAAAACAAGCACAAAGGCTATGGATACAAAACGAAATTAATCAATTATACAGTAAGAAAAATAGCATAACACTAGACATATACAAACTACACTTAGAGCTAACAAGTTTATTACATCCAATCACTTGGAATAATAAATACAATAACATAGAAAATAAAATAAGATTTGAAAAAACAAAAAGACTTATACAATCAACAAAAAACTTAACACATTAAAACAACAAAACAAAAATCAAGAACAAAAAACAAAAATAAACACACATTTTACCCTCGAACCATTAACCTTAGCAATACAGAATTTAACAAAAAAGAAACAGAATATTTAAACAATATGTCAAAAAATAACATAACCCAAAATGCAAACAAAAATCTAGAAAATTTAATAGTAGAAACAGAATTTGCCATTAACCTAATAAAAGACAATATACAAGAAGAAAAAAGAACAGAAGCAACACATATAATTAAAAAAATAATCACTAGCGAAATGAAAAACAAAGATAAACAAAAGAAAAACAATAAAACAATAAAAGAATTTAAAAATAAAGTAAAGAACAATAATTTAATAATAACTAAAGCAGACAAAAGACAAGCAACAGTAATCATTGATAAAGCAGACTACATAAAAAAAACCGAAGACTTCATCAACAATAATAAATGCGTACAACTAGATAAAAACCCAACAGAAAACTATCTTAAACAAACAATAAAACTAATAAAAACAACTAAAAACATTTTCAACAATAAAAACATAGACATATATATAAACAATAATCCAGAACCACCTAAAATGAATAGCCTAATTAAAATACACAAATTAAACAACCCAATACGTCCATTAATCACTTTCAAAAAAGCTCCTACATACAAAATAGCAAAAATAATAGCACAAAAACTAAAAAGTAACCATCTAACAAATAACCATCATAACATAAAAAATACATACGAATTAATAGACAAACTAAAAATAATAAATATAAATGAAAATACATTTTTCACATCATATGACATAACAAACATGTACACCAATATCCCAGTAGAAGAAACAATTGACATAATAATAAACAAACTTATAGAACAAAATGAAAACAAACAATATATAACCGAAATAAAAAATAGTCTCCAACTAATACTAAAACAAAATTACTTTGAATTTAATAGCAAAATTTATCAACAGAAAGAAGGTTTAGCAATGGGATCACCATTATCAAGCATAATAGCAGAAATATTTCTACAACATATAGACACCAAAATACAAAATATCATAAAAACACATGAACCAGATGGCATATGGATAAGATATGTAGATGATGGACTATATGTATCAAATAACAAAAACACAAATGCAGAGAACATACTGAAACAAATCAATAACATACATCCCAAAATACAATTCACAGAAGAAAAAGGAAAACATAACAAAATCAACTATTTAGACATAACCATCACAAGATACAACAAACACATACAATATGCAATATATAAAAAACCAACTTCCACTAACATCATTATACCTAACCATTCTGACCACCCACCACAACATAAAATGGCAGCATTTTATTCTTATTTAACAGAATGTACAAAATACCCCTAAACAAACAAGAAACTGACAAAGAAAGAAATATAATATACCAAATTGGTTATGAAAATAGATACAATAAAAATACTATGATCAAAATAGAAAATAAAATCAAATACAAAATAAAAACTGAACAATTAAGAATTAATCAAACTGAACAACACATAAATAATAACAACAACAACAAATGGGCCACATTCACATATATAAATAATAAAATGACAAAACTAACAAAACTATTTAAAAACACAGATATAAAAATAGCATACAAAACTAATAAAAATAAATTACAAAATCTAAATAGCTCACACAACAAAGATAATACAACAACTAACGGTATATACAAAATTGAATGCCAAGATTGCAATAAATGTTATATAGGACAAACAAAAAAACAGCTGAAAAAACGTTATTTTGAACACCTAAATGCATACAAAAAACCAGAAATATATAAATCCAATTTAGCCACACATGCAATAAACACAGGACATGAATTCCCAGACATAACCAATGAACACTAATAAAACATATACCACACAAAGACACCATAATGAACATATGGGAAAATTTACAAATATACAAACATAAAACAGAAAACAAACTAATACCTGAGCAAATACAAATCAATACAAAACATGACACAATATTCAAAGCACTCAACATTGAAAATACACAAAAAACTAACACATACACCACAATCACACACAATAAAACCAACTTGAAATACCAGAAGCCAACAGGAAGCCACAATAATAATAGTCAACCAACAACACATATGTACTTCACCAGACAAAAAAACCGGAAGGCTGAGGATGGGTACAAGATAGTACCCGAAACATGTTCCAAATAGAAAAATAACATCTTGAGGTAAATTTATGTATAAATATTAAATGTGTAATTTTCTATATACGTAACTTGATGTTTCTTGCAGTAATTATATATTTTTAAAACAATCGTTAACTAATCGACCTAAATCGATATCAGTTATTTACATTAAAATCTATACAAATTCGATTATTCGTTAATTTTATATTAATGGAATTATTTCGATTGTTATTAATTTACTTACAAACCTCTGATGATACTGATATTTTTCAGTGAAACGTGCGTCAGGTGTTAAATAGAATATACAAAAGTATACTACTTGCAGAAGAAACAAATTGAATAACATCACAAAATATATATATAATTATATAATAATAACTAGATAATTATATGTAGCGATGTTAGTACACCAGTGAGTTTGGCACATGGATATTAATCTAGATATATCTGTTCCATTCCTTAAAATAGACGCGCATTTACTATATACCGTATGTTGACTTTGCCTGTCTAAACGATTCCGAGGTGACACCTAGGGCAACAAGTGTTGTCTACACTTGTTTCTTTGTATGTCGAACGGTGTAAGTTGGGTAGCCTGTTAGAGGCCTCTCTTAAACCATCATATCGTACAAAACAATCTTACAATAACAATAACAATAAAAATAACAATAACAATAACAATAACAATAATTATTATATAAATACGGTGCCACACCCGCGCACGCGCGCACGGAGTCTATTTTATCAACGCTGAATGATAACCGTTGATCAAGTTTGTTCACGCTAATGAAACATTTTCATCGATTAACATTTTGAATAGTGAAACTTAAATTAATTTTTATATTTACAGGAAAAGATTTTTTTCATCAAGTATCGTCATTTTTTTTAAAGAAAAGGTTTTCGAGATACACGTCAGGCCTTACGATTTTAATAGTAGCGTAATATTATTTTGAAACATTATATTACGCCTGCGAGAGAGTTTTAATTTGACAATCTCGTGAAAACTATATTACGCAAACGTGGTGGTACACTAGAAGTTAGTAAAAAGTGGGGTACTATATTCGTTACTGCGAAATTCACTGTGCATACGTTACTGAATCAATGATTGGATTTTCCCTAAAAATATCTAAAGATAGAAAAAATATTTTAATTAAGCGCTTTTAAAACATATTTTATTACAAGTGTATATATTAGCTAACAAATATTGTTATGAAGGTAATGAAACGTCGGTTCTGATTGCGTAATTTGTTTTTGATTAAACGCATTAGGAATTTATGGAACGCACTGTTTGATTGTGCTTATTTTGAAAGGAGGAAAATGATATTGAATTTCAACAATGTTGAAATTATGAAGCTACGAGATACTGTAGGCTATTATTATTTTTCGGCGAACTCACAGTGCTAATAGTACTGTGCTAAAGTGCTAAAAGTATTCAAATTTATTTGAAGGTGTGTGTACGTTACTGAGTGTTGTCTCTGCGTGCTTGCTTTAAACATTGACCAATAAAACATGTAGACATTAAGGTTCCCTATAAATTTGAATTTCTCGTATTAGTGTTTGGATTTTCAAACTAAAAATATTAAGGAAACATCTAATTCGTATTTCAGACCTCACTAGCCTCAGATATTTTGATTATTGTTTAAGGTTATTTATTGCTCGTATTCTTATGGTGTATTTATAGAATAATTTTCCAATTTGTCTTTAAATCAAGCTTTGATTTCTTAAGGGAACTAAAATTTGTGACTAACTGTAGTCTTTATACTTACTAGTCTTTACATGGTAGTATTCACCTATAACATGATTATAAACTTCTGAAGATTATTATGACGATCAAATTTTGATAATTTATTATTATTATATATTTATTATAGATTATGTGTATTTTGGTACATATTAATGTAGTATGTAGTCTACCTACAATATTGTTACAAAAAAATGTTATCAGTGTTATGATTATTACGTTTTTCAGTTTTGTAAATCAAAGTTAAGGCTTTTATTATTAATTGACTAATAATCAATATACTTTTACGATATAATTATAAAAACTAAAAAGACGGAAATAATGAGACTTTTGTATCCAGTAGAGACTTTGGTTAGGTTTTTAGTGTCAATTGTAGTGGCAAACATTCACGTTGTTTCATGTTTCATGTTGTTTCCTCCTACGTGCGATCAAGTTAGAATATTTCTGTAGTTGCTACAAAATTCTCTTGTTTCTTAATTATTGAACCTGAATGACGGAACACGTCTCATGAGATTAACTGAATGTTTTCCTTCTACGTGCTACTTAAAACGATATCTAGAAAATATTCCGTAATTTTAACATAATCACTATTTTATCTGGAAACATGAATATTTTTTGTAATCACTATAAAACTCTGACTGAATAGTTGTATCATCATGTGTAACTGCAGATAGATACGTTATCGTGCTTTGGTTTAGATACGTTACATTGTGTAAGCGACACGGACGAAAATAGTTCTTTCGTTGCCTTGGAACTGTGAAGAAAAATATCAAAATATACTGATCCGAATACATATTAAATAATGTACTTGTTTGACAAATGTAATACAAATTGACACGTAAATATTTCTTCTAATAAATACTTAAATAATTAAAATATCTTTTCGTAAATCTCTCGTATTTCTTCTTCTTATTTCATGTTTCCGGATTGTTCTCCGATGACATGATGTCTCCTGTAGATCCTCTCTGCCACCGCTTAATATGAGTTGTCGTTCAGTATTGCGTCCATACCAAATCCCCTCAGTCTCGGCACTCCTGGGATGTCCGTCCGGCAATCCACCAATATGTGCTGTAAGGTCTCCTCATGCAGATGACACAGCAGACAGGTAGCGGCCTGGGTCAAGTTGAATCTGTATAAGTATGACTGGGTCACAATATGGCCAAGCCTTCCTCTGGAGCCAAACGTTTGAACGCTCCTAGGGATGTTCCTATATATGGAGACATCCCGTGTACTGACTTACTGTTTGTATGTTGAACCTTTGATGGAGTTCTAAAATGCGTTCTTCCATGTCTCCATGAGTCTTCTGCTGAAATCTGAAGTAGCAGCCGGGAGTGATATTACACTTTCCTCCAGTGGCGACAGCATAGTTGCGTCCTTAGCCATCCTGTCCGCTTTTTCATTACCGGCAATATCTACGTGGTCGGGTATCCATTGTAAAGTTAACTCAATTTGGCTGCTTTCCAGTTTGTTGATTATGTGGAATATGTGAACTGTTCTGAAATAGTATGCTGATGGTTTATATTGTTGCAGCAACACTAGCGCTGGCTGTGAATCTGTGAAGATACATACTTTTTTACTGTGTAAGGTGAGGCAGCAGGTCAGCGCTGCATTGATTGCCAGAATCTCAGTGTCAACACTTGAACAGGAGTTTGCCGGTACAAGGAAGGATTCCTGCGTACTAGGAATGAAATATTCCTGCCCCGACCTCTTTCTTTGTGTATCCAGCGATCCATCCGTATAGATATGGACATATTGGTTGTAGTTTTCCACTATTATTTGTTGTGCTATAGCACGCAGAACTAATGGGTCACTGTTTTGTTTTGTTACGCTGTCTTCTAATGTAGTTCTTATTGTTGGTTGCATCCACTGCCAAGTGGGTGTTTAATTTACTGGAGGGATTTTTTGAGGTTGGCTCATCCGAAAGCAGGATTTTACTTTTGTATAAAAAGGATCTTTTCTGATTCATTGCTAGATTAATTTTCTGTAATGGATGCTCCGTGGTTATTGTTCTAAATTTCAGACTGAATTTACCTATTCTTTTGCTTATGTATGCATCCAGAGGTTCTATATTGAGTTCAGCTTTCATAGCTTCCACTGATGAGGTCTTCGGGCAACCCAGGCATATTCGTAAGGCACAAGTTTGGAGTTTTTCTATTTTTTTCCGGTGTAGTGCAGCTAAGCCTCCCCATACTTCACAGGAATATGTCATCTTGGGTCGTATGTATCCCAGGTAGAACTGACGCAGGATAATTGTGTCTGCTTCCCAATTCCTGTTTAAGAAAGCCTTGAGGATGTTTATCTGTTTCATGGTGCTGTCCAACAAAGTGCTTATGTGCTGGCTCCACAAAAGTTTGGGATCCAAAGTTATGCCCAGTATTTTAGGGTGCTTGTTGTATTTTATATTCTCTTCAGAGAGGGTAAGCTTCGGCTTGAATGCTTTTAAGGAGTGTCTGGTAGTGAAGGTGCAGCATTCTGTTTTTTCACTTGATAATTTCAGGCCCTACTTGTTTGTCCATGTTACTATTTCATTAATTGCTTCTTGAAGATTAGTGTTTGCACGATAAGGGTCCTCATGGGCTGTCCATACAATCACGTCATCAGCATAATGCTCATCTTTATGGTTCTGTTCAAATTTTTGTTGATGTCATGGAGAGCTACGTTAAATAAGGTTGTGCTTAGCAAAGATCCTTGTGGGATACCATTATATATTGTAATAAAAATTAATAAACCTCGTGATTCTGATGTTCTGATGTAATCAAGCCCCACTGTTTGGGATAGCCAATTTGTAATAAAATAATAAATTCTGTGTGTTTAATAATTGTTGTGGCTCTTGAGTTTTCCTGGTCTGAAACCCTTCCTTAGTTTCCCAGTTGATCGAGTTCCAGATGTAGCAAAACCTGTCGAATAGTGTTATGCTGTTGAAGAGATATATGTGTAGTTTCACCAAAATGTTTTAAAACAAAAAAAATTGTTGCTTGTTGAAGAAAAATATAAAAAAATTGTGTTTAAAAAATTTTATAATAAAAAAATTATCTTTTTATTAATTAATTAATTAAAATCAATTAATTAATGGTGTTTTGTGAAGTTTTAAAACGTGTATCACTCCTCTAAGAAATTTTATTGAGGTTCTTGTATTTTCCAATAAACTACAACCACTCATAAGATTGTCTCCAGGACAATCGATACTTGTTTACTTTTTCGTTTTGGAGGTTATCTTCCTTTGTATGTGGTAAAATCCTGGTAGTTTATTATTTAAAATTATATTAATTATAATTTATTATATTAATGAAAGAAAGAACTATTTTGAAGTGAAAAGTATAAAGGTTTTATTAAATAATTGAAAATTAGATTCTTTTCGATTATACAAATCGATTCTCAGGGTATCGAAACAGTTACAAGGTTTGATATATATAATAAATTCAATAAAGGGTTCTTTGAACAGCTAATTATGATCAAAGTCAGAGAAATCGGGCCAATATTTAAAAAAGTATAACGTTACAACAAGTTAATTACTAATACTAAGTACATACATTGAATAATAAATTGAAATAAAATAATTTGTTGTCACCAACACAGCTGACGGGAACAAGAAGGCGTTGTTAACGACAAATGCAAATGGCTGCCGTCAATTCGGTCAAAATGTCCTTCGTATATGCGACGTTCCAAAATTGATATTTTCTGGTAGTATTCACGTCCTGGTGTCTGCAAATCTTCCTTCTGATGTTGTGTAGTGTCTTGAGTGAAGTTTCCGTGTTGTATTTTGTATATCTGTGTATGTATAAGTTCGTTCACTTTTTATGATTCAGGCACTAATGTATGGTTATGTTGTATACTGTTTTCTTGTGCTTAATAGCGTTATTCGGTGTAGTTATGTGCTGTTCAGTGTCATTTAATCTTTATCAATGGTTTTTGTCACTATGTGGACGTTCCAAAATTGTTTTATTCGCCACTCGCGATTTTACAAAAACGTATCGTTCACTTACTCGCCATTACCGTACAATTAGTTAGGTTAACTGTTATATTCCGCTCGTCAAGTTCACCGTACAATTACCAATAATCAACTATGTATTTCCTCCAGTTTCGACTAAACTCTTAGCCAATATAATATTATCCTTTACATTGTTCAAATATAATTTTGCATCCTGTGCATATTTTAAAATACATTATATAACTGCCTAAACTCTGGTTATTTATCAATTTTATTTGCTAGATGTAATTTAAATTAATCCTTCAGTTCATTCGGCGTATTTTAAGATTGAATAATGCCGTTTTATAATGTTTTTCTGTCTAAAATTAGTAATTTTACTTTCATTTTGTATTTAGTAAATTTCCAAATTTAACTTCCTGTCATTAGGCAAATTCAGCCATTTTTCAGTTATATTTTATTATTAATAATTTCATATTGTATTAAAAGGTTTATATTCCCTTATTCTCTTGTAATTATTTGAATTGGTTAAATTCTAAAATATTATTTTGGAATATATGTCTCCCCTCTCCAAATTTCTGAGTTTTGTCATTTTCATTTTTATTTATAATTCTGAATATAATTTTATAAAATCTTTCTAAGTGGTATGTGTAATTATATGGCTTCATCTCAGGTTTATTTTATCTAAATCCCTTTTGTTTAATTGCATTTAAATGATTAATTTCTCTGTTTTGATGAAGTTTGGTTTTCATTCTTTGGCCTAGATTTTTTAACAAGTTTTTTCTTACAAAATATTTTTACAAACAATAAATGATGTGTGATACCCTCTCTGACTTTTAAATATGGTATTATAAACTAAACATTTTTTCAAATAACACCACAATAATTAGTATTGGTTACAATACAATGAACAGTTAAACAAATAAGAAATATTTTTAAAGATGGTTGTCTTCAACATTCAGACATTTTTTTACAATTAATACTTACTACTAACATATAAATATTATTCACAAAAAAGGTTTTTTACCAACTAACATCTTAATTACTTATTACTATTAACACCAGTAATAAATATATTTACAGGTATGATGTTAGTTGTTGAAAATTTAAATAAATGTCTTTACATCTAATACATTTTAAAAATCCTTATCCTATGTTTACAAAAACCTTATATCTATATTCTTATTTGCTAACTACTATACTAAGTTGGATTATGCAGTTTTATAAACTGTCCTTTAAATATTGTATTTGGAGAATTGTACCCTGTCATAGTATAATTAAATCTGTTTTTTCTCATTATATAACACAAAATGTCACTTTAAACAGATTTATATCTTGTTATTATTCAAAGTAACATATTCACATGGTACAACTTTTAAGTCACTGAAAGTTGCATGTTTCATTGTATTCAATGTTTGTGATTGCCAAGAATGAAACACAAGGTTTATTTTCTATAATACCCAAAACTAGCACTGGTTCACTTTACACTTTTATTTTGTTATTTCTAAACGGTCGTGTAGTCTTATTAACATAATAAATTGGTTAGTGTTTTACAATGGAGATTTGTTCCTTGGGTACTATATTATTGTTTCATCTTGGCTCACTGGCAACTCTTACTCTACACACTTTCTCTCTTAATTTTATGTACATGTTGTTACTGTCAAAGACTATTTCGTTATACTTTTATTTGTATTTTACTATTTATTTTGGGGATATGGGGATATGGGTGTATTTTATAAGAGCATAACATCTTCTTCAGGATGCTGCCTTCTTCTTCTTTCTTCTGTCTTCTTGGACTGGTATCTTCTCCATCTTCTTCTTGATGCCATCGGGTTTCTTGGGATTTCTTCATCTTCTTCGGGTTTCTTGGGATTTCTTCATCTTCTTCGGAATTTTAGAAATACATCACCTTTATTGGTGGATTTGGCCTTATTCAGGGTTTCTTTTTAATTTTGTTTATCCTCGTTGTGGGTTTAGTCATACTTTATGGTTTCTTTATATCCTCCTTACCTTCCTGGGTTATATGTTTTAAAAACCTTGGGTTATTAGACTGGTTTTGGATGACTCATCACTAGTAACTTAGTTTATTTGAACTTATATTTTTTCAATAATAATGATTGTTTTGCACAGTTGCTATGAATTAATTTTTTATGTTAAACGTAATGCTTTCTTCCAAATTTAATGTTATAATCTTATTATTCTAATGACCAAATGCCATTCATTATTATGCCTTTATCTGTCACGTTACAATATTTCAATTTTTGTTGACACTGTGCCGTTTATAGAAATCTAAATTGTTCTACCCTGTAGAAAGTTCCCTATAAATTTTAGCATTCTACCCTTGATGTTCATCTTCATCAATTGCAGCAGTATTGTAGTGTGCGGTATTTTATCGAACGCTGCTTCAAAATCTATCATCGCTGCAAGACTAACATTTTTCTTTTGGAAGTTAGCGTATACATCCTCTGTAAATGCGAGCAGAGCATCATTGGTGCCTCTGTGGTTTGAAGCCAAACTGTACAGGGTTAAGGCGATTCTCCTGCTCCAGTTTCCAAGTCAGTCTGTTGTTGACTATAATTTCCATAAGTTTGCCATAGCATGATGTTAGGGCTATTGGTCTCTATGAGCATATGTTTTGAGTTTTGATTATCTTTTTGGGGTTTCAGTATTGGAAGTATTGTCGCATTTTTCCATTCACCAGGGTATTGTCCAATCTTCCAGATGCTGTTGAAGTACTTCAAAACAACATTAATAAATTCAGTGGGTGCGTTCCGGAACATGCTGTTATGTATTTGGTCCTCACCAGGTGTGGAGTCCTTTAAAGTTCTGATAGCTAGCTCTATTTTTGTCTGGGTAAATTCATTATTCAGATCACTCCCAATGTAGCAAAGGTGTTCAAAGTTACACGTCAAGAATTGCTCCTCCCTTGTCATAGTTTTAGGTTATGGGATTGCTTGTCCAGGATTCTCTGCATATGCTTTACTGAATAAGTTGGCAATGTCAGCTGGGTCCGTTATGATGTTGTTGCAATCATCTCGTATGTGCTGGATTGGATCGTATGATTTGCCCTCAATGGCATTGGATCTCCTCCACACTATGGCTGTTGGGGTGTTATGCGTGATTTCTTCCACAAAGCTCTACCATGATTTTTTATCAAAGTATTGCTTTTTTAGCCATTGCAGTTGCCCGGTTGTAGAGAACTTTATTTTGGGTTGTGTTAGAGCGTTGACATTTTCTTCTTGGTCGTTGTCTTGCTTTAGTAAGGGTGTTGTGCTGTTCCACCATACGTTCAACCCTGGATTCCTTATTTTGTTTCCGTTCTTCCTTTTTGGGATGCTAGATTCTGCTGCCACATCAATCAATTTCTTAGTTGTTTCAAGGTTCACTAATTCGATTGCAGTTGTTTGTTCTTTAAGCGTTTCTCTATAAAGGTTCCAATTTGCATCCTTTATCTTCCATTTTGTTTGCGAACGTGCACCATGCGTGACAATGTTGTCGAATACCTTTGACGTGATAACTGGCAGGTGATCGCTGGCCAAATCTTTCCCGATCCTCCAACTTGTCACTCTACTAAGAAGTTCACCAGTGACCAGTGTGAGATCAATGGTACTTCCAATTCCAGTTGCTGACGACTGGAATGTCGGTTGCTTGGAGTTGAGAAGAACGATGTTATTGTACAATATCCAGTCATGAAGAGTTGTGCCTCTACTGTTGTTCTTGGTGGCATCCCATGTATTGTGCTTCGCATTGGTATCTCCCACTATGATTGTGTATTTATCTCTCGGAATTATTAAGTCCAAGTCATTATTAGTAATAGTTGTGTCCGGCGGGATGTAGATATTTATGATCGATAGATCCACTTTTTTAAAGGTGATTTTGTTTTTTATGCATTCTATAGTTCCTTTCTCCAAATATTCCGTTGAGATAACTGGTATAGACTTCTTTATAACAGTCGCAACTCCACCACCTCTTCTTCCACATCTCGGGTTAGAATAAATGTTGAGTCCCTTCATGGTTGGAAGCTTGCTTGCGTCAGAGGGTAACCATGTCTCCTGGATGCATGCTATGTCGATTTGGTCGTCATGAATTTCTTGCTTTAGATCATCTAATTTATTCTTGAGTGATCTTGATTTCCATTGAAGGATCTTCAGATGTGCAGCTCGAGAGTCACTGTTATTGTCGCCATTCCCCATCCTCATCCACAACAATGGCCCTCCCTCTGGTATTTCTCTTAAATCTGTCTTTGTATGTTGTGCCCTTAGATATGTGTAATTTAAGTTGTCTACTTGTCTCCTTGAGTTTTCCAAACAAGTGATCTACTTCTTGTCTATTGCATTTCAACGCAATTCTTGCAAAAGGTTCGATTCCTCTTTCTCTCTTTATAAAGCCATTGTCTAGTCCAAAGGCTTTCCTTATGTGTTGTAGAGAAACACATTCCCCCTCGTGTAATGAAAGTGTAATAACACTGGAGTCTAAAGAAAAGCCTAACTTTAAGATAGTATTCAAATTAGATAAGTAAATCATAAAACTACTGAGAATTAAAGAAACCAAATCATAATAATTCAATCAATGATCTTATTTAATGATAATTGGAATCTAACATAGATTGTAAACCATATAATGTGGGAGGAAGTAAAATAGTTAAGGCCAACAACCAAATATACTGTAAATGTGACTTTTGAGTTAAAAATACTATAAAATATATCATGTATGGTATTAAATTATTCAGAATTAAATAAGGAATTTAATTATGTAATTAGAATTAAATAAGAATAGATAATAAACCAAAATGTAATTTATAATATAAAGTAAAATTCAATTCTTTTGTATACAACCAAACTTGAGACTTCAATCAGCTAACTGAAACAATGTAAATTTACTAATAAATCAGCCAGGACCTTTTTGTATGATGAAGAAAAAACTGGGAGTTAATTGTTAAACGTCGAGGTAGACACATCAGAACGATATAGCTCAGAAAGATAAAAAATATTTTGACATGAACTAAGCCTATGAAAAGGAAATTTAAAACATGATTGATTAATACTAAAGTCAAATAAAAGAAATCCAACCGTTACTTTTATGAAGATTGGCCATGGTAAACCAGATATAGGGATAATCCCGGCACTAATTCAGAGTTTGGCGATGTGAATATTACCATGACATTACTGGACGAGCTATTTGAACGAGGACACTTCTAAACACTTATTGCCGAACCAAACAACGGGTCACTAATACGGAATAATCACTCTACGACGAAGAAAATTAATCACTACTACTATGGTGAAGGACAAATAAAGAATCAACATTTATTTGGAGGAGAATCGACTTGAAAATCTTGGTGTAACTACTTAGCAAGAAGGCGGCCATCTTTAATCCTATACCTGAGCGTCAGTGTGATGACGTCAGCCGATGCATAGCTGTTGGTTCGAACAATTCAATTTTTAATAACATTTATATAATAAATTTTATTTATATTTTATCATTAAGAACTTTTTAATTGTAAGTATTGTACCTTTCAGCATTACCTTTTCTCTGACTTTTGATAACAGTTAGAAGAACCAATGAATTTTTAAATGTTAATAGTTTAAATAAAATAAACCAAACGACCTGATATAAAGAGTTTTCGAGCTGTGAATCAGTATTTCGACTCAAAGTCGATTAGTCGCAACTAGATTAATAAATTCATTTAACATTCCAAT
Source organism: Magicicada septendecula (assembly GCA_034769895.1). Lineage (NCBI taxonomy): Eukaryota > Metazoa > Arthropoda > Insecta > Hemiptera > Cicadidae > Magicicada > Magicicada septendecula. The sequence continues at coordinate 434,033,222 of CM068369.1, read as the reverse complement.
TTTGAGTTTTATTTCTTTACAAACATATATTTAAAAGAATTTCTGGTAGCACTTGAAGCCTGGACGTCAAGGAGGAAGAGAATAACATCGCAAAAGAGTACAATCACCGAATATCCAAATACCACTAATCTATTATTCTATTTCATAATCTATTTAACGCGTTAAACAAAGTTTTCATAAACAACCAAAGAAAATAAAATAAGAAAGGAATTAATAAAATAACGAGGAATAATGTAATAAATACTAAACTAATAAATAATAAATAATAAATAATAAATAAATATATATAAATAAAAATTAGTAAATATAGTAAATAAAAAAAAATTCAATAAATTAAATTTAAACAAAATTTTCACATATTCATATTTATAATTTTTGTAATACCAAAAAACAGGATCGTTACTCTATATATATATATATATATATATATATATATATAAAATAATAACACAAAAACTAAAAAATAACCATCTAACAAATAATCATTATATCATAAAAAATACATACGAATTAATAGACAAACTAAAAAAAATAAATATATAAGAAAATACATTTTTCACATCATATGATATCACAAACATGTACACCAACATCCCAGTAGTTGAAACAATAGACATAATAATATACAAACTTAAAGAACAAATGAAGACACACAATATATAACTAAAATAAAATATAGCCTCCAACTAATACTAAAACAAAATTACTTTGAATTTAATAGTAAAATTTACCAACAGCAAGAAGGTTTAGCAATGGGAGCTCCATTATCTAGCATAATAGCAGAAATATTCTTACAGCACATAGACATCAAATACAAAATACCGTATTATAAATTCCTTTGATCCAAATGGCATATGGATAAGATATGTAGATGATGGGCTATATGTATCAAATAACAAAAACACAAATGCAGATAACATATTAAAACAAATCAATAACATACTTCCAAAAATACAATTTAAAGAAGAAAAAGGAAAACATAACAAAATCAACTATTTAGACATAACCATCACAAGAACAACAACCACATACAATATGCAATATACAGAAAACCAATATCTACTAACATCATTATACCTAACCATTCTGACCACCCACCACAACATAAAATGGCAGCTTTCTATTCACTATTTAACAGAATGTACAAAATTCTCCTAAACAAACAAGAAACAGACAAAGAAAGAAATATAGTATACCAAATTGCTTATGAAAATTGATACAATAAAAATACTATAAACAAAATAGAAAATAAAATCAAATATAAAATAAAAACTGAACAATTAAGAAATAATCAAAATGAACAACACATAAATAATAACAACAACAAAAATGGGCCACATTCACTTTCAAAATAATAAAATGACAAAACTAACAAAACTATTTAAAAACACAGATATCAAAATAGCATACAAAACTAATAAAAATAATTTACAAAAACTAAATAACCCACACAACAAAGATAATACAACAACCAATAGTATATACAAAATTGAATGCCAAGATTGCAGTAAATGTTACATAGGACAAAAAAAACAGCTGAAAAAACGTTATTTTGAAACACCTAAATGCATACAAAAACCAGAAATATATAAATCTAATTTGGCCACACATGCAATAAACACTGGACATGAATTCCCAGACATAACCAATATGACACTAATAAAACATATACCACACAAAGGGACCATAATGAACATTTGGGAAAATTTACAAATATACAAACATAAAATACAAAACAAACTAATACCTGAACAAATACAAATCAATAGAAAACATGACACAATTTTCAAAGCACTCAACATAGAAAATACACAAAATACTAATATACACCACAATCACACACAATAATACCAATTTAAAGCACCAGAGACCAACAGGAAACCAAAGCAACAACCAGCCAACAAACACATAAATACCTCACAAGACTTAAAATTAGCAAGGCTGAGGATGGGAACACAATGCTTCCCGAAACACGTTCCAAATAGGGAGAAAACATCTTGAGGTATAGTAGAGGAACTTCGGGTATTATGGAATAGTCGGGTGATAAAGGAATACCTAGATATCTGACCCGTAAGGTGCTGCAGATTAGCGGAAAGCAGTCAAACTACTTCTAAACACACCCATAATGCTCTGCAGTAAGTGTTGTGAAGGTGACGCGTCTCGCTGCTTCGTGGCTGAAGGGAATTGTTTTTTCAACTTTCATAAATTTTTGCAGGTAAGTTTTTATAAATCCATATTAATTATTATAGTCCTTTGTCAGTGATTCAAAGCTAGTGTCATACTAAGTAAACGAGTTATATTTATTACTGCATTAGATATTTTACTTCTATTTACACTCACAGTAAGGTGAAAAGGTTTTGATTTTCAAGATGGCGTGTCGGGTATTATGGAATAGTCAGTATTTCATAATACCCGACATAAAATCACAGTATTCCATATTAACCGACAGAATTATGCTACCAAAAATTTCATCTACTTCTTATGAGATAGACTCTAGGTTACAGTTAACAACTATTTTAATTACAAAATACTACAATATTATGCTAATTCTTAAATAGGCTACTATTAATAGGCTGATAAATACTAAAATACCTACCAAGAATTGCTAGATTCAGTTTTAAAATTATGTCATGCAAAAGTACTGACATAAATATTTCAATATTACCAATTATTATTTATTTTTCAGATATGCCTAAGAAAAAAGTAGACGTTGGTAGGAAGAGGAAGCTGTGGGACCCTGCACGAATGGCACAAGCAATATCAGCGGTCCGCGAGAAGAAAATGGGCTTCTTGAAGGCATCTAAAATGTTTGGAGTACCAAGAGCCTCACTCTTCCGCCTCGTGAACAGTAAGGAGCAAGATGCTACAAAAGCGGCGTCAACAATCCTAGGACGTAAGCCAATTTTTTCTAAAACATTAGAACAGGAGTTAGTTAAATACTTAATTGAAATGGAGGCCATGTTTTTGGGCTTACTATAAAGGATATTTGCACTCTAGCATTCCAACTTGCAGTTCATAATAATATAGCTCATCCTTTTGGAAAAGATGATAAGGCAGGTAAGGATTGGTTTTACGCCTTTATGAAGAGAAATAGGGACAATTTATCTATCCGTAAGCCTGCTGTAACATCTTTTTCAAGAGCTAGAGGTTTTAATAAAGAGGAGGTGAATAAGTTTTTCGACCTCTTGGAAAAACTTTTTGAAAAACACAAATATCCTGCAAACCGTGTTTATAATGTGGATGAAACTGGTTTATCAGTGGTCCAAAGCAAAATTCCACATGTAATCGGTCTAAAAGGAAAAAAGCAAATAGAATCCCTGACATCTGCTGAAAAAGGTTCCTTAGTGACCATTATTAGTTGTATGAGTGCTGAGGGTCATTTTGTGCCTCCTCTAATTATTTTCTCCAGAAAAAACATGAATGAACAGATCATGAAAGGTGCTCCACCAGGGTCCATCGCGGCATGTCACCCATCTGGTTGGGTGCAAACAAACATTTTCACTAAATGGTTTGAGCATTTTATTGCTAACACAAAACCTACTGCAAATTCCCCTGTTCTGTTAGTTCTAGATGGGCATTCTAGATATAATCATTTTGGCGAGGTCTAATCATGTCACTATCATCTGCATACCACCACATTCGTCACACAAACTCCAGCCCCTGGATAAAACCTTTATGGGCCCTTTGAAAACGACTATAGTGAGGAAGTACGAAAATTTTTAAGGCACAGTTCACGCCCTTTGAGTGTTTTTGACATAATCGAACTGTTTGGCCATGCTTATTTGAAAGTCCAGAGGGGTGATATTGCAGTTAATGGGTTCAAAGTTACCGGTATTTACCCTGTAAATAGGAATATTTTCTCCGACGAAGATTTTCTTGCTGCTTCACGTACGCACACACATCCTGCAGAGGACAAAGATGCTTCTGTTCCAGACAAGTCTGCTTCTTGAGATCCACACAATACTGAGAAAAATTCAAACCAAAGTACATGCACACCTATTGTGTCTGTGCCATGTTCGTCTAAAACCTCTGATAGACTAAGCGGGGTTGTAAATGACGAGGTTGTTGACACAAGCAAGGCGCAAGAGTCATCTCAGAAGTCAAGTAAGTTTAAAGATCCTTCTGAATATGTTCGTACACCACCTGAACCAGTTGCTTGTTCTTCTAACTTAGTCCTACCCTATCAGATATCACCTCCACCACCCAAAAAGCAAACATCGATGAGAGGGAGAAAACCAGGGGCATCTTCGATACTAACTGGATCTCCATACAAAACTCAATTGGAGACTGACCTCAGTGCTAAGCGAGAAAAAAATGCCAAGAAAGATTCCAAGGGAGTGAAGAAAAAACCTCCAAAAGCAGAAAATCCTTTACCGGAAAAGAAAATTAAACTAGAAAAGAAGCATTCCAAAAAATTGTTTACAACTGAGTCAAGTAGTGACGATGAATCTTTTCATTCGGATGTATCGTCAGAATTGGACTTCGTCCCGTCTACCACACCGGACGATACTGATGCCGACTGCCTCTTCTGCAATGGAAAATTTTCTGAAGATGCAAGAGGGGAGGTGTGGGTTAAATGTTTATCCTGTTCCATGTGGGCGCACCTTGACTGTGCCGGTGCAGAGAAAACTGATTATATTTGTGATTATTGTAGGTAAATGGCATTTCAACAAAGAACATTTTGTCTACAATATAGGACATAATCCGTAAAGTAATTATCTAGCCTAAATTGTGTTTTTTCATAAAAATAATGTGCCTTTTTAAAACTTAGAAAAAATGATAAACTAAATTAAATTATGTTCATCTTTTACTATAAATAGTCTAGTTAAGTAAAAAACGACTCTACTATTAAGTTTTGCTAATGTATCATTATATTTACTTAAACGGCTAAACTTAGTAATTTATATGTTACAAATCTATTTATAAAAATTGACTACAATACATTAAAAACTACAATAAGTTAAATCTAGTGAAAAATTACATAACTATTAGGTTTTTGTATTTTTTTAAGGTACATATACCGTAACTGTAGACTAATCTTCAAGTAACATAATTATTGCTACTAATTATGTTAATTAAATTTGGTATTTTTATAAATATTGTTCATTTTCTTTACTTTCACCCCTCTATTCAATATTACCCGACTATTCCATATTACCCTCCAAGTGCAACTTTTTTCCAATATGAAATTTGGGTATACTATAGCTTTTATTTTCACTTTATACCAATCAATAAATAATAATAACTTATTAAGGTTTGCATCTGTTAAGGTATTTAAAAATGTTAAAGGTGAGTTATGATTACAAATGTAAGTGGTATTCCATAATACCCGAAGTTCCTCTAATTATAAAATATATATTATAACGTTACCAAATCCCATAGATTTGGGGTTACATGTAGAAGGTTTCAAAAATCAAATGTAAAATAAATTTAAATCGTTAGAACCATGTCTCGCGCTGTAGCGAGCAGTCAAAGCAATTGTAAAGCGCCCGATGGCTATGTCCGGTGGCGTTACGTAAGCACACACACACCGTTATAAATTAGGGACACGCCCTAACTTTAAATCATTAATATTTCGGAAACGAATAAATATAGGCAAAAACCAAGATAGCCAAAATGTTAGCCGAAATATTAAGAATAGGGTTTGCAAATTTCAATGAATATAATTAAAGAGTTAATGAGATAATTCATTTTATTTAAATAACTCCCATAGTGAGTGAGCTAGGGGGTTCAGCTTTGAATATGTTATAATTATAAAAATTACTAATCAAATGTATATGTCAGAATAAGCATAACTTGGCTTGCAGCCAAGATAATCGCAATACAAATTGCAACCGGACATCCGACCGACAATCGAATCCAGTGTATTTCAGAATATTAAAAATAATAACAATTCTCGAACTGTGGGAATTATTTTTCGTTCTCACGGAGTGAGGTGACTAAATTTCAAGTAGAAGGGAGAGTGATTCAGCCAATCAGATCATTCTAAAAATTTTGAAGAACGGTTGTTTTCGGGCTGAACACAGACACTCTTCTGTAAGGACTCAACCTGTGAACAACACTCGACTCTCGACTGGAAAGACTCGAACAGTGAAGACGTTTAACTACGATCGTCTTAGACACTCATCTGTAACGACTCAACGTGAAGACGAACATTCACCATAGTCTTATGTGTCAACAAACAGATCAACTGTAATGACTCGACTGTGAAGGCGTCTACGTACGATACTCTTATTTGTCAAAAAATAAGCGTACTGCGCAATATATCAAACTGTTGGCGTACACATGTAAGGGATCGAACACATACTACGTGAAGTCACATCAAGAGTACAACAGAACGAGGCCGTCTAGAACGTGGTACGAGCTGAAGAACTGACGACGCAGAGCGACACCCGAGACGAGGCACACACACACACACACACACACACACACACACACACACACACACACACACACACACACGAGTGCAGAGTATCCGGACCGAGGGCCTGAAGCAGTTGTGGCAGTTAAACCACGGACGTTAAAACCATCAACAGTTGCAGAAGGAGCTGAGTTGCTGATTCCTGAACTTTTTGCTGGAATCCAGGACGCAGAGGAAATCATCGCCACTAGCTGATTGGACCAGGACATCGAGGGACCCCAGAGGACATCATCGAGATCTTCAGTACCAGGAAAGTCAAAAATCTTTAAAAAAAATCATTTTACACTTTTTAAAAAATCATTTTCTTTTTCTTTTAAAATCATTGTAAAGTTAAATTCATTCAGATGCCGATAAAACAGAGACTCTAAATTAATAAGAACATCAATATTGTGATAATCTGTAGAACACGTATAAGTTAAGTAAGAAGCAATAGATAAGAAATAGACGTAGATAAAAAGCGCTATATAAATCTTAACATTGAATTACTTAGAAACTTATACTGCAGTATACGTGAAACAAATCACAAGTAAATAAAAAGCACGTTGAACTAGATTCACGGCTAATTTATTTCAGAGTATTTTAAAAGCATCTTGAAGTAGTAAAATCAGTATTAAAGCATTGCAAATTCATTAATTAAATTATTTTAAAAATTAACTTTTGAAATCAATAAGAAACAAAATTCGTATGAATTCATATTCATAAGCTTTTCCTCTGAAAGCTAATATTCATTCAGAAAACATTGAACAAATTACTAATTACTCTTTTAGTACGTAAGAATTGCGTTAGATGTAAGTTTTTCATTTTATGTGCTATTAGAATAATAAACCCCAATTTTATACCCAAAACTGTTTCGTTATTGCTGTACACCAACATCACAAAACTATTTGAAATAATTATAACTGTATTCTTTTTGCTTTGTACATTTGAATTAACCTACTTACGAATTCAAAACACAAATTCCTACGGCCTTAGTCGGAAGAAGACGCAAGAACGCACAGCAGGTAGGTCAGTTCACACTACAATCATTTATATGCATATATTACATTTATTAAATAAATTACAAGCAACAGAAATAATGTTATAAATGGCGCGACTAACAGTGGGGCGCGATTATTCATTATTTTGATAAAATATTAAATTGTAAAATTTAATTAAAGTGAAATAAATTAAAACAAATTTTCCTGTTTTAATTAGTAAAACAGCTGGCGTCCAACTCCAACTCAAACAATCCCTAAAGAAAGTTTTGTGAATTGGTAATAAGTAAAGAAATAGAGTGTTTAAGAATATTTTGTAAAAAAAATGGAGACCGACCAAATGTTGAAACAATTGTTACAAGAAATGAAACAAAACGCGGCTAAAGCTGAGCAAACGAACGCAGAAATGAAACAAACAACCGCGGAATTAACAGCTAATATGAACGCGAAATTTGAACAAATTACAGCCAACGCTGAAATAAATATCGCGGAAATAACAGCTAAAATAGACGCACAGAAAACAAGTTTAACCGATGTACTGGAACAGACTAACGCTGATATAAACGCGGAAATAAGACAAACCGATGCTAAAATAGCTGCTAAAATCGAAGAAAGCGTGAAAAGCTTTGATTCTAAAGTCACCGAAGTCGGAGAAAAAATTCATACGGTCGAGACAAGAATAAATGAACGTTTTAATGTTTTTAAAATATAACTAAAATATTAGTATCTCAAAGTGAGACCGTTTTTGATTTCGGCGGGTGGAGGTATAACCCGAATTATAATCAGAAAATGATGGCCAAAATAGACGTGGGCAATATCATACACAAACTGATCCAAGGCCTAGTACCAGTTGGGGTCCACACCAAAACCGCAAAATAAACTCTTTGAATATAAGGGGAAGCCGAATTTCAGCAGGCAGAAACCGTTAAACAAAGGCAATGATGGAACTCCAATGAGAACCATACAAACAATCGCTGTATCAGATATCGATACGACCGCACAAACTAGCGAAGTAGAAACTGTTAGTGACCCTATTGCAAATGTAAAACGGTATCACCATACAAAAAAAGTGCAACAAGGCGCACCCAAAATGGATGGGCAATAAGCCCTGCAAAAATGTTTAAATAAATTAGAGTATTAGATATAAATAATAATAATTGTAGGCAAGTTTTAAATAAGTAACGATCAGTTCGTAGCACTGGAAAACAAACACACACGTCTAGGCGTGAGACAGGGCGACCGTTGCCGGAAATGCATTCACAATTCGACGACGCGCCCACGAGCTCGCACACAGCTGGTTTCTAAACGCATAGGCTAATTAACGGCGTCAGCTCCGCGATAATAGAAGTAGGAAAACGGAAGCACATTCCTAAGCGCGTACCGCAATTGTCTGTCACTATCTGTATGAAATACTTTGTTAAATGCTTCGCTATTAAATACTACCCATGCTACAAACTTTGTTACACAATATTTTTATGCACATTGTAGCGTGACAGAAAATCCACTACTAATTAATTCAATTAAGATAATAAACAATAATTACATTACATATAATAATATAATAACGAATGAAATTTAATGAATTCAAAGGAAAAAACCACAAAAATAAAAATCCTCATTACATTATAAAAAATGCCACTATTAAAAATCAAAGAAATAATTAAGAGTAACTCATATTATAAAATCAGGAATTTACCCAGGAAGTTAGGAGCAGTAAACAAATTAGATACCACAAAATCAAGAAGGAAGAATCAGTTTAGGAGTGGTGAAACAACAAAATACCCCAAACACAAGAAGAAGGAAGAGTAGAGTTTATTATCAGGAAGTAAACAATACCCTGAACCCTTTAACGAAGAGCAAAGTCAGTATCAGAAAATAAATTAGATACTCCAAACCAAACATCAGTCAAGATAACACGAAGTACCTTGGTTTACCCAAGAGTGAAGACAAGAAGAAGGAAGACCAGAAGAAAGACAAGAATGAAGACCGGAAGAAAGACAAGAGTGAAGACAAGAAAGAAGACAAGAAGAGAGGAAGAAATATTATGGAAGAAACACCATTATAAAACCTATTATTAACTACCATCAACCCCAAACCCATAGAGACATTTAAAGAAAGTATAACATCCCAAAACCCTATAAAAATGTAATTATTAATAAACCAAAAGTGTTGTATAGTATAATAAGAGGTGCACCAACTAAAGCTATTGTGTGATAAAAAAAATAAAAAAGTCTTAACAGTCCATGATGACTAAAGGTCTGGTCTGAGATAATAAGACTCAATATATCAGAACCACCAGTGAAAGTGAACTAGTGCAAGTGTTTTTGGAAATACAATAAACTTAAAGTTGTAGTGATACTATGACTTACCAATATGCTATATAACAACTTTTATATTCAATAATACACATCATCATAAAATAATAAAATGGAAGATTTCCAATATTTTATTATTTTAATGTCACTTTGTTATTACAAGACATTTGTAAAAATGATAATAACTAGAGTATGGGTGGACATGTTTACTGATGAATGGGACAATAAATAATAATGGTTTAGACCAGAAAGGACTGGAATTAATTTAAATGTTCATAGGTTTAAAATGGCTATTTGTTCACAGCCATGAACTCAATATGTTTGTAAGAGTTCTTAGTCAATAAGATTTATATGTGTTTAGAATAAATTATATTTTATTAAATAACAGCATAAATACCATTTAAAATGTTTCAGTAGGTATGCTGTGTTAATTTAAAAAAAAAGAGTTAAATGTATGTTTTCAAACAATGTCAGCAATATGTCCAATTGTACAGAATGTTAAGTAATGTTCATTATTATTTTTATATAACAGTAGTATTAATTAGATACTACACATCACAATAAGCTTATAAACCATTTTATTTTTATGTCATAATAACTGTTTAAAGTCAGAGGAGGAGTAGGATTAAATTTATTTGAGAAAGCCAGAAATGTAAAATTCTAAACTCTAGGCCATTTAATGAATTCACAGAAACCGTATAAACCAGTTAATTCACTTATAAATCCTGTAAACTGGCAAGATTTAGGTAAGGCAAATCAGTTAACAACTACTGTGAATGAACCTATGAGTTAAAATGATAATATGAAAATATACCTTAAATTATTGTAAATTTTTGAGATATATAAATTAATTATTTTTAAAGAGGAGTGTTAAATTCAGAGATTATCACAAAAACCCAGTTCAAAGGTTCAATTTATATGTATTTAAGGAAAGGAAGAGAAATATGACTATTTGAAATTTTTTATAATATTATTAATAACAATTAAAATGGCAGAAAAATTATATGAAGGCGGAAAACAGTTTTTGAGCCTAGATTTCCAAAAAGAAAGAAATTTGGTAATATCCACAAAAATGTCAACAGATATGGACTATAATATATCAATTTAAAAAGAATGAGATAATTAAACCAATGATAAGGTTCATAATTCATGAAAGTGATGAATAAACTAAATAAATTCCATATATAATGTATTTTTGTATCATGTATATGGGAAGTCGAAATTATTTTAACAATACTTTTCAAAGATTAACTGGGCCAGATTTTGACTAACGTGAAGGAAGTTAGTTAGTCTTTTGTTAATGATCAAGCTGAACAGTTTAAGTAAAATTGCGTTCCTTGAAACCGAGGAAAATGGAGTACTAAGGTTACCCAAGAAATTCAGTGAAACGAGAGTTTAGTAAATTAAACACTTTTCCAACTAAAACCACAGAAACTTTAACCACAATAGTGAAAACAACATCAACACTACATAATACCAGTGCATAAAAACAGTAACACGACATATTTGTGATAATTTAATCTTCAACAGTATAACCGTTTTTTGCATAGCGAACAAAGAGAAGTGAACACCAAAAACATATAACATAATTAACACCAGTGATCACTAAACACTATTCAAGAATACACCAAACAACATATTAGACCAGTTACACCAGTTCGGGGACATTTAAAACATATATGAAGTTAATTTTGCTGTGAGAATTTAACGCGACGACATCGCAGTTAACCTCGTCATATTTTGAGCGGCCATCTTGGACATGCCCACCAGTGCCAACTACATCGAGTGACTTCAGCGCTTGCAGTATTGGTTTGACAAATCAACAATATTACTTATTTTATAAAATGTATTCACATTTTGTTAGATAATAGTTATTGAAAAACACTTTATTTGTAAATGTTATACTTTCTCGTTTACCCTTCTCTGACTATTAATAATATAATCGCTCCAAGAACCTTTTTTAATACTTGTAATAATTTATAACCTGTATGAACAAATCGATTATTTCCTGAGACGGAGTCGACAATTGCTCCCAATCGATTAAACATCGATCATTCCTTAATTCTGTTAATACATCAATGTATTTCAATTGTTTGTATCCATAACTTATTTGACATGCTAGGTTACGGTTTATTTATTAATGCAACGAGACTTCCAGAAGAAGAAAATATTTTTAGAAAGTGAGATATTGGACCAGCACGAAAAATCATAAATCGATTGCTGACCGGAGTTAATCTGATTAACTCCGGACTTTGTTAAGATCTTCTAGAAGTGCTAAATAATAAATAAATACCTTATTAATTATTAAAATTTTTACCAAAACATTAAACCAGAATTATTTCTCAATTACAGGCATCAATTAAAACATTGAAATTTTATTTTTTTAAAATTTTTTTTTAAATAAAATTTTTTCTTTATTATCTTTATTTGTAAAGACTGCATACAGGGTCTTGTTACAAATTCACGCTCGCAACAGTGGGGCTTAAAAGAGTTAATCAGCGACTTGTTACCAAGCGACACTACCCACAGCGGAGCGAAACCTTACTAGCGTGGAGGTTTTTTAAATAAACGAAACTCATAGTTTATTTTGTAACGGACTGTTACAACATAATCTTAATTTATTAGAATTAAGATATATATGAAGCTTGTGTGATCAAGGAAATTATATCAGTGTATGTTTTTTGTAAATAAATAGAAAAATGCATAGTTGTGAATCATAAAAAATGTACATGTAGAAAAAAATAACTGTATATTCTACATTCATTTTTTTTTTAACGGGTGGGGGTGTATATAACGTCACCAAATCCCATAGATTTGGGGTTATATGTATAAGGTTTCAAAAATCAAATGTAAAATAAATTTAAATCGTTAGAACCATGTCTCGCGCTGTAGCGAGCAGTCAAAGCAATTGTAAAGCGCCCGATGGCTATGTCCGGTGGCGTTACGTAAGCACACACACACCGTTATAAATTAGGGACACGCCCTAACTTTAAATCATTAATATTTCGGAAACGAATAAATATAGGCAAAAACCAAGATAGCCAAAATGTTTGCCGAAATATTAAGAATAGGGTGTGCAAATTTCAATGAATATAATTAAAGAGTTAATGAGATAATTCATTTTATTTAAATAACTCCCATAGTGAGTTATCCGGGTCCGGACCGAGGGCCTGAAGCAGTTGTGGCAGTTAAACCACGGACGTTAAAACCATCAACAGTTGCAGAATGAGCTGAGTTGCTGATTCCTGAACTTTTTGCTGGAATCCAGGACGCAGAGGAAATCATCGCCACTAGCTGATTGGACCAGGACATCGAGGGACCCCAGAGGACATCATCGAAATCTTCAGTACCAGGAAAGTCAAAAATCATTTATACACTTTTTAAAAGATCATTTTCTTTTTCTTTTAAAATCATTGTAAATTTAAATTCATTCAGATGCCGATAAAACAGAGACTCTAAATTAATAAGAACATCAATATTGTGATAATCTGTAGAACACGTATAAGTTAAGTAAAAAGCAATAGATAAGAAATAGACGTAGATAAAAAGCGCTATATAAATCTTAACATTGAATTACTTAGAAACTTATACTGCAGTATACGTGAAACAAATCACAATTAAATAAAAAGCACGTTGATCTAGATTCACGGCTAATTTATTTCAGAGTATTTTAAAAGCATCTTGAAGTAGTAAAATCAGTATTAAAGCATTGCAAATTCATTAATTAAATTATTTTAAAAATTAACTTTTGAAATCAATAAGAAACAAAATTCGTATGAATTCATATTCATAAGCTTTTCCTCTGAAAGCTAATACAGTGGAACTTGGTTATAACGTCATTGAAGGGACCAAAAAAATAATGACGTTATGTCCGAGTGACGTTATGAAAGAGTCGTTATAAAAGACCCTTTTTAATCACTAGTAAGGAAGGAGAAATAAAAAAAAGATCTTAGTATTATTATCATAATTCGTGATATTTATTGTAAAGCTTACAAACTGCATTCCATTTATACAAACAGCATGAAGAATATTTTAAAAGATCAAAAAGAAAGTACATGTAACTTACATTTAGGCTTACTGTCGAAAGTAATCCGTAATTTTCTTTTGAACGCTCCTTTCTGAAAAATAAATTCTTTCTGTTCTGCTGTGGAGATGCTGCGCTGCATTGAACGTGTCGTCAGACGTCTCTCTAAAGCAGTAAAATCGTGAAAGAGTTTCGGCGGCTCTCATTGCTTCCTGTACTGTCGGACAAAAGATGTCGGCATCCTCCTCTAGCTCAGCATCTTCTTCAACACTATCTTCTGCTTCTATGTTTTTTACTTCCGCGATAATTTCTGCGTCACTCAACACTGGAATGTTTCTACTAGGTCATCCACTGATGCATAGGAATCAAGTTCATTTCCAAATTCATTTACGTCGAATTTCTTAATCCACTCTGAGAGCGGCAAGTCGTCGTCTTCGTCATCATCGGGTAAATTTTCATGTACGAGTCATGCTTTACTAAAGCATTTTGCTATCGTCTTCTTTGTTACACTCTTCCAAGAGTCGTCTAGGAATTGTATTGCATCTAAGAGTGAAATTGTGGCAGGTTGCGCCGTGTCCATACAGAAAATAATTTTTTTTAAAAGTTGCTTGCGGTAGTGACACTTTAGGCTTCTAATGACGCCTTGGTCCATAGGTTGCAGGACACTCGTACAGTTGGCCGGTAAGAAGACCAGATTAATGTTTGTCAAATTTAACTTTGGATGGGCTGCACAGTTGTCAACTAGAAGTAGAATTTTTCTGTTTTTCGATGACAGTTCTTTATCCCACTTTCTTAGTTCATCTTCAAAAATACTAGAAGTCGTCCACGCTTTTTTTGTTGGCAGTGTAACTTAAAGGAAGTTTTTTGATGTTTTTAAAACATCTAGGTTGCAAACTTTTCCCGATAACTAAAAGTTTCGTTTTTTCGGTTCCCGTCATGTTCGCACAAACAAAAACTGTAACTCTTTGTTTAGAGAGCTTCCCACTAACGCATTTTTCATTTTTAAATTTGAAAGTCTTATCTGGAGTTAATTTATAAAAAATTCCGGCTTCATGTCCATTAAAGATGTCTTCATCTTTATATGATCGTTTAATTTCCGGCCAAGTGTTACGCACCCAATCGTCTGTAACGTTCAGATCTACGCATTTTGCCTCACCACAAATTTTTGCAAAGGAAATCGAGTGTCGGGCCTTAAATCGATCTAGCCATCCGTTGGAGCACGTAAAATGGCTGGCGCCGGCAGTCCTGTTACAGTGCTTATCGCTTGCATACAATGTATGTCTGTAGCCATGGTCTAGCGCGCGCGAGCGCCCATATATACGTTTATATGAAATTTAGAGTAAAATATCTGAGAAATATTTGACGCTATAACAGAGTAGTACAATATTTAGTGACGTTAAAACCGGGAATTTTTATAATGTTAAAGATATCAGTTTGACCGGACTTGTGACAAAATAACGCTACACCCGAGTTGACGTAACAGCCGAGGCCGTAATAACCAAGTTCCACTGTATTCATTCAGAAAACATTGAACAAATTACTAATTACTCTTTTAGTACGTAAGAATTGCGTTAGATGTAAGTTTTTCATTTTATGTGCTATTAGAATAATAAACCCCAATTTTATACCCAACACTGTTTCGTTATTGCTGTACACCAACATCACAAAACTATTTGAAATAATTATAACCGTATTCTTTGTGCTTTGAATATTTGAATTAACCTACTTACGAATTCAAAACACAAATTCCTACGGCCTTAGTCGGAAGAAGACGCAAGAACGCACAGCAGATAGGTCAGTTCACACTACAATCATACAATCATTTATATGCATATATTGCATTTATTAAATAAATTACAAGCAACAGAAATAATGTTATAATATATATATATATATTATAACGATTCATAATAGCGTCCTATCTGAGCGTTATATGAAAGAGATAGACGGTACGGGTGTAGTGCCGTAAGATAGAGAGAGAGCTTATAATCGCAGCCATCTCACTCTAACCACGTCACCGCTACAGTAGAATCCAGTTCAAACAGGTAATTTTACTCAAAGCGAATTATCATTTCAACCTGCGATAACTTCAAAAGTTGTAAATATACGGCAATTCTGAAAACAGCATTGTATTCAGCAAGAAAAGCTTTATAAGTAGCCGCAAGCTCAGTTAATATAATTAACAAATAAAGAAGTTATACGGATGACGCACGCCAACAGGAATAACGAGAGAAATATGCTACGTAGGAATAAGGTGTTTTCACACACACACAGATAAAGACCTAAGCAACAATATTCTGTGGTCAGATCTTCGGAAACACATTCGCAAATAGCTGTAATCAATCGATTTGCAAATACAGGAAGTACGATTTTGACAAGAATTTCTCTGCCGTTTGAAACCTGTCACAGTGTGTTTGAGCGACTTGTTCGAGATTGTCGAAACTGGAAAAACGCATGATTTATTTGTACAACCAATCAGCAGCCCGTATTTAAAACAGACGCCAGCTAAAAGCGAGGGGTAACATCACTCTTCGTTCGGTACTTAAACACACTAGACGTGTATAATTCACATACAGAAATTTTTAAATTACACAACAGTGCAAATTCAGTTCTAAATCAAGAAGTAGTCCGCAGTGTAGATGAATTAACAACATTCAATAACTCTAGCTGCGTAGAACAACCGTTAATTAATTAATTAGTTAATTAATTAATCAATCAGCCGTGAAGGACCTGTGGTACAGAAGGCTACAGCATCTGTAATTGCCAGGGCATCTTCGACAACATTGATCAATCCATTCTTCTGTGCAACACCATCAAAAGGAGGACCTCTACAGATTCCTACCTTCGGTCATTGCATCAAACAGTAAGAAATAGATTCATTGATCAATGATATAAGCGCTAAACAAATAATAAAACAATAAACAATTTTAAAAAGACACTAAGAAAAGCACACATTGTATTGTAACTATAAGATTAGTTCTAATAAAGGATAGGAGTGTTGAATGGAAAGTGGTGTGTAGTATTGGACGTGCAAATTATTGCAGACCTGTTCTTTAGCACTGGTTTGGGAGATAGAAATCTCTTAATCAAACCAGATAAGAGCTATAGGTCGTTTGAACGTTGTAACGTGTCGTTTCACCAAACATAAAACATAACATACTCGTTAAAATGTAAATAATGATTAATTAATAGAATTATAAGGTACAAATGTTAAACTTAGAAAATAAGTAAAAAGACATTTGTTAGTTCATAAGCATTAGATTAAAACTATGAGGAGGTCTGCGTGCCTCAGACAGTTGTTTTGTATCATTGAAGTACAAACAGTGAATGTTATAAATTTTACAAATATAATAAATCAAACTATAATTATATAAGTTAGGTTGTGTGATAGTGCTAGAAAGTGAAAATAACAGTGATAGACTTTAAAAAGGAAAAAATCATGTATAAGGAAAGTGATTAAACATTATTATAATATGAGCATTGAATGAAACATATAATCTATATGAAACAGTTATGTAGCCAATATAGTGAGATCAAACCAAGTGTAAATAATTTAAAAGATAGAAACTCTTACGTTAAAAAACTTATAATAATATAGTTATGAAGGAAAAATAAAGTAAAGGTCAACAGAATATTACTAATTAGAAATGGTACACCGAACCTGTGACCCATAAAAAATATAGCCATGGCCTTTAACTAATGAAGTTAATGTTTTGAGTGAAGAAGATTATGATTGTTAAAAAAAATTGTGAATTGCAAGAGAACGTTTAAGATAAGTGACTGCTGAGTTGATAGAAATTGAGGACCGGTGGAAGCTGAGATGACCAGGAGAACCAATTCGGGACCTAGAGGAGTGATGTTTTGATAGAGAGAGAGCGAAAAACCAGATGTCCAGGAGCGGAATCAACGGAATGAATCCATTGTGAAACCTGCAAAGTTGGTGAGATCATACCACAAAAACAATAACTGAATAAACAATAAACAAATAAATAATAATAATAATTGTGACTTGCGTTAGTGCACTATTATGAAAATGGTTGTTAATTATAAGAGTTTTTTGTTGTAGTTAATAGTAGTTTAAAAGGACCCACAAACATTCAACAGACATTAACAACACTGTATTACCGAGTCTCATGCATCAAAGTTGTATTGTCTGTTCTATATGTAAATTGTATGTTGACCCTGAGGTTCAGATGAATAATCCTCTATTTAAAAATAAAACAGGTTATACTTTATTAGTAAGAGATACTAATTTGTTTTGATATTACATATTGACGCTCAGAAGTGGGGCCTTCCACTTTCACTGGATACGTAAGGAGGATTATATTGACTGAACGTTACAAATTGGCGCCCAACCGGTAGAGCTGAAATTAGGCAAAACCAATTAACCGAAACACAATTAGTGAAATAACGATTGACCTAATTTTAGCTGGCAACTGCTAGAAGACTAAAAAATGCGACGACGAGAAGCTTCTCAGAAGAGAGGACAAAAGCCAGAGACATAAGAAGATAGGCGGGAACAAGAAGAAGAAACAGTCAAAGACAGCGAAATGGAAGAACAGGCGGGTGACAATGAAGAAGCCAGAGGAGGCCTGGATTTACAAAAATTATGGGAATTAATTAAAGAAAATTCCAAGAAACAGGAGGAAAGAATAACCGAAAAATTGGATAGAAATAAAGAAGAAACTAATGAGAATTTTAGGAAACAGGAGGAAAAAATAACCGAAAGATTGGATAGGAATAAAGAAGGAACTAATGAGAATTTTAGGAAACAGGAGGAAAAAATAACCGAAAAATTGGATAGGAATAAAGAAGAAACTAATGAGAATTTTAGGAAACAGGAGGAAAAAATAACCGAAAGATTGGATAGGAATAAAGAAGGAACTAATGAGAATTTTAGGAAACAGGAGGAAAAAATAACTGAAAGATTGGATAGGAATAAAGAAGAAACTAATGAGAATTTTAGGAAACAGGAGGAAAAAATAACCGAAAGATTGGATAGGAATAAAGAAGGAACTAATGAGAATTTTAGGAAACAGGAGGAAAAAATAACCGAAAGATTGGATATGAATAAAGATGAAACTAATGAGAGTTTAAGACAAATGAAGGAAGAAAATAATGAGAACTTTAGAAAACAAAACGAAAAGTTTGAACGAAATGAAGAAAGTTTAATACAGATGAATGAAAAGATGGACAGCATTAAAGAGGGTACTAAGGAGGATTTTAGGAAAATTATAAAGAAAATTGAGAACGCTAACAAGGAGTTAAGGGATACTTTCAATGAAAAAATAGAACACATTGATAAAATACTTAACCAAAAAAGTGTCCAGTGCAATGAAGCTGTAACACAGCCAACTGCAGAGACAATTGAATGCATAGATGGGACTTTAAAAAGGGCCAATGAACATTTAGAAAATAAAATTGATGTTTTAAGAGAGCAAAATAGAAGGTAGCCAGAAAATAGAAGGTAGTAAAGAAATAGAAAATAAAGAAGAGAGAATTGAATTATTACCTGAAAATAAACATAACCGGAATAAGGAGAATACTAAGCCACTAGAAAATAAAACAAAGAAAATAAGAAGAATACATCCAAAGAAACCAATAAATACAAGAGAAAATTTGGAGATGGTGAACAGTGGACTAGTAAATGTACTTAATCTTCCTATTACCGACCATAGAGAGATAATTAATTTTAAAATTGGTAGGAGAAGCTTAACAGAAATTATAGAAAGAACTCACAATAAAACAGTGAGTAAGGACTTCAGAAAATTGATATTCAAGGTAAATATACTTGAAATAAAAATACACGATAAGATATCAGTGATACCACCGATAGTTGATATACCATCGACATATTTGTTTAGGAAAACAGATGATAGAGTGATTAATATAGGACTGAATACTAGTGAAAAGGTGGTATTAGAAGAATTGGTGTATGAGGTAGCAGAGACCTATACCACAAGGAAGGAAATAGTTCTGCACACCAGAAGAATCCGGATCGTGGCAGATACCGAAAACGGATAAACCAAGTAGGAAGAATATTGTAAAAAGGGACTGATTTTCTGACTACCGACCAGGCAAACCAGTTAAGAAAGGAAGAAGAAAATAATGATAATTAAAACAGAAAAAAAATAAATAATCACTCTAGACTTAAAGAAAATAATGATAATTAAAACAAAAATAAAATAAATAATCACTCTAGACTTAAGAAAAAATAATGATAATTAAGAAAACATAACCAAAACTGAAGAAAAAGCTGATAAGGAACAAAAGGGGAATATAAACAGAAAAATAAGAAGGAAAAAAGTATTAAACTAACAATTAATTAAGACAAAATATTATTTAGAAAAATATAACAAGGGATTCATTAGAAAGAAAACAGGGTAAAGCGAAAACAAACTGAGACATAGAGTACATCAAAGTTTTATAGAGTACATATAGAGTATATAGTATATAGAGTACAGCATAGACTGCTGACAACAGTCTTGATTAAAACATGAGCGAACACTTGAGGAATGAAACGAAACGCAGGAGAATAAACGGAGAGAATACGCACGCTGTCCATAAACCAGATACAATTATAGGAGCCACAGGTAAATAATATAAAACCCAAAAGCAGCAAATAAACCTGAATATTACGAGAGAAGGAATAGGAATTCCTATGGTGTTATTAGTAACCCAAGGGTTACTCTTTAAGGTATAAACAGAGTGTTGTATGCTACGGCGCCACTCTGCGATTATGAATGATCCGCTGAGATAATAGGAAGCACAAGTGCCCCTCAGGACAGGACTTCATACTAAGTTAGGGAAAATATTAGTGTACCCATAGGAAACAAATAAACCGTAACAGACCAGAATCATGGCAGGAAAGACTGCAGGAAATCAGGGCATTCCAAGGA
This sequence comes from Magicicada septendecula, assembly GCA_034769895.1. NCBI lineage: Eukaryota > Metazoa > Arthropoda > Insecta > Hemiptera > Cicadidae > Magicicada > Magicicada septendecula. Next base: position 434,012,589 of record CM068369.1, on the reverse strand, counting down.
AAAGGATATACAGAGATCATGAGTGTGGCACAAAAGAAGAGGTTAGTGAACAGTTACAATAACTACTGCATCGTATTCTCCAACTCACCGAATAAAGCGAAGAATTTAAATAATATCCGGTTAAACAGTTGTTCAAGAAAGCTGTAAGAAAATAAATCCAGCGCATGATAAAAGAAGATATTATAGGAAATAGTAGTTTGTCAATTACCAACCCCATTGTAGCAATACCCCAAGGAATATATAACTAAACCGAGATAAAGAGGTTTTATGAAAAGTGAAGAGAGTTTTTGTAGATTTTTGCCATTTATTTCAGTAACTCCTAAAAATACCATTACTGAAATAACTTGTCTTAAACGGGGGGCTTTATGTAACGTGTCGTTTCACCAAACATAAAACATAACATACTCGTTAACATGTAAATAATGATTAATTAATAGAATTATAAGGTATAAATGTTAAACTTAGAAAATAAGTAGAAAGACATTTGTTAGTTCATAAGCATTAGATTAAAACTATGAGGAGGTCTGCGTGCCTCAGGCAGTTGTTTTGTATCATTCAAGTACAAACAGTGAATGTTATAAATTTTACAAATAAAATAAATCAAACTATAATTATATAAGTTAGGTTGTGTGATAGTGCTAGAAAGTGAAAATAACAGTGATAGACTTTAAAAAGGAAAAAATCATGTATAAGGAAAGTGATTAAACATTATTATAATATGAGCATTGAATGAAACATATAATCTATATGAAACAGTTATGTAGCCCATATAGTGAGATCAAACCAAGTGTAAATAATTTAAAAGATAGAAACTCTTACGTTAAAAAACTTATAATAATATAGTTATGAAGGAAAAATAAAGTAAAGGTCAACAGAATATTACTAATTAGAAATGGTACACCGAACCTGTGACCCATAAAAAATATAGCCATGGCCTTTAACTAATGAAGTTAATGTTTTGAGTGAAGAAGATTATGATTGTTAAAAAAATTGTGAATTGCAAGAGAACGTTTAAGATAAGTGACTGCTGAGTTGATAGAAATTGAGGACCGGTGGAAGCTGAGATGACCAGGAGAACCAATCCGGGACCTAGAGGAGTGATGTTTTGATAGAGAGAGAGCGAAAAACCAGATGTCCAGGAGCGGAATCAACGGAATGAATCCATTGTGAAACCTGCAAAGTTGGTGAGATCATACCACAAAAACAATAACTGAATAAACAATAAACAAATAAATAATAATAATAATTGTGACTTGCGTTAGTGCACTATTATGAAAATGGTTGTTAATTATAAGATTTTTTTGTTGTAGTTAATAGTAGTTTAAAAGGACCCACAAACATTCAACAGACATTAACAACACTGTATTACCGAGTCTCATGCATCAAAGTTGTATTGTCTGTTCTATATGTAAATTGTATGTTGACCCTGAGGTTCAGATGAATAATCCTCTATTTAAAAATAAAACAGGTTATACTTTATTAGTAAGAGATACTAATTTGTTTTGATATTACATATTGACGCTCAGAAGTGGGGCCTTCCACATTCACTGGATACGTAAGGAGGATTATATTGACTGAACGTTACAAATTGGCGCCCAACCGGTAGAGCTGAAATTAGGCAAAACCAATTAACCGAAACACAATTAGTGAAATAACGATTGACCTAATTTTAGGTGGCAACTGCTAGAAGACTAAAAAATGCGACGACGAGAAGCTTCTCAGAAGAGAGGACAAAAGCCAGAGACATAAGAAGATAGGCGGGAACAAGAAGAAGAAACAGTCAAAGACAGCGAAATGGAAGAACAGGCGGGTGACAATGAAGAAGCCAGAGGAGGCCTGGATTTACAAAAATTATGGGAATTAATTAAAGAAAATTCCAAGGAACAGGAGGAAAGAATAACCGAAAGATTGGATAGGAATAAAGAAGAAACTAATGAGAATTTTAGGAAACAGGAGGAAAAAAATAACCGAAAGATTGGATAGGAATAAAGAAGGAACTAATGAGAATTTTTGGAAACAGGAGGAAAATATAACCGAAAGATTGGATAGGAATAAAGAAGAAACTAATGAGAATTTTAGGAAACAGGAGGAAAAAATAACCGAAAGATTGGATAGGAATAAAGAAGGAACTAATGAGAATTTTAGGAAACAGGAGGAAAAAATAACCGAAAGATTGGATAGGAATAAAGAAGAAACTAATGAGAATTTTAGGAAACAGGAGGAAAAAATAACCGAAAGATTGGATATGAATAAAGATGAAACTAATGAGAGTTTAAGACAAATGAAGGAAGAAAATAATGAGAACTTTAGAAAACAAAACGAAAAGTTTGAACGAAATGAAGAAAGTTTAAGACAGATGAATGAAAAGATGGACAGCATTAAAGAGGGTACTAAGGAAGATTTTAGGAAAATTATAAAGAAAATTGAGAACGCTAACAAGGAGTTAAGGGATATTTTCAATGAAAAAATAGAACACATTGATAAAATACTTAACCAAAAAAGTGTCCAGCGCAATGAAGCTGTAACACAGCCAACTGCAGAGACAATTGAATGCATAGATGGGACTTTAAAAAGGGCCAATGAACATTTAGAAAATAAAATTGATGTTTTAAGAGAGCAAAATAGAAGGTAGCCAGAAAATAGAAGGTAGTAAAGAAATAGAAAATAAAGAAGAGAGAATTGAATTATTACCTGAAAATAAACATAACCGGAATAAGGAGAATACTAAGCCACTAGAAAAGAAAACAAAGAAAATAAGAAGAATACATCCAAAGAAACCAATAAATACAAGAGAAAATTTGGAGATGGTGAACAGTGGACTAGTAAATGTACTTAATCTTCCTATTACCGACCATAGAGAGATAATTAATTTTAAAATTGGTAGGAGAAGCTTAACAGAAATTATAGAAAGGACTCACAATAAAACAGTGAGTAAGGACTTCAGAAAATTGATATTCAAGGTAAATATACTTGAAATAAAAATACACGATAAGATATCAGTGATACCACCGATAGTTGATATACCATCGACATATTTGTTTAGGAAAACAGATGATAGAGTGATTAATATAGGACTGAATACTAGTGAAAAGGTGGTATTAGAAGAATTGGTGTATGAGGTAGCAGAGACCTATACCACAAGGAAGGAAATAGTTCTGCACACCAGAAGAATCCGGATCGTGGCAGATACCGAAAACGGATAAACCAAGTAGGAAGAATATTGTAAAAAGGGACTGATTTTCTGACTACCGACCAGGCAAACCAGTTAAGAAAGGAAGAAGAAAATAATGATAATTAAAACAGAAAAAAAATAAATAATCACTCTAGACTTAAAGAAAATAATGATAATTAAAACAAAAATAAAATAAATAATCACTCTAGACTTAAGAAAAAATAATGATAATTAAGAAAACATAACCAAAACTGAAGAAAAAGCTGATAAGGAACAAAAGGGGAATATAAACAGAAAAATAAGAAGGAAAAAAGTATTAAACTAACAATTAATTAAGACAAAATATTATTTAGAAAAATATAACAAGGGATTCATTAGAAAGAAAACAGGGTAAAGCGAAAACAAACTGAGACATAGAGTACATCAAAGTTTTATAGAGTACATATAGAGTATATAGTATATAGAGTACAGCATAGACTGCTGACAACAGTCTTGATTAAAACATGAGCGAACACTTGAGGAATGAAACGAAACGCAGGAGAATAAACGGAGAGAATACGCACGCTGTCCATAAACCAGATACAATTATAGGAGCCACAGGTAAATAATATAAAACCCAAAAGCAGCAAATAAACCTGAATATTACGAGAGAAGGAATAGGAATTCCTATGGTGTTATTAGTAACCCAAGGGTTACTCTTTAAGGTATAAACAGAGTGTTGTATGCTACGGCGCCACTCTGCGATTATGAATGATCCGCTGAGATAATAGGAAGCACAAGTGCCCCTCAGGACAGGACTTCATACTAAGTTAGGGAAAATATTAGTGTACCCATAGGAAACAAATAAACCGTAACAGACCAGAATCATGGCAGGAAAGACTGCAGGAAATCAGGGCATTCCAAGGAAAAGGATATACAGAGATCATGAGTGTGGCACAAAAGAAGAGGTTAGTGAACAGTTACAATAACTACTGCATCGTATTCTCCAACTCACCGAATAAAGCGAAGAATTTAAATAATATCCGGTTAAACAGTTGTTCAAGAAAGCTGTAAGAAAATAAATCCAGCGCATGATAAAAGAAGATATTATAGGAAATAGTAGTTTGTCAATTACCAACCCCATTGTAGCAATACCCCAAGGAATATATAACTAAACCGAGATAAAGAGGTTTTATGAAAAGTGAAGAGAGTTTTTGTAGATTTTTGCCATTTATTTCAGTAACTCCTAAAAATACCATTACTGAAATAACTTGTCTTAAACGGGGGGCTTTATGTAACGTGTCGTTTCACCAAACATAAAACATAACATACTCGTTAACATGTAAATAATGATTAATTAATAGAATTATAAGGTATAAATGTTAAACTTAGAAAATAAGTAGAAAGACATTTGTTAGTTCATAAGCATTAGATTAAAACTATGAGGAGGTCTGCGTGCCTCAGGCAGTTGTTTTGTATCATTCAAGTACAAACAGTGAATGTTATAAATTTTACAAATAAAATAAATCAAACTATAATTATATAAGTTAGGTTGTGTGATAGTGCTAGAAAGTGAAAATAACAGTGATAGACTTTAAAAAGGAAAAAATCATGTATAAGGAAAGTGATTAAACATTATTATAATATGAGCATTGAATGAAACATATAATCTATATGAAACAGTTATGTAGCCCATATAGTGAGATCAAACCAAGTGTAAATAATTTAAAAGATAGAAACTCTTACGTTAAAAAACTTATAATAATATAGTTATGAAGGAAAAATAAAGTAAAGGTCAACAGAATATTACTAATTAGAAATGGTACACCGAACCTGTGACCCATAAAAAATATAGCCATGGCCTTTAACTAATGAAGTTAATGTTTTGAGTGAAGAAGATTATGATTGTTAAAAAAATTGTGAATTGCAAGAGAACGTTTAAGATAAGTGACTGCTGAGTTGATAGAAATTGAGGACCGGTGGAAGCTGAGATGACCAGGAGAACCAATCCGGGACCTAGAGGAGTGATGTTTTGATAGAGAGAGAGCGAAAAACCAGATGTCCAGGAGCGGAATCAACGGAATGAATCCATTGTGAAACCTGCAAAGTTGGTGAGATCATACCACAAAAACAATAACTGAATAAACAATAAACAAATAAATAATAATAATAATTGTGACTTGCGTTAGTGCACTATTATGAAAATGGTTGTTAATTATAAGATTTTTTTGTTGTAGTTAATAGTAGTTTAAAAGGACCCACAAACATTCAACAGACATTAACAACACTGTATTACCGAGTCTCATGCATCAAAGTTGTATTGTCTGTTCTATATGTAAATTGTATGTTGACCCTGAGGTTCAGATGAATAATCCTCTATTTAAAAATAAAACAGGTTATACTTTATTAGTAAGAGATACTAATTTGTTTTGATATTACATATTGACGCTCAGAAGTGGGGCCTTCCACATTCACTGGATACGTAAGGAGGATTATATTGACTGAACGTTACAAATTGGCGCCCAACCGGTAGAGCTGAAATTAGGCAAAACCAATTAACCGAAACACAATTAGTGAAATAACGATTGACCTAATTTTAGGTGGCAACTGCTAGAAGACTAAAAAATGCGACGACGAGAAGCTTCTCAGAAGAGAGGACAAAAGCCAGAGACATAAGAAGATAGGCGGGAACAAGAAGAAGAAACAGTCAAAGACAGCGAAATGGAAGAACAGGCGGGTGACAATGAAGAAGCCAGAGGAGGCCTGGATTTACAAAAATTATGGGAATTAATTAAAGAAAATTCCAAGGAACAGGAGGAAAGAATAACCGAAAGATTGGATAGGAATAAAGAAGAAACTAATGAGAATTTTAGGAAACAGGAGGAAAAAAATAACCGAAAGATTGGATAGGAATAAAGAAGGAACTAATGAGAATTTTTGGAAACAGGAGGAAAATATAACCGAAAGATTGGATAGGAATAAAGAAGAAACTAATGAGAATTTTAGGAAACAGGAGGAAAAAATAACCGAAAGATTGGATAGGAATAAAGAAGGAACTAATGAGAATTTTAGGAAACAGGAGGAAAAAATAACCGAAAGATTGGATAGGAATAAAGAAGAAACTAATGAGAATTTTAGGAAACAGGAGGAAAAAATAACCGAAAGATTGGATATGAATAAAGATGAAACTAATGAGAGTTTAAGACAAATGAAGGAAGAAAATAATGAGAACTTTAGAAAACAAAACGAAAAGTTTGAACGAAATGAAGAAAGTTTAAGACAGATGAATGAAAAGATGGACAGCATTAAAGAGGGTACTAAGGAAGATTTTAGGAAAATTATAAAGAAAATTGAGAACGCTAACAAGGAGTTAAGGGATATTTTCAATGAAAAAATAGAACACATTGATAAAATACTTAACCAAAAAAGTGTCCAGCGCAATGAAGCTGTAACACAGCCAACTGCAGAGACAATTGAATGCATAGATGGGACTTTAAAAAGGGCCAATGAACATTTAGAAAATAAAATTGATGTTTTAAGAGAGCAAAATAGAAGGTAGCCAGAAAATAGAAGGTAGTAAAGAAATAGAAAATAAAGAAGAGAGAATTGAATTATTACCTGAAAATAAACATAACCGGAATAAGGAGAATACTAAGCCACTAGAAAAGAAAACAAAGAAAATAAGAAGAATACATCCAAAGAAACCAATAAATACAAGAGAAAATTTGGAGATGGTGAACAGTGGACTAGTAAATGTACTTAATCTTCCTATTACCGACCATAGAGAGATAATTAATTTTAAAATTGGTAGGAGAAGCTTAACAGAAATTATAGAAAGGACTCACAATAAAACAGTGAGTAAGGACTTCAGAAAATTGATATTCAAGGTAAATATACTTGAAATAAAAATACACGATAAGATATCAGTGATACCACCGATAGTTGATATACCATCGACATATTTGTTTAGGAAAACAGATGATAGAGTGATTAATATAGGACTGAATACTAGTGAAAAGGTGGTATTAGAAGAATTGGTGTATGAGGTAGCAGAGACCTATACCACAAGGAAGGAAATAGTTCTGCACACCAGAAGAATCCGGATCGTGGCAGATACCGAAAACGGATAAACCAAGTAGGAAGAATATTGTAAAAAGGGACTGATTTTCTGACTACCGACAAGGCAAACCAGTTAAGAAAGGAAGAAGAAAATAATGATAATTAAAACAGAAATAAAATAAATAATCACTCTAGACTTAAAGAAAATAATGATAATTAAAACAAAAATAAAATAAATAATCACTCTAGACTTAAAGAAAATAATGATAATTAAAACAAAAATAAAATAAATAATCACTCTAGACTTAAGAAAAAATAATGATAATTAAGAAAACATAACCAAAACTGAAGAAAAAGCTGATAAGGAACAAAAGGGGAATATAAACAGAAAAATAAGAAGGAAAAAAATTATTAAACTAACAATTAATTAAGACAAAATATTATTTAGAAAAATATAACAAGGGATTCATTAGAAAGAAAAAAGGGTAAAGCGAAAACAAACTGAGACATAGAGTACATCAAAGTTTTATAGAGTACATATAGAGTATATAGTATATAGAGTACAGCATAGACTGCTGACAACAGTCTTGATTAAAACATGAGCGAACACTTGAGGAATGAAACGAAACGCAGGAGAATAAACGGAGAGAATACGCACGCTGTCCATAAACCAGATACAATTATAGGAGCCACAGGTAAATAATATAAAACCCAAAAGCAGCAAATAAACCTGAATGTTACGAGAGAAGGAATAGGAATTCCTATGGTGTTATTAGTAACCCAAGGGTTACTCTTTAAGGTATAAACAGAGTGTTGTATGCTACGGCGCCACTCTGCGATTATGAATGATCCGCTGAGATAATAGGAAGCACAAGTGCCCCTCAGGACAGGACTTCATACTAAGTTAGGGAAAATGTTAGGGTACCCATAGGAAACAAATAAACCGTAACAGACCAGAATCATGGCAAGAAAGACTGCAGGAAATCAGGGCATTCCAAGGAAAAGAATATACAGAGATCATGAGTGTGGCACAAAAGAAGAGGTTAGTGAACAGTTACAATAACTACTGCATCGTATTCTCCAACTCACCGAATAAAGCGAAGAATTTAAATAATATCCGGTTAAACAGTTGTTCAAGAAAGCTGTAAGAAAATAAATCCAGCGCATGATAAAAGAAGATATTATAGGAAAGAGTAGTTTGTCAATTACCAACCCCATTGTAGCAATACCCCAAGGAATATATAACTAAACCGAGATAAAGAGGTTTTATGAAAAGTGAAGAGAGTTTTTGTAGATTTTTGCCATTTATTTCAGTAACTCCTAAAAATACCATTACTGAAATAACTTGTCTTAAACGGGGGGCTTTATGTAACGTGTCGTTTCACCAAACATAAAACATAACATACTCGTTAACATGTAAATAATGATTAATTAATAGAATTATAAGGTATAAATGTTAAACTTAGAAAATAAGTAGAAAGACATTTGTTAGTTCATAAGCATTAGATTAAAACTATGAGGAGGTCTGCGTGCCTCAGGCAGTTGTTTTGTATCATTCAAGTACAAACAGTGAATGTTATAAATTTTACAAATAAAATAAATCAAACTATAATTATATAAGTTAGGTTGTGTGATAGTGCTAGAAAGTGAAAATAACAGTGATAGACTTTAAAAAGGAAAAAATCATGTATAAGGAAAGTGATTAAACATTATTATAATATGAGCATTGAATGAAACATATAATCTATATGAAACAGTTATGTAGCCCATATAGTGAGATTAAACCAAGTGTAAATAATTTAAAAGATAGAAACTCTTACGTTAAAAAACTTATAATAATATAGTTATGAAGGAAAAATAAAGTAAAGGTCAACAGAATATTACTAATTAGAAATGGTACACCGAACCTGTGACCCATAAAAAATATAGCCATGGCCTTTAACTAATGAAGTTAATGTTTTGAGTGAAGAAGATTATGATTGTTAAAAAAATTGTGAATTGCAAGAGAACGTTTAAGATAAGTGACTGCTGAGTTGATAGAAATTGAGGACCGGTGGAAGCTGAGATGACCAGGAGAACCAATCCGGGACCTAGAGGAGTGATGTTTTGATAGAGAGAGAGCGAAAAACCAGATGTCCAGGAGCGGAATCAACGAATGAATTCATTGTGAAACCTGCAAAGTTGGTGAGATCATACCACAAAAACAATAATTGAATAAACAATAAACAAATAAATAATAATAATAATTGTGACTTGCGTTAGTGCACTATTATGAAAATGGTTGTTAATTATAAGAGTTTTTTGTTGTAGTTAATAGTAGTTTAAAAGGACCCACAAACATTCAACAGACATTAACAACACTGTATTACCGAGTCTCATGCATCAAAGTTGTATTGTCTGTTCTATATGTAAATTGTATGTTGACCCTGAGGTTCAGATGAATAATCCTCTATTTAAAAATAAAACAGGTTATACTTTATTAGTAAGAGATACTAATTTGTTTTGATATTACATATTGACGCTCAGAAGTGGGGCCTTCCACATTCACTGGATACGTAAGGAGGATTATATTGACTGAACGTTACAACGTCTTAATCATTACTTTCCACACTCACTCAATAACTATAAGGATAGGGTATAATTAAGTCCTACCATTAATAATTTAAAGTTTAAAAATCATTTATTAAAACATTAAATATAATAATCAAGCAAATCTTAAAGTGTTATTTGTAACGATTCCCCTTGAAAACCACAATCACTGGACGAATCCTGACAAAGAGTGTCTCCATGCGCTGAGCTAAGCTGAAACCGTGTCATTTGTATCTGGGATTTGTTCGGGAGCCCAGGTAAAGTAATATCACGGGTAAGTAACTTTCTATCTAACATCACAAATATTAGATAATTGTGTTAGAAGAAAGGGAGCGTTGTAATATATATATATTGCAACAGATCAAATTTTATTATACTAATAAGGATATATTGATAGTGTACAATCACAAACAAGTCTACTATGGAGGAGATGAAAAATTATTTATTATACACACAAATATGGTTTTTTAAAGAGGTATATTGTAGTATAAATTGTCATGTATTGTCATTTATAATAATATTTTATAATGTTCGATAATATATCGGGTTTACTTGATTGAGGCTACGACCTCAATACGTGCAATCCTCCACTTCCTACCGCCGCTCCCGTCCTGGAGTCCTCTTCTTCAGCGTCACTCCTTCCTGGCGTCCTCTTCGTCCTGGCGTCCTCTTCGTCTGGCGTCCTCTTCGTCTTGTCGTCCTCTTCTCAAATACGTTAAACACACAATGCTTATTATTTTTTCTAGAATAGTTTATTATTAATTGATATGTAAATTTTATCAATCTCAGGGTGAATATGGGTGTCAATTTAATGCGGTGTATTAGTCGTACACCTTCCACGCAATCTTGAAGTGTCTTTATATTCCCTAAGCGGATATCTTAAACTTACACGAAAATCACTATACTATATTATAAATCTATTTAAATAATTTTCCCATTCGGCTCTGTACACAGAACTTCGTACAGAATCCCAAGGATTATGTTAAGTTATATTTTTCTACGTTCGCTCGAGAAAACCTCTTTCACGCACGAGCACAACTTCACCTGGCAACTGCTACAGACAGACTGTGTCGATCTTTACTCTACAGAGAATGAATGTTACTGAATTTAATGTTTTCCGATTGGCTAAACCCAAGTCACATGATTGATGCTTTCAACAGATATAAACTTTTCCAGAAAGAGTTTCTATAAATGTGCACTAACTTGCATTGAATTATCTACAAATTTTTATGACCCGATTAAGTGTTTCAAATTGAGTTTTCCTACTTAAAAAACTATATTTCTAAAATAGTTATGAACCATAGAGTAGACATAAATTGAAGCTATTTACATAAATAATTCCTTGTCAAAGTTTCATGACGATCGGTTAATTACCGCGGAAGATACAGAGATCACACGTTATCACACCCGCATACGCGCACACATTCACTCAAAAAATACATGACAATAAAGAACATCTTTGTATGAAGAATTTGGTATACCCTACATGCTTATCCATTTCTAAATACAAAACTTACGGCTAAAAGACAAAGTATTACATAAAACCAATTTAAATATGATAATGCTCGTCATCCATGTGCTCTGATACAAACAACGTAGCTTATCATCCTGTGTTCCGTTGCAATATATTCAAACACTTTTTGCTACAGTCCGTTTCTTGTTGCACATGTTATATTTAATTATTATATTGATAAAAATTATAAAAATTAAATATTATATATATATATATATTACAACAACACTACTATTTTTTTATTTATTTAATGTGCCCTCCTCGACGTTCTTGGGAGCCATTTACAACACATTAAATTCGTGTGTGCATATGATGGGTATAATCGTAATAATAACACAACGTAATTAGTTTAAAATCATTTAAAAATTTATTTGTCAAACATTTCTTATTTGGTTGCGATTTAAAATGTCATTATTATTTGCTTGTGTGTGTAGTCGTAGCACACATCTAATTATTACATATAAGTGATAATCTCGTATTACACATAGACATAATATACAATCTTATACTATAATACACACTTATAATTATCTAATATTGCTCTAGGCTTGCTCATTAGTGTGATAATTAATAGATTATCTAATTTCTTTCTAATGATCTAATTTCTTTTGAATATACTGCATATGCATTGCTTTGTTTTCTAATAAAATTCACTAATTACTTTTATACCAATTTAAATATTAATGACTAAGTTATTGATTCAAAATTATAGTTTAAATCATTTTTTAAACATTACTCTAATTACTATACAAGAAATATTTACATTTGCAAAATTTATTAATTCATCTTTGAATTGGATTGTCTCTATTTTTACATCGTTAATTATATTGTCTTTCTGTGAGTCTCTGTTTTACAAATACATGGTTGTTTTTCACCTTATTGTCGTGGTAAATCGGCAGCTTGTCCTCTTCGGTCCTAGGTCCGCGATCCTGGATGCTCCTTTGTAGTCGTGTAGTCCTGGAGTCCTTGGTCCTCGTCCCTCGCTGGATTCTATTACATGTACTTGGCTGCTCCTTCGTCTCCCGTCATGGCCTCAGGTTACAGGTGTTCTCACGAAACTGATGAGTAGTCGTGAAGAACCTCCGGCGGCTGCTGTGGTTGATATAAAAAATTTGTTGTCTCTGGGCAGAGCCTTCGGCTGCTACGGTAGTTGTACGGGAAAGAGTTGTAATTGTCGGGCAGAGCCTCCGGCTGCTACTGTGGTTGAACGAGAAAGAGAATTAAGTTAGCGCGTCTCGTGTATTTATACACTAGGGCGCTAAAATCATGTTTCGACAATATTCTGCATATCAGAGTCTGTCGTTGGCGTCCCTTCTCACACACGATTATTATCACACTTTATTCGCTTGTCTTCGCGAAGTGCGAAGTCTTTTGCACATTACCCGATATTCATCTTGTCGGTAATTTTTATGAGTTCACTGTGTACAAACCGTTTTTCTTTATCTTAATTAACATAAGTTTTATTTATTTTTATTTTCACTACAATCGCACTTTTTATTCTTTGCACACTATTTTTTATACACATGTGCGTCTTATTTTTATATACATTTTGGTGTATTTGGTTTTGTGATATTATGCACACAATCTTTACAAAATAAATAAATTCATATAATTAATAGCGTTCATTAAGGGTGACGCTTTTCAGGAATTGACAGGTCTCACACACACATGTAACATACGCGTGTACACATAGACATAGCAGAGTGGCGTGATCAGCCTGTCTCGACATGAAAGTTGGTCGTTCCTTTTACAGTTCAGATAGAAAGCTGAATTATTATTGCTAACAATATGAATTATTTATTTACTTTAATTAATTATTTTAATTACTTTGTGCAATGCACAGTACCCTATACATTTTTAATGTTGCAATATATATATATATATATATATATATATATATATTGTATATATATATTGTATATATATATTGTATATATATATATATATATATATATATATTGTAACATTACATAATCAGTGCCTAATACTGAGTAAAATAAAGAAATACCTATTATTATTATTTTATAAAATAATAATAATAAAAGTCAGTAGGTACCCCATTCCCCAAGTCAGAAATGAATGATAGTTAAGTATCAAACTATGAAACATTTGTATAATCTTTACACCAAACAATACACACTTTAGCAATGAAAAACAGTGTACTAAGTGTTACTATAGAAGTGCAGTGTATACAAAGTGCAACATAGTATGATATGTGTAAATTAAAAAAAAAGACATCAACCACAAATTGTGATAAAGATACAGAACTATGGTAATAAACAATAAATTTAGTACTAAGTTATTATATTGTTATTTTGTTAGGCCACAAAGGCAATATCAATGGAAGTAAAATGTTATTTTTGTTTATGTTTGAAGGATCCAGGGTTATGTAAGAAATTAATCACTGCTAATTAGTATAAATTGTAAAGAGATGGTGGAAGATAAAATAGTGCCTAGAGCAGTAATACATTTACAGAAGTAAAAGTCAGAAATAAAATAAGCTAAAAAACCACTAAATTATAATATACAAGTATCTAAGTTTATGTAATCATATGAAGAAAAACATTATGTAAATTAAATGTAATTAGAGTTAAAATTTATAGTTATCTTGTTGATTCATCCTCTTCGTTCACTTTATAAAATATTATTATATATATAAACTTTCACATATGAACTTACTTTCTTTATCACTTCCCCATACGTTTCGAGGTGATGTGCCTCTTCCTCAGTGGGAGTAAATACTGAATGTCATTTTACAGAATAACGGTTATGGACTATAGGTGTGTGTGGTGGGTGTTGATGGTGGGAGGGAATTGGCGCTGAGGTTCAAATTGTGTGTTTGGATCATATAGATTACATACACTATTCGATACACTGATCCAAACACACAATTTGAACCTCAGCGCCAATTCCCTCCCACCATCAACCCCCACCACACACACCGTTATTACACCGTTAGTTTATAACTGTTATTCTGTAAAATGACATTCAGTATTTACTCCCACTGAGGAAGAGGCACATCACCTCGAAACGTATGGGGAAGTGATAAAGAAAGTAAGTTCATATGTGAAAGTTTGTATATATATATATAATAATATTAAAATTTATAAAGGAGTATTTTTCCTAAACAATGGAAGAACTAATAATATCTTAATACTAGCCTATTTACTAAAACTGTACCTAGGTTAGCCAATAAAAACTCATCAATTTCTTGGTTACTAAGAGTAACAGGGTTAACAAGATAAGGATTGTTAAATTTGATTTTCAAGAGTGTAGATGACAGGAATAATGTCCAGCAAATTTTCAAAAAATATTAACTACAGTTTGAACTAATCACTATTCAAAATTAATGAAACGATTCGGCATAAGAAACTACATCTTAAACATCCATTGAAACATAATAATTGATGCAGGAATATCCAAGAACATTGAAAAATTGTCTAACCATCGGATTGCTTGAAAAATTTGAACTGTCATTACGTTGGTGAGAACGCCTACCTTAATAAACTAAAAAAACTACACATCACCACCAAGTAACGAACACTAGAAACCAGTACAACATCATTCAATTTATAAGAAAACTTAGTGTGAACATTTTAAACTTTATTTATTTAACCCAAAACGGTAAACACGTGGTTTCATTAGAACTACATAGCAGCCATGTTTCTTTTTTTTTCATCGGTATGAATACGAGTAGTCTGCGCTCTGCCTTCTAAAAAACGAACTTATTGAATCAGATCTTAAGATCAATACTTTATTACTTTACTTTATTATTGTAAAGTATGATACTCTAATCTAAGCATTTCTGACTTTCTTACAGCTCAAAGAATCCCCAAATAACCCTGAGATAAATAATTTATTAATTTTACTAATAACTATAATTGAATATATCTGTTGTGTTATAGAAAAACCTATATCGAAAACTGTTGTAATTTCGATAATAGTCGATCTGAAAATCGATGAACTGGATGTAATAGTTTCCAGAAAATAAACCAATTTCAATCAATTTTCTTTTAGGGAATTGACTTTGTATTATTCTTTGTAGATAGTAGATTTGTTACAGGAAACCGGTGAATAGCAGAGAAGAGTGAGAAAGTTAGCTCAGACATCGTAGCCTATGAAGTACAACAGCCAACATAACCTGTAACTGGTTAGCAAATTGAAAACAGATGATGCAACGCGCGTTTAAATAAAACGATTAAACAGTACACCAAGAGAGGAACTCTCTCTCACTCTCTCTCTCTCTCTCTCTCTCTCTCTCTCTCTCTCTCTCTCTCTCTCTCTCTCTCTCTCTCTCTCTCTCTCTCTCTCTCTCTCTCTCTCTCTCCCTCTCCCTCTCTCTCTCTCTCTCTCTCTCTCTCTCTCTGTCTCTTTCTCCATATAATACCTGCAAGGAGATAAAAAACGGCAAAGGATCCCGTGGTTTATTTTTACTAAAGAATTACACAATAAATAAAAATAACACAGTCAGAGTATCAGATAGACGTAACTCATAAGAAAACACAAGAAAAATTGGTACTTGTAACAATATATATATATATATATATATATATATATATTGTTACAACACAAATAAGCCACAAATACCAGGGATAAAAAAGATGATT
Organism: Magicicada septendecula; assembly: GCA_034769895.1. Lineage (NCBI taxonomy): Eukaryota > Metazoa > Arthropoda > Insecta > Hemiptera > Cicadidae > Magicicada > Magicicada septendecula. Next base: position 433,996,670 of record CM068369.1, on the reverse strand, counting down.
CTGAATATAAAATAATAATTCATATAAAATAAAATGTTTAATATAAAGAAAATAAAAAGACAATTACACGACAGACGACGACATGACCTAACCCAAGTGATTGACCCAACAAAAGGAAACAAAAGAGGAAGAGAACCACAAAAAACAAACGAGAATAAAACCAAATGAAGAAGAAAGTGATTAACCAAACAAAAATGAAACAAATTAAGGGAATTGAATGACTCAATGCCAAATATTAAAATGAACCCAAAGGAGAAGGTGTAGAACCAAGATATAAACCAAATACACTGAAAATGAAGAAGGAGGAAAGTGAAAAAGAAACAATCCAAAGGTAAAGAGAAATAAAAATGAAAACAAATGATAAGACACAATCAAATAATAAAGAATATGAGCAGGAGAAATGGTACACTCAACTGTAATATTGGAAAAGAGACCAATAATTAACCTATGTATAAAAGTAAATATTATTATCAATTAATGGATAAAAAAGTAAATGACAATTGAAAGAAACCCAATTAAAGAATGTTAAATATAAAAGCAAACTAACCCACAAATTATAGTTAGAAGTAATGTTAAAATCAATAGAGACATAAAATTGTTAATATTATTAATGATATTTGTAATGAAAGAGATAGTGAGAAAGTAATTATAGGGATTACCCATTTAGAAACACTTAAAACCAAAAACATTTTAGAAGTGCAAAAGTGGAAGTGTAAAAACCCCGAAGTAAAGTGATAAAGAAAAAACACTAAATAAATTAAAATAAACAATAAATAATTTAGAAGTGAAGGTGATGATTAAATAAGAATAATGTATTATAAAGAATGTCAGTATTGTGAAAAATAGTGAAGGATAAAAAAAAATATAAACACTTAATAAATCAAAAAGAAACACTAAATGATTAACAGTGAAAAATATTAGTGATTAAGAAAGTTGTTAAGAATAGTATTAAGTGTAAACAGTTAATTAAGATATAATGAACACTGAAAAGTGATGAAAACAGTATTAATTAAGAAAGAATATTATTGCTAAGTTTAATTGAATACAATTATAATTAAAAGGGAGTATCCCATGAAAGAGAAAACAGATAGTGTTACCATGGAGTGAAGGTAAAGATCATTTAAGAATTAAGAAGTTAAAACAAATCAATAAACACCCCATGTTACAAGGGATAATTATTAAAGTAAGTTCAAAAAATGTGAAGTTGTTTATCACCCAAAAACTAATATAAAATGAGATGAACTGTAAACAAATATTACCCAATAATTGTTAAATAATTGTTTAAGCAAGTTTATGAATAGGATATGGCTGGAAGAATTATACAGACCATAGGCCTAGATGTTGTATTTAATGTGATCAAAAATAGTAAATAATAGCCACCTTGTTATTATTGGCAAATTAAATAAGTAAGGAAGTAAAGAAATGTATGACTTAAAAAACGAGAGAACCAGATAGTAAATAACTAGCAATTCATGGTGTATAAAATAATAGTAAGATGCTAATAACACTACGACAGATCCAAAAGACATCAATAAATAACACAACCAATTATAATAGCAAGATAAAGCCCATTAGGCTAAAAATAGATGTAATTTGTACAAAATAAGTAAATACACATAATGGCTACTTAGGCCTATGAAATGCCTAACTGTCAAGAACAAACAACTACAAATTGTAATAAATTAACAAAGAAATTAGCAAATCCGAGGCGAATAACTAACCAAGGATAATTTGTAAATCATTTTAAAAGCAAAATATTATAATAAGGATTTAAATTAAAAGAGAAATGTAATTAGCAAATATTAAAATAATTGTAAAATCATAAAAAATAAAATAACCCAAACTTGTGGGATATCAAAATAATCTTTGAAAGGAAATACAAATAACACTGATAATAGTTAATACTTAGGAGGGAAGATAGAGGAATAAAAGCAATCAGAAGATATACAAGGATTTTGAAAAGAATTCAAATTTTGATAACAATGGATTTATAGCCAGATTAACCAATCAGATTTAATTAGTAACAATAGCAACTGCCGTTAGGGACGGAATTACCGTTGAATATCGTTACTCGTAAAGCGTCGCTCTTGCAGAACAGAAGCCAAATTTTGAACGACCAATTTTTAATCAAAAAATGTAAAAATAGTAAGCAAAATTCAAAACGATGATCGAATAAGAAGCAGATGACCAACCGGAACAGTTAACTAAAGCCAAGGACCATTTTACCAGGACATTAAATGAAAATATGACCACATCTAATATGAAAAGGACGCCAGACCTACTTAAGCCCCAAGATTAATGAAAACTGAAAACTATTGCAGCCCAATCCTCTTCCGACTCAATGATTGATAACACCAAGTCATCTGATGTGTTAGGTATCCTTGAAGTACCCAATTTTCAAAAATAAACTCACTTTAATTATTTCTAAAAGTAATTTGAACTATCACTATAAACCGAATATTCTCTTTCAAAGATTAATTAAGAAAAATAACACACAGAAAATTTTTTAACATAAAAGGTAACCTGTTGTTTGAATACGAACTTTAGAAACACATTTAACGACACTACAGAACTGATTATAACCACACACCTTATTATTTAAGTACACTTTAAGTAAGGTAATGTACTTTTTATTGTAATCATAGGAATTATTTGTCTTGTAATCAAAAGAATCCCAGATTTTGGAACGAAAATAATTGTAATAACTAAACAACTCAGCAGCCATGCTCATATGAATACCTCGTTACCAAAATCGATTCGTCATCCTGAGAAAAATTGTTTCATGTAAAATGTCGGTGCAAATTTACTAATCAACAAATATAATTTAATTGTCAAACTGAAATTTTACTTATCAACCATTAAAATAACTAGTACAGGGAGTAACCATTGTTATTATTTTATTGGGAGTGTATCATATATTTGGTGTTTGTTAGCGAATTAGCTTTGACGGTACAGCACTCACGCTGCAAATCGACACACTACTTGATCGAGTCAGTCGTCAAACCGAGGCGGGAAGTATTTGAATGCCCCAGCCGTCACAGCTGTGAACTTAGTTATAACATATTATCTAAGAATTTTAATTGTTTTTGATAAACAATTTGGCGCCACCCGGGAATCACAAATCCCTATTTACTAACAGGTATGGTTACTACCGCGTTGTACTGGTAATTACAGCATCGCTACGGACATCGTTAGCGCAAGAATAGGTGTAACGACCCCAGTGCGAGACGAACGCACTCACACATACAACACCATATACACGTCATTTACAGAAACCGACGACAGTATAATTTAAACGTTACAATATATATATATATATATATATATATATATAAATCACTTTTTGCTACAGACCGTTTCTTGATTTATATAATACATTTAATATTTATGTTATATTTACCTCAAGATGTTATTTTTCCTTATTTGGAACATGTTTCGGGTACCATCTTGTACCCATCCTCAGCCATCCGGTTTTACTTCACCAGACAAAAAAACCGGAAGGCTGTGGATGGGTACAAGATGGTACCCGAAACATGTTCCAAATAAGGAAAAATAACATCTTGAGGTAAATTTAATATAAATATTAAATGTAATATTTATATATATTCAAACACTTTTTGCTACAGTTTATATTTTGATGTATATAATAGTGTTACGATATCACAGAACAATCTACGTGCTTATCGAATGTTCCAGAGTGATCCAGAATGTAACGTGTGTGGCGTACATGCTTGTTGGCGCATTTTCTAGACTGTGCCAGACTTCGCCCTGACGCACGGACCGTGTCAAGGCCGCAAGTAATTACTGGCGCTATCGCGCATTATGGAATAATCTAGTAATTTGGGGCGGTATAAATACCAGTACTCAACGACGTTCAGTCAGTATTAGTGCGATATATTGACAGTGCGGTTCGAGAGTTATAGTAGCGATATTACTGTGCGCGTTCAAGTGGGTATTAGTGAAGTGTTGCGTTTTATAATCGGACGGTATAATTGTAATACAATTGTGTTTAATTTTAGTGGGCATTTTAGCGCGTGTGAACAATTTTCATTTGATTTGTTGTAGAGACTGTGTTGTTAATTACGAACTATTTAACTGTAAAAATTAAAGGTGTGATTAGTGACTTAATTGGTGTCTTGTAATTTGTTTTCCACTGTACCTACGACGATTGAGTAGACCGTCGTAACAGTGGTGTCAGAAGCGGGATAGAACGGTTTACAGTGGAAACCGTTGGTCACTTTGTACAAGACGAGTGTAATTCGTAATTAATCGGAAAACAATGGATGCCAGTCAGATGATGGAAAATTTCCAGGCGCTGTTGTTGCAGACAGAGGAACGACGACGACAGAATGCAGAGAAAGCGGAAGAGAGACAGAAAACCCTCCTGCTGGAAGCAGAGGAAACACGCAGACAGGAGGCGGAAGAAGCAGAAAGACGACAAAATGAAGAACGAAGACAAGAAAGAGAAGAAGCAGAAAAACGACAGTATGAAAAACGCAGGCAGGAAAGAGAAGAGACAGAGGAACAACGACGAGAGGAAACAGAAGACATCAAAGAATTAATACATGAGCAGAAACAGATGCAAGAACACAGTACAGCAGAATTGGGTCTCCTACGAGGTGAGCTTAATAAAGAAGTTACTAAAATATCAGAGGTACACGAATCAATGACATTAAAAATAGCTGAAGTAGAAAAATCTGTCTCGAGTGTTGAAGAATCGATGTCCAATAAAATAGCTGAAGTAGAAAAATCTGTCACGAGTGTGGAAAAAGCTATGTTAACCAAAATAGAAAACTCGATTACAAATATAAAACAGCAGATTAAAAATGAAGTTGAGCAGTGCCTGAAGTTACAACCATAACAACTTTGTGAACAGACTGTACCAATGGTATAGACAGAAAAAGACGCAGAAAATAAGTTAATAGAGAAAGTCATTTTGGCTGCAGTAGGGGCAGTTCATGTCAAAGCTCCAACCTTTGACGGAAGCAGTCACTGGACAACGTACCTCCGCCAATTTTAAGCTGCTGCATGCGCAAATAATTGGACAGAGGAGGACAAAGCAGTCTTACTCGTTCTCGCATTAAAAGGACCCGCGGCAGAACTACTACAGAAAGTGCCCCCTGACAGCCAGAACATCTATGCCTAGTTGATAAAAGCTCTAGAATTACGGTATGGTGGTAAATATTTGCGAGATGTGTACTGCACCCAGTTGAGAGCAAGGCGACAGCATTCCGGGGAGAGCCTTCAAGAGTTTGAAGCAAGTATCAACAGACTAATTTGACTGGCCTATCCTGAAGCGCCAGAAGATTTTCGAAGGAGTTTTACAATGCAGACATTTACTGCCGGTGTCCGAGATAACAAACTACAGCAAGTGTTACGAATGGCAAGACACCAGAACAGTGCTGACGCCCTAGTACATTCTTTGCAATTTGAGGCCGCAAATTAGCGTCTGGTTGGATAAGTCATAAAGTGCGCGCGTTAAAAGATCGCGACGGCACAGACGATGAGGAAGAAGAACAAGGAACAGAGACTCGACGGTCGGTGCCACAGAATAAAGTAAGAAAGGATGGAAGACCAAAGTGTTATAGACGTGGGAAACCTGGACATCTACAACGAGATTGTCGGGTTAGAATTCAGCAGCAGGGAAATGAGCAATAGTCGGTATACAACGGGGCGTGTGCTGACTAACTGGAGGAACGAAGCCCCTAGACAATACGCAATTTCTACACTTTAGAAAAACAGCGGGAGCTTGGTAGTTACCGGATTTGTTCAAGAAAGGACAACCTCGATTACAGTTGACACAGGCGCAACAGTTTCCATTGTGCGGCCCGACGTGGTGAAAGATCTCAAGCCAATCTGGTGCTCTTGCAGCTTGCGAACAGCTACTGGACGGCCTGTAAAAGTGTATGGAAAAGTAGAGATACATCTACGCCTCGGTTCACTTGAGTTTAATTGTGGATGAAGCAATTCTTGGTGTGGACGATATGAACGCATATGGATTTATAGTCAACTTCAAAAACAATGTCTTGAGAATCGGAGGCGAAGAGGTAATGCTATCAACAATGACGACAGCAGAAAAATCGATAGACGTCATAAACCAAGTGGCCATAACTGTTCCGCCAAACTCAAAAAAGATCATCATGGTTAGAACCGAGGTAGATACTAGGGGCAACCAGTGCTCTAAATTCGAACCCCAGGTAGTCAGCACACCGGGTATACTAATTGTCAGAAGTTTAGTAAAACCTGACGAAACCGGAAATGTACCTATTAGAGTGGCGAATATTTTAGTTCAAGCTATCACTTTACAAAGAAATACGCTCCTAGGCAAATTGACTCCTGTGGCCTGGGTAGCCGGAATGACGCAACGAAGGTCCAGTGCTTCGGATAATTACAAATTACCAGTGGAACTGCAAGAATTATTGAACAGATCTTCTAACGACCTCTCAAGTGGGGAGGTAAAAGAACTCAGACAGTTTTTACATGAATTCAAAAATTGTTTTGCAGTTCGTGGACAGTCACTGGGAAGAAGCTCTCTTGTGCAACATCGCATCAATTCCCGGGGACACAACACCGATACGCCAAACTCCTCGAAGGCCTCCAATTTCTAAACAAGAGGAAAAACAAGAGGAAATACTCGGTTAGTACAGACATGTTGACAGAGGAACCTTCGTCAAGTGCTTGGTCTTCTCCTGTGGTTCTGGTAGCGAAGAAGGATGGTGGATTGCGTTTCTGCGTAGACTACCGAAGGTTAAATGACGTTACAAAGAAAGACTCCTATTCATTACCTCGCGTTGACGATACACTCGACACGTTGTCCGGAGCACATTGGTTTTCCACATTGGACCTGAAGAGTGGATATTGGCAAGCGGGTCTTCATAAAGAAGACAAGGAAAAGACCGCTTTCTCGGCCTTAAGTGGCTTATTCCAATTTAACGTCACGCCATTTGGACTCTGTAATGCACCGGCAATATTTGAAAGATTGATGGACATGGTACTCCGAGGCCTGACATGGAAAACTTGCCTTGTTTATTTAGACGATGTCATAGTGTTCGGGAGGACTTTCAAAGGCCATTTGGAAAACCTTAAGGAGGTTCTAACTCGAATTCACGGTGCCCAACTGAAGCTGAGCCCGAAGAAGTGTTCTCTATTCCAGAAGGAAGTACAGTATATGGGCCATCTGGTTTCGGCAGCGTGTGTTAGCATAGATCCTAATAAAGTAGACACCGTAAGAGACTGGCCAGTGCCGAAGAGTAAACACGAAGTTCGGAGTTTCCTGGGGTTATGCTCATATTACAGACGTTTTGTGAAAGGCTTCGCTACTATTGCTAAACCACTACATGAGATAACAGAAAATAAACTTCCAATGGTCGAGGGAGTGTGATCAAGCATTTAGGACTTTGAAAATTGCATTATGTTCGCAGCCAATTCTCGCTTTCCCAGATTCCGAAGAGAAGTACTTTGTGGACAAATACGCAAGCAATACTGGTCTAGGAGCAGTTTTGTCTCAAGTTCAAAACGGTGAAGAACGAGTAATAGCGTATTACAGCAAGACACTTTCTAAACCGGAGAGAAATTATTGCGTCACAAGGAAAGAGTTGCTGGCAATCGTCCGAGCGTTGGAGAACTTCCATAAATACCTCTATGGAAGAGAGTTTTCACTACGTACCGACCATGCCGCGCTTGCATGGCTCTTAAGATTTAAAAATCCGGAAGGACAGTTGGCAAGGTGGCTTGAACGTCTGCAAGAGTACAACTTCCAGGTACAGCATCGACGGGGGCGCCTGCATGATAATGCAGATGGCTTATCACGAAGACCATGCCCGGAAGACTGCCGACATTGCCACAGAAAGGAAGAACAAAACTCAAGCGAACATGTTCAAGCCATCACTGTAGATTTCCTGGCTGACGGCTGGACAACACAAGACTGTCGACAAGAACAGATGACTGATGAAGACATTGGACCGATCTTGACAGCAAAAGAGGAAGGTCGCCGTCCGGATTGGCAAGATAGCTGCCATGGTTCCGAAGTGCTGAAGGGCTACTTGGCACAATGGGAATCTCTCACCTTAGAAAACGGATTACTGAAAAGGGCTTGGGAAAGTGCAGATAGACGAGATGTGGTCATGCAGTTGATAGTTCCCCGAAGTAAAGTACAGTCTGTTTTGAAAAAGATGCATGATGGAACGTCTGGAGGCCATCTTGGTGTTAACAAAATCCTTGACAAAATACGGAAGCGATTCTATTGGCTTTATCTTCGCCACGACGTAGAGGAATGGGTTCGGACATGTGACATATATGCTGCAAGCAAGGGCCCACAAACCAGAAGCAGGGGAAAAATGAGACACTATAACGTTGGACTGACTTTCGAGAGAATTGCCATAGACATTGCTCGACCACTCCCAGTTACTGACGATGGAAACCGGTACATTATGGTTGTAGGTGACTACTTTACTAAGTTGGTGGAAGCCTACGCAATTCCAAATCAGCAAAACTTCTGTTGCCGTTATGGACCCCCTATGGAAATCCATACTGATCAAGGAAGAAATTTCGAATCAGGAGTGTTTAAAGAATTATGCAGTCTACTGGGAATTTGAAAGACCAGGACAACGCCTCTGCATCCTCATTCGGACGGGATGGTTGAGAGATTCAATAGGACACTTGAGCAGCATCTTTCGAAGGTTGTTGACGAGAACCAAACAGACTGGGACCAACGTATACAACTATTCCTCATGGCGTATAGATCATCAGTTCACGACACAACCGGCATGACTCCAGCAAAATTGGTGTTTGGGAGGGAGATTCGTCTTTCTGGGGACTTAATGTTCGGATCACCTGAGACTTAGTCCCAAGAGCCACAGAACTATTCCACGCAATTAGAAAACCAACTGCGAGAAATGAATCGCTTGGTAAGAGGACGGCTGAAGATTGCCAGTGATAAAGTGAAAACTCGGTATGACATTCGCAGCAATAGTGTGGGTTTCCAAGAAGGAGATCAGGTCTGGTTGTTCAACCCAAAGCGCCGTCGTGGTCACTCACCTAAGCTTCAGCCTAACTGGGAAGGACCGTACACTGTGGAAAAAAGAATCAACGATTTAACAGTATATCGGATTTACATAACAGTATATGTTTATCGGATTTAACAGTAAGGGCGGGGAATGTTCAAGGTCGTCCACCTAGATCGCCTGGCTAAGTACTACTTCAGAGACGATTTGCCAGTTCGGGACGAACAGGCTTAAGGAGGTGGCAGCGTTACGACATCACAGAACAATCTACGTGTTTATCCAATGTTCCAGAATGATCCGGAATATAATGTTTGTGGCGTACGTGCTTGTTGACGCATTTTCTACACTGCGCCAGACTTCGCTCGGGGCCATGGACTGTGTCAAGGCCGCAAGTAATTACGTCGTAACTATACTAGCGATATCGCGCATTATTTAATAATGTAGTATTTTGGGGCGTTATAAATACCAGTACTCAACGACGTTCAGTCAGTATTAGTGCGATATATTGACAGTGCGGTTCGAGAGTTATAGTAGCGATATTACTGTGCGCGTTCAAGTTGTTATTAGTGAAGTGTTGCGTTTTATAATCGGACGGTATAATTGTAATACAATTGTGTTTAATTTTAGTGGACATTTTAGCGCGTGTGAACAATTTTCATTTGATTTGTTGTAGAGACTGTGTTGTTAATTACGACCTATTTAACTGTAAAAATTAAAGGTGTGATTAGTGACTTAATTGGTGTCTTGTAATTTGTTTTCCACTGTACCTACGACGATCGAGTAGACCGTCGTAATAATATATTTAATATTTATAATGACTTTGCCTCAAGATGTATTTTTTTCCTTATTTGGAACATGTTTCGGGACGCTTTGTGTTCCCATCCTCAGCCATCCTAATTTGAATCTTGTTAAGTAGGTGTGTGATGGTTGGTTGTTGTGGTTTCCTGTTGGCCTTTGGCACTTTAAATTGGTATTATTGTGTGTGATTATGGTGTATATGTTAGTATTTTGTGCATTTTCTGTGTTGAGTGATTTGAAAATTGTGTCATGTTGTGTTGTACTGGTTTGTATTTGTTCAGGTATTAGTTTGTTTTGTGTTTTATATTTTTATATTTCTATTTTTTCCCAAATGTTCATTATGGTGCCTTCGTGTGGTATGTGTTTTATTAGTGTCATGTTGGTTATGTCTGGGAATTCATGTACAGTGTTTATTGCATGTGTGGCCAAATTAGATTTATATATTTCTGTTTTTTTGTATGCGTTTAGGTTTTCTGTGAGCAGTGACAAGTTCAGGTTTATTGATCTCCTTGCTGTATATTTAATTCAACAAAAAACAATCTTTCATAGGTCCAGTTAGCTCTTATTGACAACAATGTTGTCACATATTTATTGTGCAGTCATTGAAACTTTATACAGACTATATTAAATTTTAACATTGCTAGAAAAAGTAGGTCCTTGCCATTTCAAAATTATCCCCAACTTAAATAATCCTTTTCAACCTTAATTTACATCAATGATTACAACTAAGATATAGTATCAACAATTATTATTATTAATAATATAAAATAAATAACCTAATATTTAGCAGTTATGCAATAATCAACATAAAATCAAAACGGTAATTTGGTTTTATTATTGCTGTAGTCATATACGAAGTTAAAATATATACGCAGGTTGAATGTACCCAAGTTTGAATGAGATTATTTATAAAAGCAATTTTGGAAAATCTATGCAGATGTAAAGAGTACGCTGTAACAAGTGTAGCACTAATCTGGGTCAAGTGCTCATCAATGTTGTACAAGGTAATTAATCGATACCTAAGTGACGCACTGCAGAGTCAAAGTGCTAATCTTCCTGTCAGTTAGTAGAGATCTCCTAAACCATTTGTTTTTTACCTCATAACCGAGGCGAATTTTTTTTACATCGTCATGTCTCGTGATTCATATATGTTTTTGTTGTCGAAATTTCTGCTCGAAAATAATTTTTGCAGTTCTATGAATATTATAGAAAAAAGGTAAATTTATTTAGGCCTGTCTACAGAAATCTAGGTATAAATACTTTAAGTTTAAACTAAGAATAGAAACGTGTTTTGAAGTCTGCGTTGCTTTATTACGAAAATTAATCGTGCTTTTAGTAATGACCTGAATTGATTAATGTTTTGTACTGTTCCATGAATGAACTGGGTACAGTTTTAAAATAATTTATCGTCTGTTTCACAAAATTAATTATAACTTTCAGAATAAAAATGTAGAGAAAGCTGTTACGACACCAAAATCAAGCCAATTATAATGTGGTATACAAATTCCAATGTGTTCTACAATTATCGAAACACTTTTGATGCCATCGTGATTCTTTCATGTTTCCAGGTGACAATCAATACTTTGAATTAATGTAGTGACAGCAAAAAATAGAGTACAGTGTAAAATTAATATTTTTGTTACTTAGAAGGGTAGTTGACATTAAATATTCTTAATTTTTTGTCAATACTGTATATTGGATACTGTAATTGAGAGAAAGTATATTTAGAATAAGTATGATTTGAATAAAAGTGTTTTATAAGGCGACTGTTTTGCTATATCATGACATCAATTTTTACCGTTAAACGTTCATGTCTTCGTACGTATATATTATATGTATATTGTTACAACACAAACAAGCCACCTCAATACCAGGGAAAAAACGATGAATCAACTATATAAAATGTTTAAACTAAAGAAAATAAAATGACGATGACGCAACAAACGACTACATGACCCAACCCAAGTGATTGAATCAATAGATAAACCAAATGAGAAGGGGAAAACCAAAATAAAATGAAATAAAATGAAATCGAAGAAGAAGGAAAATGAAGGTGAAACAAACCAAGTATAAAGGAAATAAAATGAAATCAAAGGATAAAACACAAATGAATGATATAGAACAACAAAGGAGAAATGTTACACTCAAATATAATAATGAAAAAGAAACCAATAAATAACAAATGTAAAAGATAATTATTAATATCGACTAAATAATCAATGTAAATGATAATTGATAAAACCCGACAAAATAATGACAAACTAAAAGTACACTAACCAAAGAAATAGAGTTTAAATGTAATAAAGGACTCTATAAGGAACTGTATAACTAACCTTTGTAAAGAGAGAGATAGTGAGATAGTGAACATAAGTAAGTGACAAAGAAAATGTAATGTTAGGGATTACCCACTAATAACACTTAAAATAAAATATAAGAAGTGCAAAGTGACAGTGTGAAACCCCAAAATAATAAGAAACCCTATTGATAGGTATAAACACTCAATAATCTGTGATGAACACTAAAGGTTTAAGGGTGAACATTATTATTAAATAAGAATTTTGTTAATGATAGTATTAAGATTAATTGTAAATGAGGGATACCATAGTATTCAAGGAAAGGAATCCTATAGAATGTCAAAAGTTAGTGTTACCATGGCTAGAGAGTAAAGTTAATATAAGAAAAATGTAGTAAAGAAAATAAAAGCAAAATACACCCTATATTCTAAGGGATAGTCAGTTAAGGAAATTTGAAGGGTGTGATGATGTTTATCACCCAAAAATAATTAGGAATGAAACAAATTGTAAACAAACGTTGCATAATAGCTGTTAAAGAATTGTTCGATTAAATCTATGAATAGGAATATGGCTGAAGGGATTACACAGACCATAAACCTAAATGTTATATTATATTTTACAGAGAATAGTAAATAATTGCCACATAATAATACTGAAGGGCAGTTAGAAAATAATAAACAAACCATAATGTAGAAACTAATGAAAACATTCAATTATTATAAAACAGATCCAGAACAAATCAACAAGTAAAAAAATCAATTATAATACCAACACGAAACATGTATGAGAGTAAATTAATAAGTAATTAGTATAAAATAAGTAAATAAGGCCAATTACTACTTAGGCCTATGAAAAGCCTAACTGTAGAAAACCAATAACTACAAATTGTAAAAAACTAACAAGGAAATTAGCAAATCCAAGGCAAATAACTAGTCAAGGATAATTAGTGAATCATATTAAAAGATAAATGTTAAATTAAGGACATAAAATAAGAAAGAAATGTAATTAGATAATATCAACATAAAAGTTCAAACAATAATATATAAGGAAACCCAGCTTTATGGGATGTCAAAATGATCTTTGAAAGAAAATACGAACAGTAGTGATAATATTTAATACATAGAGAGGAAGACGGAAGAATAATAGCAATCAGAATATATATATACTAATTTTGAATAAAAATTCAAATATGATAACAATGGTCTTAAGTCAAGTTCAGCCAATCTATCGGTTACCATGACAACTGAAACGTTATTTATGAATTTTCCGTTAGAACCTATTATTCCATTCTTGACGCTCAACAGGAATAGACGCCAGGCCGAAAATGACCAAAATTTTAATATAAAACGTTTAAAAAGTAATCCAAATTCGAGAAGATGAAGACGTAAGAAGCTGTTGAAAGACTAGAACATTTAACTGATGCCAAGGACCAATTTAACAAATTCCAAATTAATAAATTTCAACAACTAATACGAAAAAGAAGCCAGACGTACTTAAGTTCCAAAATAATTGAAGATTGAAGGCTATTGAAGACCCCAACCCATTTCAACTGAATGACAGTACACATCTAGTCGACTGAGTTGATAAGTATTGCTAATTTACCCGAATTTATGAATTAAATTCTCTTTAAATTTTTCTCAGAGTAATCTGAACTCTCACTATAAACTGATGATATTATTTACTTCAAAGATTAATAAAAAAATAAAACACTAAACTTATGTTAACTAGGAAAATAACCTGTATGAAAATTACGAACTTTTGAAACACACTTTACCACTCTTCAGGAACAAATTATAATTACACATTATATTATCTAAGTACAATTAATGTAAGGTAGTGTACTTTATTGTAATTATTATTAATATTTTTTTCGTAATCACAAGAATCCAGGATCTGAACGAAATTAACTGTAAACAAACCAAGCAGTCGCCATGTTTGACTGAATAATGCGTTCAGAGTCAATTCGCCAACCTTGAGATTTTTGTCTTATAATAATTGCCGGTGCAAATTTGTTGAATAACAAAATATAATTTAGTGCAAAACTGAATAATTACCAATCACAATTAAATAAACTATTACAGAGTGTAACCACTGTTCTTTATTCCATAGGAAAGTGTATTATAATATTTGTGTATTTTAGCGAAAAAACCAGGGTGACGGTAAGCGCTCACGTCGGAAACTCGGCGAAATAACCCCTCGATTAAGAAGGTGGAACGAAGGCGGGAGTAAATTTGAATACTCCATACCGTCATAGCTGAGAACGCTTAATCATCATATTTTTTAATTTAATTATTTTAATTAAACAATTTGGCGCCACCCGGGATTTATGAACACCTATTGAAGAACAGGTAAGGTTTCCACTCGCGAGTACTGGTAATTCGAAGTATCGCTACGGACATCGTCAGCGCAACATATAAGTAACGACACCAGTGTGAGGCGAACACACAATACTTACACATTTTCAGAACACGTACAAATCTTCTCGTTACAATATATTAGCAAATCAGACACGTTCACTAGTCTTTGAAACAATTACGCTTTTTTACAATGTTTGCAAATTAAGAATATAAGTGCCAGTGGAATCATTTTTCCACATAACATTAGCTTATCAAGGAAACGTTTCTATTGTTATAAAATGTGTAATTAAATATTTAGAACTTGAAATTTTTTAATTTTGTTTACATATTAATATTCTTGCTTTGCAACACGAGAACTTAGGAATCTACTTTTAGTAATACCATGTAATTAACAGTATTTACGTAGTAAAATAATCTACAAACATTCTAATCTAGAGTACTATTTGACAGTTTACTGTAATACAGCTTAGCATTAGAGTTATAGCTGATGTCCTATCACTACATCTATTCCGTGTACTTATTAAAAATATTTTGAACTTTGTAAATAAAAAAAAATTCTAGTAATTTACTTAAATGGCAAAACCACTGTCTCAGAAAGTTTATTTAGCTGCATACTCTTGTTAACTTTCTCTGCCTTGTAGCTGGTCTCTCTATTCTACACCCCGCATTACGTCATTCAGGAGATACAAACTTTTTCTTCCTGTCCTCTCCTTCCATTTTTTCTTATACAGAAATGGATGAATACGGAATTAGAATTTTGCTATGTTAGCTTTCTCCACGGTACTACTAAACAGAAGTAAGGGGAGTTAAGAATCCTCATAACGAAGGATAATGAAGCGGGACTTAGTTTTTGTTGTCTAAACACAAAAATATTATAAAATACTTGATTGTGTCTTTCTAAATGTTTAAATTAAATTTAAAGAGAGTTTACACATAATTTTTAATTAATCTATCATCCTGATCTCTTTTTACGCTCTTTGTTACAAAAAGAAAAAAAGAGCGAAGTAATATTAAAAGTGGATTTCTCCACTGAAAATAAAAAAAGGAAACTGTTTATACAAAAATATTGTCTCAGGAAGCGGTACCACTAGCAAAGAAATTTAAAAAGTTTAAAAGTGTTGAAAAGGGGTTTTCAGCCTCTTTTCTACAACTCGACTTGCATGGAAGGATACACCTATAAATTAAACCATACAGTTCTGTTCATTAGTACAATAAATGTACCAAATTTTAAAGTAAATTTTTTAATTAATTAATCATCATCATCATCATCATCGTCTTCTTTACAACACGGCATAGGCAAGGTGCTGCCTGTTCCGCCTTCAAAAATCCTCCAGGCATCTCTTCCTTGGTCTATCCACACACCTGTGTCCTATGGGTTTGTACTTCCAGACTTGTTTGGCCAGTCTGGAATCTGACATTCTTTCAAAGTGTCCTTTCCACCGTTATTTGTAATATTTTAATTGTTCATTCAAGTTAAAACCCCGTAAGGAGGCAGCCCTTCCACATTACTTACCCATCTGTAGGCTGTTACCCTATAATGGGGAATTAATTTAATTTACTAGGAACTATTAAAGAACACAGCCGGACAGAGATAATGGTAATTAATTAATAATATTCATATTTACTCTCCTTATTCTTGTTATTTATTTATATTATATTATATTTTATTAAAACAAGAATATAATTTTTAAATTGTTTTTACATTGTTTAAACAATAAAAAATATATGTAAAATATTGTAAAACAATAAAAAATATATTATTTAAAAAATATAAAATATTATATATTATTAATTAGTTAAATATAAAAAATCAGCACAAAACACAATGTCATATAGTTTTTCTTTAACACAAACTGTAACTTTCTGTTACTCTATGACTTCGATTGCTTAAGCCATGGTAAAGCAAGTTTAGCAAAATCAAAGTTCTTCAATATATCTGCCAAAATAATTTTTGTTGGCTACTCATGTTTGTTACGTATAAGTAACTGAGGGCTATCTTGGACCATTTTTGGTTTCCTTTCACTTGACACAGACTTCCTGGTCAGATATACTTCTGTTAATTAAATATACATTAGGTTAAACGTTGCAATCATTTTCGTACGGGCTGACAAGAAGGCATTTTATCTGCTTCAATGGTCTGTATCAATCACACGTTTTCACTAATTCACAAATTATTTTTGTTTATAAGTTATACATTAATAACTCAATACTGAGCACAAATGTGTAAAAATTTTGTACGCATAAAGACGTATGGTGTTACTAATTTTACAGTGGCGATCGTGAATTTAAAATATTAAATACTTGAATATTAATAACGTCAGGTCTTAATTAAACATGAGCTAATTAATGTAGAACATAATTAGACTTTAACAAGGACAAATTTAGACGGGTGACTGGATTCTACTTTACGTAAAGAATCTCTCTATTTATTGTTTACACGCTTGAAGACATGTGAGAACTGTTAAAATTTAATTAATTTATAAACTAATCCAGATTCCCCTATGCCAAGTAAAACTATTTAAAGGAAGCTTTATTAACAAAACAAACTCTTACGAGCCCTGAATATGCTGAATACACTACCTAAATATGCGCCAAGATCCATCCTATTTATTTTCTGAAATAATCCAATATAACAGAAAGGAATCCAAACAGAAAATTCCATTACATTATAGGCTACCAGTAGAAGACAAACGACAGCGTGCATTTTCCAAATCACTTTAACAACGTATTAGCTAAAGTAGCCTTTCAAATATCTGCGATTAATATGTCGCCAGTTCTTAAGTGTTTTCTAAAATTATGTTTCATAAAATTGGTCTCTCGTCTGGTGCTCTTAAATGAAAACCGTCTACTCACATTTTTTGAGAATATTGAAATGTTCATAATAAAAAAGTCATTGATTACACACGCTTACACACACACACACACACACACACACACACACACACACACACACACACACACACACACACACACACACACACACACACACACACACACACACACACACACACACACACACACACACACACACACACACACACACACACACACACACACACACACACACACACACACACACACACACACACACACACACACACACACACACACACACACACACACACGCACGCACGCGCGCGCACACACACACACACACACACACACGCACGCACACGCACGCACGCACACGCACACGCACACGCACACGCACACACACACACACACACACACACTTCTAGTCTGTAGTCTAGAAAATGTTTACTTTCCATTTTATTATTGGCAACACCTAAATAGCCAAGTATATAAAGACGAATGTGATAATACATGTTATTATAAAGCGAAAAAACCCACAAATACCAACTGCATTAACTGGCTCAGAAATGTTTTTTGCAGTTACCTTAAATACACAAATATAATACATTTATTATTAACGGGTTTTTATTTCCATTTTAAGAAAACCATTTTTTTAATATCTTATTTTGCGCATTTCATTTGTTCTTAGCTAATAAAGAATTTATGTTAAAAACATTGAGTAAACATTCAGTAAAGATTTTTTTTTATTATTGTCAACTTGTTTCCTTTTACTCTTCATAATTCTAAATTTTGTAATGGAATTATCTTAATGTCAAATTATTTAAAAACTATTTTGTTAGAAATATTATTATAATTTACAATAAACAGCATTTTTGTTTTTATTTGTCAAGTGATTATACACAAGATGCTCATAAATGTTGATATTTTCTAAAGATTTATTTGTATTCCTTAACCATGTTGAGAAGAGGAAATGCATTTACACAGGAAGTGTGGGACTCCTATCTCAAGTGTCCCACTTCCTCCATTGAACAGGCACTAGCCTGAGACAGTTTATCATACTACTTCAGAGTAGGCTATTTTGCTGAGCCCAATGGTCTCACATCTATATTGTTCTACTCTATAGACGTTCTGAGTCTTCTGTCTTCACCCGAAGGGTGCCCTCTGCGTAATGTGCCACATGATTCTAGACATCCTCCCCTCATAGCATGGGTCCGACGATGTTATCCGTCACACTTTTACAGACGAGACTTACACGTTTACAGACACGTTTCCATAACAGCTTCGGTATTCATAGGTAATATGGGTATTATTTGTAACAGCCCCCCCCACACACACGTATACACAAAATATGACACTTAACATGCTCGGACATTCGCTAGTGTTGTTCGACAAGCTTCTCAACTAGCCCAACGGTGCGTGTTTCTACCAAGGCCGTGCTGAAGTATCCTCTAAAATTTTGATTGTTTGTTAAGGACGCACATGATGGAACCCTGCAGACTATAAATACCCCACACCTGCAGTCTAGTTTTCAGTTACTGTCGGGAGATTTACACAGTGCGTCTCACTGTTAGTGACCGATTTAGTGATTATAGTGCGGACTTTTTTATAGTTGACATTATTATTTGTGTGGACAGATTAACTTGAATTATTGTACGAGTATAATCTTGTTGAATAACTTGTCGATTTCGAAGTGTAAATTGAGATTAGTTAAAGCTGATGATTAGTGACATAATTGGTGTCTTGTATTTTGTTTTCCACTGTACCATACGACGATCAAGGAGACCGTCGTAACAATATGTTTTGTATGTATGTAAGTTCTCCGACCGCTATAGAACATTTGTGTAGTACGTGTTAGTGTTATAATAGTCTATTAATATTTGTAATGCATGTTATGTACTTGTGGTGTATGTTGCTTAACTTGATTTGTAACTACACGGATTTATTTATTCATTTAAACGTTCAAAATAACGTTTCTTTAATTTATTTTTGTCTGGCTATCTAAAACGTATTGTAATGTTGTTTTAAATTTTTTAAATCCTATTCTTAGTATTATCATTGCTATAGTAGGAATTTATTGTTTGTATATAGTCATTCTGAGAATTTTTACACGCTAAAAATTACTAAGTTTACTAAATATATGTTAATACTATATAAGTTAAGTTAATTACTATAGAGTGTTAATACCATCACGGGTTTTGTTATTAGAACGATTAGGATCGGCGTTACTTGTTGATTCGATACATTTTTTTTAACACCAGCACAAAACGTTTAAATTATTTTCATTCTTAAAGGTCTTTTTTGCGATAATTAATAACCGGCTTGCACCAACCATAGAGCACAAAATAATGCCTACAAGACAACTGAACAACCCCGGCGCGACTGTAGCATTAGTTTGTTTATATAAAGATGGTACTGGATCTTAGTGTTCATAGCGTAATAGGCACATATTAGTAGTCGGTGTGTCATCACATTCCATTACGTCATTCACATTGCACTCAACGTATTATACTATTATTAAAACTTCTTTGGTACTGACGTTTGTACTGAAAGGGAAACAACGTTGCCAAACTCTGACCACGTGACTTCTACAAGTTGATAAACACGAAACAATGATTCACATACAAACAACTTACAACACATTCACGCTCAAGGTCATTTAATACGGCTTTTCAAGACAAAACAGTTTCCTTTTAAAACATGATATGATATCTCTTAATGTACTTTTAATTACAGTAATACATCCAGAGATGCTTTTTTAGTGAAGTCGCGTAGCTTATATCGTAGTGAATACGATTATTTAATGTATGGTTGCAATAACATGTATGTATTATACTGTACATTACCTTAATCATAGTGCACACTAATCTGTTCACAATCGCGTAAAAAATATTTTATTTTGTGAAATGACATGAACCGTGTTACGCAAATTCTAGTTAAGTCCAACTCTGGTAATATGAGATCTTACTTAATATTTTGGTATGGATTTAATATCATAATAATTTACTCGAAAAACGTGATAAATAATTACTCTATTATTATATCATGAACTTAATAAATACAGATAATTTGGTATTAAGCAAGCATAAATATTTGCGAATTCTTCATAAATGAAACTGCCTATAAATAGTGAAATGTTAATTTATAATTGATAGAAATTGTAATATTGGACTATAATATTTCGTTTGTTAATTTTTGTTTACTTAAAGATTAAATTAATTTTTATATTGCAATTTTATATTTAACATTACTTCTAACATTAAACAAAATAAAAACTTACGTTTATAATGGGTGAACTCCGCTTAATGTAGAATCACTATCTTCAGATTCAATTGATTCACTGTCACTCGAACAATTCACAGAAATGATCAAATTTTCTACCTGCTGTTCCACTATACCTTCATTTTTCCAAGCGTCTTCAATAACTGACTTGGTGTGTTCGACTACCTTCTTCCAGTCTTCTCCAGTAATCATTTGCATGGCTTCATTTGTTAATTTTTCTACTTCAGTCATCGTGAATTTTGTATTATTTATGGCAACGTATTTTTTAACCGTGGCCCATATTAGTTCTATGGCGTTAAAGTGACAATGATATGGAGGCAACCGGATGACTTTATGACCGTAACTTTCAGCCAACTCGTCAACAATATACACAGGAAACTTTGGTTTATTAAATAGTACTAATTCCATCAACTCAGCCTTTTTCATATCCTCTGTCAATGGAATGTTTCGACGTTTTAACCATTCAACCATCTCTTCTTTTTTTGAAGCCATTGTTGGAGCCTTGTCTTTAATCACTGAATGATATGGGGCGTTGTCCATCACGATCACTGAATTGGGAGGAATATTCTTTAACAGGAATTCTTCAAACCATGTTTTAAATTTGTTGTGATTCATTTCTTCGTGATAGTCAGAAGTCTTTTTCAATTTAAATACATAGAGGCAATTGGGAATAAACCCCTGAGAATTTTCGGCGTGGATAATTATAAGTCTTCCACCTTTTCCAATTCGCACTGGCATAGTTCCCGCCGAAGAATTATCCGACCAACGCTTTTTTGAAGAATGTCCTGCGTTCACCCATGTTTCGTCAACCCAGACGACGTTATTAAAATTTTCATTTATTACACCCCTAAGAAATCTACACCGAGAAGCAACTACGTGTTGTTGCTCCATTAATACTTTTCTACCCGAAACGGTAGTAAATTTAAATCCCAAATTTTTAATTACGGACCATAAAGACGAGTGGCTACCAGTGAAAAGCTCTGCATCATGAAGCGTAACTAATAGCTTTTTTATTGTACGATACTCCTTACGACTGTAATACTCATATACGTGGCGACGGATCCCATCTTCTGCAAAAGCATCCAGATTAGTAACACGTTTTTCTATCCGTCTTTTTTTACCTGGCGTTTCCAGTTTAGAAGGGAACGCCAAAACCCTTCCTCGCTTTGTTTAAACTTCTCCTTACCTATCGTTACGACCGTATTTTTACTTATAGAGAGTGCAGCTGCTGTTCTATCAACAACTTGACTAACTGAAATCAGAGGCCCACCATGTTCCTTCTCTTTCTCGAAATAATCTCGTAGAGAACAAACGAATTCTCTGGACTGCCCTCTAATTGGTACTCCGCGACCGGAAATACGTGTTTTCTCTTTTACCGGGTGTATTCGCGGTCGACCATGCTTTTTTCCAGTTTCCTCACTTTCAGACATACCTTCTGTTTGAAAGTAAACGCGTATCGGTTAAAGCTGTTACGTATTTTGAAGAATTAAAAATTTAAGAATGTAGATATTTATACAAATTGTTTTAAAATAAAAATCGCACGCACAAAGTTCCGTAAAATGAACAAAATAAAGTAAATTTATACTTAGGTAAACATGTTATTTAAACATGCTTATGCTTATTATTTAGTTAATAATAGATTCACACGTTTTCACTACACTTAATTAATTAGTCAGAAATTAGTTAAGTAATTAGAAATTAGTTAGCAATAAACTTGTATCTGCAACACAACTATTTAAGTATTAAACTAACGTACACCCACGAATAATCAAACAAGTGTAA
Source organism: Magicicada septendecula (assembly GCA_034769895.1). NCBI lineage: Eukaryota > Metazoa > Arthropoda > Insecta > Hemiptera > Cicadidae > Magicicada > Magicicada septendecula. The sequence goes on along the minus strand of CM068369.1, from coordinate 433,974,344 downwards.
CCGAGAACACAGCACTCTTACCAAACAGACTAACAGTTCACTCTGTGGCGCGACATTCCACACTGGTTTTAATAACAGCACGTGTGGGACATTATTGGCAACAGTGTGCGTTGCTACAATTACTTTTTTTTTTTTTTTTTCGGCAGGGCAGGTGAAAATCTCTATAGACACACTGGAGCCCCGTAGCTCCAGGTAGTGTGGGACTCTAACCCACTAAAAACACCTCCCTTTGCAACAACTGAGCGAGCCCAACAAGTTGCTTTTCTTTAATATTACAGTCACGGTTTATGGGATAGAAGCCCACTGGCTGTTCCCCGGGTTGAGATTATTGCCTTTCTCTCTTTTAGAGTTTTACAGATTTAAATGCACTAGTGTGTCACCAAATCTTGGGGCTTCAATCTTTTAAGCCTTCTTAACGTGTGCGGAGCTTCTTCCACCACGCAAAGCATTTCTGGATTTATATGAGTCTGAATTCTCCTGTCATGGTTAACTGCATATTTTGTTACGATTTCACTGACATATTCTACTTTGAGATCTTTGTGCAGATTGTCATTCCTAATATACCAGTGGGCATCAACGATACTCCTAAGTACTTTGTTTTGAAAAGTTTGGATCATTTGAATGCTAGATTTCTTGGTGCATCCCCAGAGTTGTACACCATAAGTCCACACAGGTCTCAGCACTTGCTTATACAACAGCAATTTGTTTTCAACTGTTAGTTGTGAATTCCTACCTAACAGCCAGTACAATTTCCTGAATTTTATGTTGAGTTCCTCTTTCTTTTTTTTCACATGCTCCTTCCATTTAAGTTTTGCGTCCAGAGTCATACCCAAATACTTAGCAGTGTTAGAGTATGGCACTTCTTGTTCATTAATGTAGATCTTTTGTATTTCTATTTTTCTGTTCGTAAAATTGGTGTGTATTGATTTCGTTTCATTGAGTTTGATCCTCCAGCGTCGAGTCCAATCCCATACCTCTGCGATTGAAGTTTGCAGTTTATTGGCCGCTGTTTCGGCATCATTACCTACCGCCAGAGCAGCAGTATCATCCGCAAAAGTCGCAACGGTTGTTTCCTCACTGTTTGGTAAATCTCTCGTGTATAACAAATACAAAATTGGACCCAATACGCTCCCTTGGGGAACTCCCACGGATATTTTCTTTAAAGTTGAATATTCATCCTCATGCTTCACCCTAAAGTATCTTTCTGAGATGTAAGACTTTAGTATCAGATAGAATTCCTATGGGAGATCCCTATGTAACTTGTACTCAAGCCCATGATGCCAGACCTTATCAAAAGCTTGCGCTACATCCAGGAAGACGGCTGAGCAAATGTTCTTCCCTTCAAGAGCCTTTTCAATAACATGGGTGATTCTTTGTACCTGGTCAATAGTGGAGTGCTTTTCTCTGAATCCGAATTGATGATCCGGCAACAGGGTTCTTTCCTCTAACAAAGGCTTTAATCTCTTCAAAAACAGTTTTTCAAATAGTTTTGAGATCACCGGTAGCAGGGAGATTGGCCTGTAGGACTTTTTATCTGTTGGTGTTTGTCAGGTTTTAGAATCATGATAACCTCAGCCACCTTCCACAGACTAGGCACATACTTCAGCCTGAAGGCAGCGTTGATCAAATGGAGTAGTTTTCTCATGGCTTTTCCAGGCAGTTCCTTTAGTATTTGGCCTGTTATCAGGTCAAAACCCGGGGGCTTTTTTTGCGCTTAGATTCCTCTTAATTTCTTCTCTCAATTCCTGTAGCGTTACTTTCTGTATGTTTTTCTATCTACTTTCGGCTCAAAGTTAGTGTTTTCCTCTGCTGTTTGTCTAGGTAACGGCTGGAAGATTTCCTCAAGGTGTCTGGCAAAGAGAACGGCTTTCTCCGCCGCACTTTTCGCCCATGTCCCGTCTTCCCGGCTGATGGGCGACTGGTGGGTTTTCGGCCTTTTCAGTCCTTTAGTACTCTTCCAAAGTGAATAGTCTGTATCCTTCTGAGCTGTTAGCTTGCTTAAATATTTTCCAATCCCCTCATTTTTAACCTTTTTTATCAGTTCCTTCAGCTCATTACAGAGCAAGTTCAAGGCTCTTTTATTTTCTGGTGTGCGAACTCGCTGCCAGGTTTTCCTGGCCTTCCTCTTTTTCCTGACAAGTTCATTAACCTCTGGAGGAGGGCAGATTATTCTCTGTTTCAGTTTTCTGATCTGGGGAGTGCTTTCCCATGCTGCTTTCTGAATATTAGTATTAAATCTCTCGACTTCTTCATCTAACTGGTAAATATCATTCAAAGGGACATGAAGGTCTATGCTTTCATCCAGTAGTTGCCTGAATAGGGTCCAATTCGTCTTGTTACTCGAAAGCTGGCACGGGTATGACCGAGAAATAACCTCATCATTTATTGTCATGACAACCGGTGAGTGGTCCGATGAGCGATCCTCACAGTTTTTAACATCTATGTACCTGCTGGATAATCCTTTAACAACGTAAAAGTCAATAAAATCAGGTAATTTGTTGCCATCTGCAAGCCAATAAGTTGGGGTAGCGCTTTTTGGCGTTAAAATACCTCCAACAATGAAGTGATTCCCCAGCATCTTGAATAACTTAACATAATCTTCTTTTTTCAGATTTTGCCTTGGTGGGCAGTATATTGCAGAAATTTTAAAGTTTCCTTTACCAAGCAGCTGCACTTTGACAGTTGCCACTTGAAACGAGTCCTCCTCTATTTTCAGGTCTTCATAATATTTGATAGTGCTTTTCAGCAACAAGGCCGTGCCTCCTCTGGCTCTATCCGCTGGATGAGCCGCATGATAGCAGCTATATCCTCTTATATTAACAATCGCATTTCTGGTAAGGTGGCTTTCCGAGATTAGGCAGATGTCAATGCTTTCCATATTTAGAAACAATTCAAGCTCCGTTATCCGTTGCAGAAGTCCATTTGCATTCCACGTTGCAATTCTTACGGTGTTATACATGTTTTTGGCTTAGAGGGGCAGCCGTTACTTGTGCGCCCACCTGCGCAATTTTTTTCGACAATTTGTTGTTTATTTGCTGTTGCTCAGCGAGTTTCTCGATAATTTTGTCAGTAGAATCTTTTTGTTTTTCCATCGCCTTATTCAGGACGTCAAGTCTTTCAATGACCTCACTAAGCACTTGATCCATTTTCCCAGCGTTTCCTGCGGTCTTGAGTTGTTGTTGTTTCACTGCTCTTGCATAGCTGTTCGTCCCTGTATCCCTACCTCTCGCTGCTAGAGGAGCTTGTTTGCCCTTCGAAGTCACAGTAGGTAGATATAACGGGATTTTTTCCCCGGAAGCCATATTCCCGACACCACTAGTCTTTTGCTTATTGTTTTGGCGTCTTTGATTCTTCATTTGCTGTAGTTGCTTGGCCACCTCACATCCTCTGTAGCTGGCAGGATACTGCTCCCGACAGTTAACACAAGTGGGCGGCGTGTTATGATTTATCGTGCAATCGCTGGAATAATGTTTGCCTAGGCATTTTACACACATAGGCTCCCGATGGCAAAATTTCTGCGTATGGTTGAAACCTTGGCATTTTTACATTGTGGTATAAGGCCCGAGTTTTTCCGAAGCGGTTCGATTTTAACCCTCATGTTGAGAATTGATCTTATGTTATATATATTATCTACATTTTCCTCATGATCGAACGTGAGCATGAACAGAGGAAGCCTTACCCTACTAATCTCCTCCTTCCCCTGTTCATCCTTTTTCCTTTCTTTTTTAATGATGTTCACAGCATCAATTATTTTGAATCCCCTCTGCTGGAGATCAACCTTGATCTCCTGATTTTCGCACGTTGGGTGGAGACCTCTAGCCATAACCTTACTGGGCCTACGGCTTTTGTCCTCGTACGTATACCACTGCTTATTTTCATCACTCAGTTTTTTTGCCAAAGCTCTATATGCGTCCGAGTTCAATGTTAGGATTTTCCATATATTGTTATTCATCGCCACAATTTTGTATTCCTTGTCTGCAACTGATGCCATCAGTGATTTAATATATGCATATTTGGTTATCCCAACTACATGGATTGGTGGAGGAGGTGTAGTTTTTTCCCTTTTCCACACTTATCTAGTCCTAACCTTCCTTGAGTTACCTCATCCTTATTAGGGTTGCCCTTATTAGCAGCAGTCCCTTCCCTACTAAGGTTGAGGAAGTTTCCTGCTTCTGCCTCTGGAGAGGATTCAGCTTTTCGCTTTCTTCTGCGTTTCTTGGTTTGCTTGACTAACCAGTCAGTTTGTCTTTCTAGTTCTTCTTCGTCTGTATGATAACTAACTGGAGTTTTAGTGCCAGTATCGTGTTCAGGCAGTTTACCCTGTAATATCATTATTTTTTTAAGCTGTTCATTTTCCTATGTCAGCTTATGTAGCTGCTTATTCAGTTGATTCATGGTTTTTTCCATTTCACGTAATCTATTTTGCAATTCAGCCTTCTCTTTATCCACTTCTGTCGTATTATCGATCCCGCGCGTACCTGCTTGAGTCGTGTGTTCTGGTGGTGATCTTGATATTGTTGATCTCTTTTCAAATGGGTTTATATGCGAAAGTTGGCCCTCCCCAGAATCCATAGGGCCGACCTCCATAAAGGAGTGTGGATTTTCCAGAGTACCTGGTCTGCCACCTGGGGTAGTTAATCCGTTTGTTTTATACATCGCATAATTTCTAGGTGATTTTTGATCAAGGATTTCTTCCTCTAGCCTTTGATAATCCAGTATCTTACTGCAAGGCAACAGTGCTAGTTTGGTCCGCCCCGGGTATTTTATTTCCCCGGTACCCACGATATCTGGTGAGCATTCCCCTATCCGCCACCTGGGGAGGCGCCCGATGGGAGACTAGCATTTTATATTGCAATTTTATATTTAACATTACTTCTAACATTAAACAAAATAAAAACTTACGTTTATAATGGGTGAACTCCGCTTAATGTAGAATCACTATCTTCAGATTCAATTGATTCACTGTCACTCGAACAATTCACAGAAATGATCAAATTTTCTACCTGCTGTTCCACTATACCTTCATTTTTCCAAGCGTCTTCAATAACTGACTTGGTGTGTTCGACTACCTTCTTCCAGTCTTCTCCAGTAATCATTTGCATGGCTTCATTTGTTAATTTTTCTACTTCAGTCATCGTGAATTTTGTATTATTTATGGCAACGTATTTTTTAACCGTGGCCCATATTAGTTCTATGGCGTTAAAGTGACAATGATATGGAGGCAACCGGATGACTTTATGACCGTAACTTTCAGCCAACTCGTCAACAATATACACAGGAAACTTTGGTTTATTAAATAGTACTAATTCCATCAACTCAGCCTTTTTCATATCCTCTGTCAATGGAATGTTTCGACGTTTTAACCATTCAACCATCTCTTCTTTTTTTGAAGCCATTGTTGGAGCCTTGTCTTTAATCACTGAATGATATGGGGCGTTGTCCATCACGATCACTGAATTGGGAGGAATATTCTTTAACAGGAATTCTTCAAACCATGTTTTAAATTTGTTGTGATTCATTTCTTCGTGATAGTCAGAAGTCTTTTTCAATTTAAATACATAGAGGCAATTGGGAATAAACCCCTGAGAATTTTCGGCGTGGATAATTATAAGTCTTCCACCTTTTCCAATTCGCACTGGCATAGTTCCCGCCGAAGAATTATCCGACCAACGCTTTTTTGAAGAATGTCCTGCGTTCACCCATGTTTCGTCAACCCAGACGACGTTATTAAAATTTTCATTTATTACACCCCTAAGAAATCTACACCGAGAAGCAACTACGTGTTGTTGCTCCATTAATACTTTTCTACCCGAAACGGTAGTAAATTTAAATCCCAAATTTTTAATTACGGACCATAAAGACGAGTGGCTACCAGTGAAAAGCTCTGCATCATGAAGCGTAACTAATAGCTTTTTTATTGTACGATACTCCTTACGACTGTAATACTCATATACGTGGCGACGGATCCCATCTTCTGCAAAAGCATCCAGATTAGTAACACGTTTTTCTATCCGTCTTTTTTTACCTGGCGTTTCCAGTTTAGAAGGGAACGCCAAAACCCTTCCTCGCTTTGTTTAAACTTCTCCTTACCTATCGTTACGACCGTATTTTTACTTATAGAGAGTGCAGCTGCTGTTCTATCAACAACTTGACTAACTGAAATCAGAGGCCCACCATGTTCCTTCTCTTTCTCGAAATAATCTCGTAGAGAACAAACGAATTCTCTGGACTGCCCTCTAATTGGTACTCCGCGACCGGAAATACGTGTTTCCTCTTTTACCGGGTGTATTCGCGGTCGACCATGCTTTTTCCCAGTTTCCTCACTTTCAGACATACCTTCTGTTTGAAAGTAAACGCGTATCGGTTAAAGCTGTTACGTATTTTGAAGAATTCAAAATTTAAGAATGTAGATATTTATACAAATTGTTTTAAAATAAAAATCGCACGCACCAAGTTCCGTAAAATGAACAAAATAAAGTAAATTTATACTTAGGTAAACATGTTATTTAAACATGCTTATGCTTATTATTTAGTTAATAATAGATTCACACGTTTTCACTACACTTAATTAATTAGTCAGAAATTAGTTAAGTAATTAGAAATTAGTTAGCAATAAACTTGTATCTGCAACACAACTATTTAAGTATTAAACTAACGTACACCCACGAATAATCAAACAAGTGTAACCGAGAACACAGCACTCTTAACAAACAGACTAACAGTTCACTCTGTGGCGCGACATTCCACACTGGTTTTAATAACAGCACGTGTGGGACATTATTGGCAACAGTGTGCGTTGCTACGGTTACTGTTTACAGTTTTGAGTACGGCGATTGGTTGAGAGGCGCGTAGCAGTCAGTTGTTTAATCAACAGTTCCATCTGTCAATACCAAACAAGTTTTGATAATAGTATAGGTCACAGCCTCCGAGAAATGTTCAGAAGACTGTGATTAGGCCCCTATCAGAAGGCACGCGGTGGAGCACACAGATTTATACTGCAATGTATTCAAAATTACAATGTGGGAGTCATTTTAACGGAAATAGTTGGGAACGTAATTTATTCGGATACCAAAAATGTCGGAAAAGGAAGATTAAATTTACACCACAATAGTCCCTAAGAAAACTAATATGATGGGCTAATGGGCGGCTGAAGCGTGGTGCTGGCCACACAACCTTCCTTGTATGCAAAACTTTATTATTATATAATGTAAAAGTTGTACCGCCTGAAATTAGCAAGTATGTACATGTTAATTGCAACTATTTACAATCGTAACTTTTCTAATCTAGCCTAGTTTAGTGTAACAGACGAAAAAGCCAGTTCCGAATAGTAGAGAGTATGGCACTGCTATTAAGTTCTTGAACTCTTATATTGGTGTTACAGCAAACTTCATATGTAGTGGTAAAGGAGTTTTTAAGAAAACAGCGTCGTCGATACGCTTTAGAACTGTGAGCAACAAATGTAATGGGTAGAACTATCTAAGGGTATTTACAATCGTAATGATGGGGTCCGTGAACCATAATACATTTGGTATCAATTTAAAAAATTGTTTGTTGTTTGTAAGAAATTATACTTTGTGTTTTAAGTATACATTTGAGTAGATGCAGTTTATAGGAATTTCTCTTCTTTTATAACTATTGCTTTTATTTATTATATGTTTGGGTTTCCCGTTGTTCATATTTAAAAATGTGTCGCACCCAATAATTTTTATTACATTGAATGTCTCTGAATGGTAAGTATAGCCGAGTACATAGAAAGGCGCGCGCGCACACACACACACACACTCATACACCGAGCACGAATTTAAAAAAAAATGTGTTTTATTAAATTAAAATGTTCTAAAGTAGAAGAGACGGGTATCTAAATTATTCACGTTTACTTCGTTATGGAAATGTTATATTAAACATTTTTAATATAACATCCATTACATCCAACTTTATAAAAAGAATGGGCTTAAACATTTTACATTTCTGTCTTGCACATGCGTTTTATTCCGTATTCTGTGTTAACGATGTCTTCACGTGAATTTCATATTTCTCTCAGTAGCCATCCAAACAATAGATCAGTGTCTGCTTTTAAAGTTTTATTTAATTATCTTCCTTATCATGTTTCTTGTTTCACTGTTACATAAAGCAAACGTTGACGTCAACTTCAAGCTGTAGTTACTGCAAAACTAACTTTGCCCTAGTATGGAAACACATTTAGTTTGTAGTATATTTCAGTCGACATTCTTCCTGTGTAGTGTTTGTTTCATTGCTCGAGTTTTGTGATTGACATAAGTGATAAATATTTATACGCCTACTTTTATACAATGTGAATAAGACATTTCGTCACAAATATTGACTGAAAAGAATTAAATTTGTTTTGATCTCTACTGGCTCTTTTATAATATAGCCTACTATGCCAAATTAATAATTTTAAATAACGTAAAAATTAATAAGCCTGTTAGCTTTGTGGCTTCATAGCTAGAAGGGATGCAAAATAGGCATAGATTTATAAAAATATTTTTTATATTTTACAATGCTACATAGATGATTTATTTGAAAAGACCAATACCTAATAGAAGATTCATTTCAATATGCTTAAATTGTATAGAAATTATTTGGTGAAATTATTTAATTTTAATAAGTAGCATTACCAACTTGGTCAGTTTGTTGGCCGTACACTTATTATTTATACTGCGAACCATCACCGCAGTGATTCACTATGATAACTTAATTAAACAGTAGAGCTTTATTTATGGCGCATGCTTGTTGTGTTCAATGGTTTATCGACGAAACGATTAATTCATTAATCTGAAACACAATGATAAATTTGAAGAAGTGTCTTTTATTTATGTTACTTCTTCCCCTCCTTCCACTTTTTTATCTCTCCTACTGCCACGCGTCGGGGGCTTTACTCCACTCCTATTAAGAGCGAGGCATTTCAACTTTTTACAACGTATTCCACATTCTACTACTCAGTTTCTCAATCTATTCCAATCTTGGGCTTCTTCTTCTCCCTCTGTCTGGGAGCGCTTCCATGATAAGTTTTGGTTTCTTTTCATCCATCCCCATTCCATGACCAAACCATTGCGGTGCTTTTCTACCTATCTCGACAATTGATTCCAGCTGGAATCTGTTCCCCGTCACTGCTCACAGCTGGATCAGGAATAAATTGTTTATAGTATACAGCATATACAGCTGGAACTTTTTAAAAAATTATGAGGCCTTATAACTCATAATGCCGTGACATTTAATACAGACAGACCAACTTATACAGTAACATGTATACATACTGCATGTACACATACAGTAAAATTTCTGATTGTCATATACGTAATTCTTACAAATGCCTATCTCACTTCACTGTCTTGCAATCTGTTTCTGTGGTTTTATGGTACGTTGACGTTTTGTTATTCATGTACAGTATGGCTAGAAAAACTCTCTTGTGTTCATGTAGCTTGATTTATTCCGTGATTTCAAGTTATTTAATTGGATTCTAAGATTGGCCGATGAACTTCTCTGTGTGCTCGTGGTACTTTTGGTTTGTTAATTTATTTTTGACAGTTTATTTTATAAAGTAATAATATTAAAAGATCGTTTCAAAATATCTTATATTCGACTGCGTTTTTAACAATAGTAAACTTTGGATATCTATTGAACACTACCTAACAAAGTATGTAGGTGTTTTCTTTTCCTAATTCAACATTTTGTAATTGAGTTTATTGAACTACTATTCATCACTGTCCACAGTGGGATCATGAATCATTTTTTTTTACCGTAAGGCAATCAGCTTTGTGGTTGCGTAAGGCAATCAACTTTTTGAAAAACGTATGAGGGCTTATAACTACATGCCGTAATATGCACTACAGACAGGCCATCTTATACAGTGTAGCATGACAGATTATCCACATTATTGTGAACGAAATAATGATCATAAATAAATTAAAATTAAAATAAAATCAAAGAAAAATACAATAAAAAACAATTAAGGACCACAGTAAAGTGCACTCATAGTTTGAAGAAATAAAAATAAAGTAAAAACAACTATGCAATATAAATGAGTAATAAAAAATAAAACAAAAGCCAAGATAAAGTAAGAAGGTACCCAGGTAGGATAGAGTAAGTAAGGCAATACCCAGAACAAACCGACATCCCTAATAACAGGACTGAAATTGGAAGAAACCCCGTAATAGAATAAAATAAAGTAGGGAAATACCCAAAGCAAACCCAGGAATAAGAAAAAACGAAACCCCAAAAGAGAGTATATGTAACTAATGAAAATATAACACCTAAAATAAAAAATAATGTAAAGTAGATATAAACAAAAGTGTCTAAAGGTAGAAGTAAAAGTGAACCATTGGAAATTATTTATATAATGGAAAAAACAAATCTTCATAATCCTCTATAAATAAGATTCTTGATCTTATAAGACTATAAAACTGATTAGAGATAAGATAAAAGAATAACAGGGGACCAGTGCAAGTTATTTTATTATGTTAAATAACTTCATGTGTCAATGTTTAAATTCTTAAACTAAGTGCATCTTAAACTAATTTGTACCTTTACACAACTTTAAAGTTTTTGTATGGAATACAGAAATAATATTTGCAGAATATTATTAAGAAAATAAACTAAAAATATTTCTAAGTGAGTGCCACTCTTTATCTAACAACATTTATTAAAATGACTAAAGATAAACAAGAGCAGGCATTAAATAAGTGAAGTGACCAAGGGTACATCCCCAAAATAAACAAAAACAGCCAAGACTGCACAAAACTAGTTTTAAGAAATACTTTAAATAATGAAGGGACAGATGTGTTTTGTTTATATTAAGGTCAATGAACTCTATACTTAAATGTTTGAAATAGAGTATAATGTTTTTTGTTATTCTAAAATATTTATTATGTTTAGTAGTATTAATCAAGGCTGAAATGTCTGAGTTTGAATACAATTCTTTTATTATAAGATATTTATTATGTGTTACTAGTATTAATCAAGACTGAAATGTCTGAGTTTGAGTACAACTCTTTTGTTTTAAAATATTTGTTATGTATTAATAGTAATAATCAAAGCTAAATGTTAATGTAGTTAAGTAAGAGAATTTTAATTAAGATTGTATAAGAATAGAAAGTCAGAAGGGGTATAAGCAAGCTGTAATAGTCATAAAACATTATAGGTGAACTAAACTAAAATCTGGACAAATGGTAAATCTCAACAACCTTATCAATGATAAATAAGTAAAATAAATTAAGTAAATTGATGAAATTTGTATAATGTAAATCCAGCACAGTGTATTCTAACAGTACCAATACTTTATATATTGAAGAAATGTATAAAGGATTATTGGAAAAAATGCAAGTGTAATAACACTGTAACCTAAGGGGAAGATTTAAATTAAAGATATAATTAAAAAAGATAACTAATTCATAAAATTACAAGGAATTAAGGAAAAATAAACATTTTATTTCAATCAGGGATCTTGTTCAATAATAATTATAAATTCATAAAGATTGTAAACCATTTAAAGTGACAGGAAGTAACATTTCGGCCTACATGTAAAAATACTGTAAATAGGGCATTTTGAGATGGAAAACCTCGTAAAAGTATCATATTTGGTATTAAATCACGTAGAATTAACTAAAGAAAGAGAATATGTGTTAGGTATTTAATAAAATTAAATAATAGTAAAAATTTATTCATTCATATAATGTAAAAGTCAACCATGTAAGCGGAAATGCTAGAGATTTAAAACAATGTCTTTTTAATATTAAATTGGCTAAGACGTTTCGGATGAAGAAGAAAGTAAAACAGTTGATTATTATACGTTGAGTAGTTCACATCAGAACGAGAGCTCGCGAAATATTCACATATAACAAAGGAAGAAGAAAGATGGCGAGCATCAACCAAGCCTATTCAATGTAAAATCGCAAATTTTGACAAAACCTTAAATAACTATTAAATTCAGTGAATTAATAGTATAACCAGTATAACTATTGATGTAAACCAATATTGAACAGTAGAAAGTGTAATAACCATTTTAACACATATAAACGATAATTCCGAATATCAAGACAAAATTTGCCAATATCGACCTTATAGACTAAAGTGAATTAAAAACACTAATCAACACAAATTATCGAAGCGAGTCACTGACCACTGATCCAGGACAACTACACTATCACCCGAGGGATTAATCACTAATGCTGAGACGAGGAAAACTTGGAAAAGCAACATTTATTGAAGAGGATTCCTTGAGGTGCAGCTGTCGACATCTGAGGTACGGAACGGCCATCTTTGAATTCCCACAATTCTCCACGGCCAGACTTCGTCGTCAAACGAGATTGGTTCGATCAACTTACTTTACTAACCATTATATATTAAATAATATCTTTGTATTTTTAGGTCTCAAGCTTTTAATTGTAAGTGTTATACTTTTCCGACTAGCCCTTTCTCTGACTATTCTAAAATAACAGCTTAAAGAGCCTGATAATTAATATTAATAATTTGTATAATAAAGTTTCTCGCCCTGAGAGAGAATCGATTAATCAATCGATACAAAATCGATTATTTTATACTTTGTCAATAAAAATCCTTGAATGTTGTAATTGTTGCTTCTATTTATTTGAATTAATATAAATAGAAGAATCTTAGATAATATTTGATAAATAGACTACAAAGAAAACCGAATTTAACAACTTCAGAGGAGAACACACTTAGTAGAACGAAAAATCGCAAATCGATTGTTACTGGAGGCAATCCATTTAACGAAGAAATATAATTCTAATTACACAAGGTGTTATAATTTGACAAAAACAATCATAAAAGAATTAAAATTTACTCGAATACAATACAAAAAATTAATTAAAAATTTAGAATAAATAAATAACAAAATAAAATGTTAAAAAATAAACAAAATTTTTATTTTGTTACAAAATTGACGCTCACAACAGTGGGGCATAAAACAAAATAAACCCGAGCAGAAGGCACGTATTATTACAACAGTGACACGCAACATCGTAAAATAATTGTGTCATCACCAAGTGCACGTAATAGTTGAAGGTTGGACTTTTTACTGTAGTCGTTAATTCTAATTTTACCTAAAACTCATGCGAGCTATTAGATTCAGGTTTCTCAATTCAGTATTCTTGCTTTCACATCGGCTTTCATTCACCTAGGATTGTGAATTCCGTAAAATTAACTTTTCTTTAATTAAAAACGTATTCTCTGCTCAACATATTACATGATAACTCTCTCTTTCTCTTTCTTTCTTTTCTCTTCTCACCCTCTCTCCATTCCTCTGTACGATCCCTTTATAAAAGTTCTTCATATACTGCGGTTCCTTTCATTTCTTTCTACATAAAAATCACATTAATGCTACCATTAAATCAGTGGTTTTCAACTTAAAAGCGGCTGAGGGCCACAATTACACTCAAGAATCTATCGACGGGCGGACCCTAAGGGAAATTTTTAACAAGTGACGTAAAACTAAAAAAAGCAATATTTAAGAGTAAATAAGTAAAATGTGGCAATTTGCAAATTTAAAATACGTTAATACATATCTTTAGTTGAAAAATCTTTATTTGGCAATATAATAATTTAAAATATAAGAATGACATTAAAGATTGTATATTTACATAAAATCTTCAGTGTGAAGGCTGAGGTCGATCTGCTGCTACCACTGAAGCAGGAATGTTTACATGGAGCTGAGTTGTTGCTAATCTCAGTAGCTGAAACAAAGAAGAACTTTTGAGGAGACTTCTGATGTAGTTCTTGACTGGCTTCATTGTTGAGAACACGCTTTCACGTGTGTCCGTCCAAACACCGACGTCATTTTCTGTCCAAAATTTGCAGATTTAGGAATCGTCAGGTAGCAGCTTACGGAAATCCGACTACTTTTGTTGCTTGGTCTGCAGGAAGAGATATGTAAATGTAAATTGTAAATGACTCAATTTACCTGGAAACTATTCAACTTTGAATAACACAAGCGACGGGCTATGAATCAAGGCAAACAAGGACAAACACAAGCGGATCTGTTCTGTAGAACTAGCCGAGAGGTGGAAGGAAATAAAATGGGTCTTGTAATATGATGAAAATAAAAGAGGACTATTAAAAAATATACTTTTATTAAACAAAGTGAAATCTACTGTACGTTTAGTAGTGAATCAGCGGAACGTTTTTTTCATAATTTTTTCTTACAAGACTATTCTCAGTTAAAATAATATTTTATTATTAATTTACTTATTAAAGTAAATAGAGTATTTATTAAATTAAATTGGTTTTGCAAGATAAGGTCGTGGACCACATGAGGACTCCAGGCCGCCAGTCGACATCACTGGTTAAATACAGTAAGTTTTATTTTGACTTAATTCTTTAGGCTTATAGACGTTTTTATATTCTAATCAGCATTTACTGTTTAGTTGGGAGCATTAGCCCAATGCATGAGGCGGCTACTACTAGTTCTAAAAGCATCCTACAAACATCACGTACAATTTTTAACGATACTTATTTGTCATAATTGACGCTAATACGTCTTTTAAATATTGTTTTTAAACTAACAAGTGGGTAAAATTATAAAATATGTGAAAATTTAATGTAATCTGTGTTCTAAAAAATGGAGTTTGGTCGTCGATTACCCGTCATTGATCATTACAAATTAATAATTATGATGCTTTATTTGGAATCATCAATCATGTTTTGATAGATGTAACAACTTATATCCAAATTACTTCACGCTTGATTATTAATAATGATTTATATTATTTTTGATTATATTGATATATTAAATTGTGAGATAGCGTTTGATTTGTTATGTTACCGTAAGACAAACGGTTTTCATAAAATTCAGCAATCAGATTAGGTATCCAGCGTGCGTATGCAAGGTACATATTTGAAAATTGTATCAAAACCTGTTCTAATTGTGTTTAAACTATTGTAAAAAATTCAATTATCCGTGATTTTGATGTATATTTTGTATCTTGTAATGTCCTTTTAAACCTTGAAAATAAAAATTGTAAATATTGTGTTAATAAACCCAAAATATTGGCAAAACTGGTTTTTGATGTTGTAAAACTTAGATCGTAACTGCCTACAAAAAAATTACTCACCAAAAAGAGAAAAAGTGAGAGGAAGAGAGGGAGAGAGAAAGGGAGATAAAGAGAGAGAGAGAGAGTGTGAGAGGGAGCGCGAGAGGGGGGAGTGTTTGTAATTTCTGAGCAAGGTGGTTGCCCGGGTCCACTGTAATGCTGGTGGGTGATACTTAAGATTCAGATTTCTCTATTACATTAGTAACTAAGGAAATTGTTCACTGTTTGATTTTGCATTGTCAGGATATAGTGCACATATACTCATCATGCGCGTTATGAGTAGTGACAAGTCAATAAGCTTGTAGATATAATTCACACATGTAACGAACAGAAACAACCAGTACTTTCAACGTGTAAGCACAAACTTTTTATTTCTGATATTTCCTTCCCTGTCCTCACTGTAATCTGCGATTTCAAGATAGGCAAGTGTTACCGAGTGAACGATATGCAGAATAAAGTAGGGATTGCGAGCGAAGGGAAAAGTCATCATCAGAGCGGCAATAGAAAGAGTTTAAATATGTCCAAATACTTTTATCCTAAATAAAGTGTTATTTACTTAGTACAAAAAAAGAAGGAAAACGCACACAAGAAAGCAACACTTACCAGCACCTGCCTGATGTCTATTTATAGATTTCGTTACGAAGAAAGAAAAGTACTGATAGTCACCCTCAGGAATACCCACGAAAAAGTAGAATATAAAATCAGCAGACACTTTAAGTAGGACGGATTTGTAACAGGTGCGACTGAAAAAAAATTAGTTCATACATTTTTTGCTGAAAATATTGTACCTACCCTCGCACCTGTACTAGCCACGTTTAATAAAGATCTTGAACTTCCAGATCTCAAAAGAATGCTTGGGTAAACGTTGGCCACACATTAAAAATAAATATGTGAAAATCAAAACGCTTAAATGCGCACTCTTGTCTGGGGTGACCACGGGTTTAAAGCAACATACGCAATGAGGAGTCCGGTTTGTCGTTGGTGACGCCGGAAAAAGAGAGGTAAAAAATGGCGTTTTTGGTTCAAAAGGGAATAGGTGTCGACTTCCTTGAGGAAAGTTTAAAAAGAGAATTTTTGTTTTTATAAAGTAAATAAAATTGCAAGCATTTCAATGCTTTTTAAAAGTTAAACTACATTACACAAGAAGGATTATATACAATGTTTTTCATAATTCTTCTCTGTTACGTAAACTATCTTTGTTCTCATCTAACAGAACCTGGGATCCTAGATTAATGCATTAATATGAAGCACATACAAATGCACATGCATTATGAATGTAGGAAGAGTCCTGAGGAACAAAAAACAAAGCAAAGCAGATTAATACATTAATATGAAGCACATAACAAATGCATATGTATTATGAATGCAGTAAGAGTCCTGAGCAACAAAAAACAAAGCAAGGCAGTCTTAGGGTAGAATGTAATCAAACGTGCCACCTTTATTTAACCACATTACGTGACATTAGAGAAACGTGACCACTGTATTTAGGAAGCAAAGACTATCATTTTTATAAACTAAATAAATCGTTACCAACCACAATGATCGTTCCTTTTCGTATAACTAAAACGTAAGAAGTCATGCAGTGTAGGAAACAAATAGAACTCGGAGTAATTCATTGGAGTATAAACTGACTTTTATAGCCATAGCCAGCGGTAACAGTCGGTTTTATATGGAACTCATGTGACATACTTAGTTTATATTAGTGTCACTATTGTAGTACTCTTGTCCTACCGCACGTATGCGTTTGTCATTTATGCATTGTTTGAAATCTAGGTTGCACTGTTACTAAATTTCTCTGCGCCTTCCATCGCCCTCTTTATGTTTCATTTTTGTCTTTCCCTCCATATCATTTGTCTTTGTCTAATTTCTTGTAAATGCCTGTTGCTTTGTAATTCTTCACATATTTTTATACGCAGGTCGAGCATTGTTTACGCTGCAGTTGAAAAATGGTGCTGTTATTTTTCTTAAAGTTGAGTCAAATAAACCAGAGTTCCATTCAACATAAAAGTATATTCATTATTTACGACTTCTGAGTGGCACAAATGTTCTACTACCCACTGACATATTATTTTAAATGTATAATTCAGTAAGGTAGCATGTATACTTTAGCAAGTTATGCCTATTATCACTTCCTTAAGCGGATTATTACAAACGTTATCGTTTTTGTTAAAACGTAAAACATATTTTTATTTTTCAGTAGTAATTTTTCTTCTTCCATCGGGTCATAGGTGAATAGCCTGTTCTTGTTCCAAAGAAAATACATCCGATTCACCAACGATTCTTGGTCTTTCTATATTTCTTTGTCTAATAGGCTCGTATTACCAAACTTCCTTAGACAACCTGCCATCTGGCATCCTATTCATATGAGCAAGCCACTTTTCTTTTTTTCGGCAATGTGATCTTGGATATTAAAAATTTCCAACTCTTTTTGTGTATGTTTGTATTGTACAGTCTACTGCTTCGTTGCAGCCTTTCACAGATCGCAAGAATCTGATCTCCGATGCCTGTATCCTACTCAGATGTTTCTTCGCCGGAACCCAAGTTTCAGAGTCATACAACAACACTGGCACAACCATTAATTTATAAAATTGTAGTTAAGTTTCTTTCCTTGTTTTCCTCGGTAATGTTTGACGACGAATTGTTCCACATATTGTCTGTAGCTTGGCCAGCTTATGATCAAGATCATGATACACGTCATAAGTGAAGTCACAACCAAAATAGCGGAAATGTGACACCTGCTCTACCCTCTTATTATTTAAGTCAGTTTTACTTGGAAAGTGACATTTGCCCTGGAAAATCGCATTTCTAATCTTCATGGTGTAACTCAAACAGACTTGCTGTAACTGATCACTGAACTCTGGAGCTTGTTTTAAGTGTTTGAATGTTTGCAAACAGAATTTTATTCAAGTACGTTAAGCTATCTATTTCACTGTGGGTTTATTTTACTCTAGAATTTCATTCTCAATCTATGTCATCAATATACATATTAATCAATGTTGGAGATTAAACACAGCTTTGGCGCACTCCCCGATTAATGTAAACCTCCCCTGTCAAATTCTCTCCTATAGACAATACTATCCTTGTACGATACTATAAGCCCTTTATAACAAGTTTAGGATAACCCCTCTTACACATAATGTCAAATAGAATTGATCTGTTAACTGTATCAAACGCTTTCTTATACTCAGTAAAGGTAAAATGTATCACCAAATTAAATCTCCTTCTTTTCTCAATCAATTTTTTAAATCAATGCAAGATCGACCCTTATGAAATCACGTTCGTCAAAAGCAAAATATCGAAGATAGAACAAAGTCTTTTATTAATAATAATTCTTCCATATAACTTTTGAGTTGCATTTATCAGACTTATAGTTCTATATTATTTGGCACAGTTCTATCACCCTTGTTGAAAACAGAAATAACCTTTGCAACTCTATATTCATCCGAGACTATGCACTCCATTCAGCACGTATTCAGTAAATGTAGCAGTCTAAACTTAAGTAATGGGCTATCGTATTTCAACAGGTCTGAGATTATTCCAACCAAACCAGCTGATTTTCTATAATTCTTGAATGAAAATGCTCCTTCTAGTTGATAAACTGTTACTGAATCTACACCTGTATCCCTTCTATGTTTTCTGCAGCTTCCTGAAAACGTTAAGATCGTACCATAGTTCCTTGTAATGCTCAATACATTTGTCATTTGCAAACAAATTCAGACACCTGTCTTGCTCTCCTCTTAGCTGAGATGCTTCATTAATTTACATGCTACAATTTGGCGTCCCAGTCATAAATAGTCATTATGGATAAGTCGATTGATTTTCTT
The DNA here is from genome assembly GCA_034769895.1 of Magicicada septendecula. Lineage (NCBI taxonomy): Eukaryota > Metazoa > Arthropoda > Insecta > Hemiptera > Cicadidae > Magicicada > Magicicada septendecula. Next base: position 433,955,455 of record CM068369.1, on the reverse strand, counting down.
GTATCGTTTAGTCTGTTTCTTCGGTACATAATATCCAACGTCTTTATGGAGTATTTATTCGTTTATTTTGAAACACCTGATTACCGACTTTCTTAAAACGTTTCCACAAATTACTCCATTTTTATTCTATATTATTACTAGTAGGGATCAATTGCACATAATTTGTTACCCTCTTTGGTACAAATCACGGATACTCTCTTCATGGAGCAGATGTACCTTAAAAGCTTCCTTTCTAAGTGGATTGCTAAAAAATATTCCTAAAATTCCTTTGTCGTGTCCAAATTTCATTGCAGACCACCATATAATACATCAGTGTTAATCTCTGGACCTCGAAAACCGTGGGTACCCTGTACTTGTGAAGCCATATTTTGATTAACGGTTATATAATTAATTAATGATCTAAGTCCTCTGGCTGACCAAGTATATTTGTTAGTGTTCTTTGTTTTTAATATATTCGTTACCTCAAGTTTATTTATGTTAGGAAACTCTCGCAATCTTACCCAATTTCTGTTAATAGGTGACTCTGTAATAACTCTCCTATAACATTTTCAATAACTTGATTACAAACTGAAGCATTAAGAGCCCAGCTACAACAACATGATACATGTTCTTGTACATATCTAATTGCCTCTGCAGTTCAGGGTAAAATAGATCTGATTCTTCCTCGTTACTATTCTCTGGAGCATATGGCACATCAGTGACACAAAAACGATCTCTAATAATTGGAAATCTAACAACTACAGTTTTATCAGTAACAAGAGTATACGATTTAGTGCGATTTCTCCCTATTTGGTATATACATAATAGATAAAAGTGTTTTTGGGAAGATCGAATTTTCAGAGAAATATAAAACTAATGTTTATAACCTTTTTTTCTTAAACAAATGTTCTTTTTTAAAATTCATATAAATTATTTTTTCAAATTTGTACGTGTATAAACATAATTTTATTCTTTAATTACATTTACTTAAATAAATAAAATAATTATAAATTCTCTGTGCTGTGAAATTTGTATAAAATGATTTTGCGTTTGCTTGTTTAATTTATTGTGTTACCAAACATGTACATACAAAATCTGTAGTCGTTGTTCTGTGAGAGATGACTGATAAAATCGCAGAAAAACTTAGAGGAATTGAAATAAGAATGGTTTACTGCCGAAGAAGTTGTAGTTTAGACATAAGTTTAGAAAAAAATTAAAAGTGACGAGGTAAAAGAACAAGAGGAGAAGTCGACATTGATTTCACAAACACCATCAAAACTAAGAGACTGATGTTGTGTTGACACGTGCAACGAATACCAGAAGAAAGGCAGCCTCAAAAAATATGGGAATGGTAGCCAGCAGCAAGACGAAAAAGTAAGAACATGGATGTCTTTGAAATGATGGAGTGACTAAGGCGATTGTGGATCTTAGTCTTCAGGAGGAAGTCTAGAGACAAACTAAAATGGCAGCTAGCTCAAGAGGGTGGTGTAGTTCGACTCGCGCTGATAGGCAGATCTTATTTACAGATAATAAATTGCCCAGACTTTATCCTGCTTTTGAGAACAAAATGTTCTGCTTTCAAAAATTTGAATTCCGTAATCCCTGAAAAATATAGGAAACCTCCAATCTAAAAACCTAGATTTTAAAACAATATGAACATTAAAAGCCAAATTATTAATCTTTAAGGCTCAACATGTTAGGTGGTCCCAGCATTGCTGACCCTGCTAGGCTGCTACTTATTCCCTTGTATACTGTTGACAATAAACGCATGCATACAAGTATTTTACTCGTACGTTTTTTGAGAATGAAAATGTACAAAAATGTACATGTTTTCGATTATACATATGCCTACATTAAGCAATACAAATGATGTATATTTATTTCAGTGTTTCATCTGGTGGATCAAGAACAATTAGTTATATCGAAAAACGAACATCAGCGGCTTGATAACGGGTATCGATAAGTGGTTACGTTGTACAGTTACGGACACCTGTCACCTGTAGGCCTACATGTTGTAACATATGCCACCTCACTAGTGTGGTCGAGCGTCTGTAATACTCTACATCACTTGTTTTGAGGTGAATGATGAAATGCTGTAACATCGATGAAGATTTATTACAAATATCGGATTCAATGTGAAAGAATCGTACGCTCTGATTTTATCAATAATACAGAATTAAAACATCCGGTGGAGCGATCGTGTGGTTAAAACTCGTGGTTCAACTTTCACAGTTAAGAGTCGCAAGGTGGAGTACAGAAACTTCAATGGATGACCATATGGCGGATGGATACCTCTGTTCTCGCAAGGGGTGACAGAGGGAGACAATCATGTAATTATATTACGCAATCTCAAAATATAAATTAATGGCAATAATTAAACATTAATTAGTCACTTAGAGTATGTCCCATAGAGCGAACAGGGCTTATTACAATCTTTTAAATCACTTCAAACGGAGATTTTTAACAAGAAATACAATATAAATTATCTACCTTGGTAATACCCATGTTGACGTATGCCTCTAAAACCTGGACAATGCCAAAAAAGTAATAGGATAAATAATAGTAATTTTAAGGAAGATCTTCAAGGAGATTTTTGGAGCTTAACGAAGAAATTCAGTGGAATTGGCCTTTTTAATTTTTGGACAATATGAAATATATATGGAGCAACTGATAATCCAGTTAATTCAATCTACCCTTTGCGGGTCAAGTGGGCCGGACTTATTGCCCGCATGCAAGAGAGTTAAAAACAGAAAATCAAATAATGATAGACACTCAGGCGGGCGAGAGGGAAAGGAACAAACCAAAACTAGGGTGGATTAGTGGGCTGATACCAAGAATATCAGCATGCGATTACAATCAAATGCGATTTGTAATTTTATTTATTTTATTTAATTGACTTGACCAGTATCATGGTTGCGATTTTTAATGTATTAATTTATTAAATTGAGTGTTATCTGAGGATGGGACTTAGTCCCGAAACGCGTCATAACTGACGAAACTTTGTATCACAAGAGTGGATAATAAGGTAATTATATAATGATATCAAGAAGCTGAGCATCTAGAAATGGATAATGTTGACTGAGAATCGCGATCAATGGCGACGTGTTGTAGAGCTGCAGAGCAGAATGAGAAGAAGGAATTGTTAGTCATCTTATGTAACATTACAGGTTTGAATACTCGTAAAAATTGTGTATATTTGAGGTTTAGGATTTGTTATAAGATATATAATTTACGATTCCTTAAGACGTATAATTAAGTTTTCGAATACTTTTACACTTAGTGTTGTTAAAATAACATTAATTCCTCTATTCGTTGCAACGTAGCAACGTTTTCCAGCAACTATTCGTATTCCTAAAAATTATACTAGTAAATTGACAGCATTTAATAAAATATGAAAGTGAGCTTGTTCTACAGTGGACACCGTACCCTACTTTTGAAAATATTCAATAATATAACGGGACTCAGTTAGCAGGTCACGTGTGTGTATCACCAGGGATCATGTCATCAAAGTTAATAAGTAGCATGCCGTTATCTGAAGTAATAACGAAGGCAGTTAGAAATGAAACTATATTTGAGACTTATGTCCCCCCCTATAATATTTTGGCTCTCTCTGTACTCTGTATGAGAATGAAATGTGGACATTAAAAAAGGCAAAAAATAGATAATCCGAACGTTGAAGATAAAGAAACGTCTAGATAATTAATGGATGTACAAAAGCCGATTAGACAAGAAACACGACAATACGGAATAAGTTCATATGAACTAGGCTCCAATTTACCATGCATGTTTTCAACAGTATCAAAGTCATTTATATGGATAGGGAACCTAACCTTTTCAAACGCAGTTTTAAAAATGCGTCTACAAGGTGTTACGTAATGACTGAAATTGGTTTTATATTGGTCAAACGGGGAAGAGTTTTCTTAAAAGTTCCCTTAAACACACATCTAACTCCGTCAATATAAAGTCTAATTATGCTCTCCACTTAGTCTCACACGGCCACAGTTACACGGATTACAAGTCTAATTTGGAACCACTACAAATTTGTGAGAAAGCCGAATCATACACGCCTTAAAGGAGTTTTAAATTTATAAAGCATTCACAAACATAAGCAGTCGTGGCTTTGTATTGAATGACTAGCTGAATTTTAAATCCAATCCGCTATACGACCTGCCTTATCAGATAGACCACCAAACCATATCAAACCTGCGTTATCAAATCAAAATCCACCTTGAACCTGCTTTATCAGATAGAGACGGACAACCGCTCTGTGGTCAACCTGTCGTGAATAGGTGTGCACCTATTGACGCGTGAAGTCGAAAAGCAATTGGAATTTTAACCAATGACGATCTCCTATGAGAGATTTTGTAAAATCTGATGATGAAACATATGCTATGAAACGCATCATTAACTATACACAAGAAGTCATAAGGCGGATTGAAAAAGATTAGTTTGTCTATTCAATGTGGAGTCACTAGAGGAAAATGTGCAGAACTGGAAGGAACAAAGCTAGTAACGGACAGAACTAGGGAACAGCTATAACAGAGCTGCAGTTTTTCTCTCCTACATAGGCTACGATAATCAGTACAAATCTACGATACTCTCCATCATCAGGTCGCCAGACTGCAGATATCAAGCTTTAGTTTTTAAAGAAGAAAATGTTATTCGTAATATAAATAACAAATTCGTAAAGTCTACAGGTTTTTTAATAAGAATAATAAATTTAAGAATACTCATCTTTGCCAATTAAGCTGTAAAAACCTGTAACTAGTTATTAAATGAAATAAATCTGATTAAATTCAGTTACAATTAACAACTTTAACGATTGAAATTTAACTGTAATATCAATGTCGTTAAGCGGCACATTCCGAGCGCATCGTCTAAACAACAGTACAGAAATCGTGGAAAAGTTTATTTATTACGTAATTAGATATCATACCAGACAGTTATGGTTTGCAGAGAGAGAAAACGGTGACTGCAAACTTTGTATTAAATTAAAATAAGTATGGACTTAAATAAAAGCTGTGTACTCTTACGAGTGTGGAGAAAATAATACTAATTACTAATACCGATTGAACGTAACTAATTTCACACTACGCCTTCCTAGTTAGAAGAGAATTTTGCTTAAATATTGAGTGCAGTATTTACTGTTTATCTCATACAAGTTGATTGTGTACAGTACTCACTACGTCTTGTCAACAATATCCTAGTTAAATCAGTGTAAACAGAAACTGTTGTCTTAATATATTTAAAATCTTCTTTTGTAAAGAGTTCTTCAGGTAACCTGATTATTAAAACAATTCGTTAAGTGTTTTAGTACTTAGCACTGTTATCATAATTAAGACAAAACATTAATTTTTATACTTCATTTCACCTCTCTGTTTATACAGCTGGATGAGGTATTGCTATACAATATTCCTCTTTTCATTATTAATATTTCCAATAAAATTTTAATAAGATTTAATTTCAAATAAACATTTACTACTTTTTACTCCAGTGCAGCAGACTTTGAATGACTAGCGGTTAAGTTTAATAAAATAATAGAACTTACAATCCTGACAAATTCGTTTAGAATAAATGGATCGATCAGTCTTAGACATAATTTTAAAATGTAAAGTACAACAGAATTTGTATTATACTCAAACTTTAATTTGATAAATAGAAATAGGCTTGATATGTAATATAATGAAATCAAATTGAATATAATGTAAAAAAATACATTATTGTATGACATTTTGTAATATTTCTTTCTGTTGTATGGAACCAGCTTAATGTTTATTTAGTGTTTATTAGACTTATACATATATATATATATATTTTGTGGAATAACGTATTTGTCGTTTCTGTTATTATTATATTATATTACATGTAAATAATGGTAAGAGTAGAATTATGCTGAATTGTAGTCGTATTGAATAACACCGCCCGTAGCAATAGTTATTTTAGGTCGCGATTATAACTAATTATGTTGGGATTATAAGTACTTACTTCTATTGTTTATCCTCCACTGCTTACCACACTATTCATTGAGTTATAGTCGTTGATGATTAATTGAAAATTTGAAATACTTCAATTCGGCGGGTCATGGGTGCTACCAACTGACTAAGATGTAAACATAACCTTAACTCAAAACCACTAATAGCTCGTTAACTGAATAAAATAAATTCGTGCTTCATTAATTTTGTTCAAATGCTTTTTATTCATCGTAAGATGTAATATTAAATCCTTTTTAAAAACAGTTACTCAGTTTATTTTTACTGAAAACAATCGGTTATTTGGTTCGAAACCCGTACCTCAGGGTTGGTCACAATGTTGTAAAAATCGTCTTTGTTGACAAAATTGTCTAAGTTATTTATATACAATAGAGTTCTTTTAACTGCAACATACGTAACTAAAATGCTGATTACTATTATTAAAACATCGTAAAAGGAGAGTGATTACAATATAAGTTGATTAAATGCTTAACCTAGTACAATAAAGTTCGTCTGAACACTGACGTCTAATTTGGAGGTTAATCGGTGATGGTGGGGTTACACACGTTAATCTCAATTCACAATTAAATTACGTTTAATAAGTTGAAAGTGCTAGAATAATAATGTTTTGTTGGTTGTGTAGTGTTACTAAATAGTTACAAGTGTTTAACAATTTCGAATGGCATTATCATATAATGTACTAAATTCATTAAGTATTTTTTATAAATGTCACTATACTTCCTTAATTCCTTTTTATATTTTTTATATTCACTATTAATACTTTAATTAGCATTTATTACTGTATTAATACACCACTTCACTACACTTGTACTCGAAGTCGATTCACTTTACGTCTTGACGGTTAGGTTGCCCGTGTTTACATTCGTTACCGCACTGCATTATGGGTTAATCGCGAATTACTTTAGCGCAGAGGCTGTCATCTGTACTGCTTTGAAACTGGTGAAGAACTGTCCAAAATTTGCGCGTCTCTCTCGCTGTTCCTACCTATGTCCACGGCGGAATTCTCGATATAGGTATTTTAATTGGTTGGAGTGTCGAGCATTCCATTATCAACTCATCACCCCCGCGTTGTCAAAATAATTTAATTCTGTTCAAAGCGTGGGTTTTTGGGTACGAGAGTACAAAACTGATGCCAAACCTTTTGCCTAAAACTATTAAAATACTTTACAATGGATAACAATTCTTTATGCTACTTGTGAGCTCCAACCTAGCTTTACCATCATCTGCCATCTTTCCTGCTAAGCATTTAGACGTCTCACAAGGCATAATTCTGTTCATGATTAACAAAGGTAACAATTCTAACTTATATCTTATTACAATTCTTTCATAAACTTATGTCCTATATCTATTTAATTAACATTTGGTTATCACTTATATTGGATACAATGCATTCCAAGTCCTTTGCTGTAATTATTTGACTTTATTAACACTCAATTGTGAATAAAACACAAAGTCTGGTTCTAAGCTTCATTAGGCCTATTGCACTATGAGTTAGATTTACTTCTTACAGTATCATGGTTGCACCTTAATAGCTTATAACATTTCATACTTAATTCGAAAGAACCATTTCAACTTTTGGTCAACTTAGTTTTGATTAAGAGATGCCTTTTTTCTTCTATTTTATCATTAAAATCACATGAGTTTTTGTACAACCAGGCATCTTGTTATTTATCCTTATTTTTATATAATACATCTGTTACTATGTTAATCTCTTATTCCTAATTGAACGTCTTAGTTACTAGTAAGTTTTACAATATGTTGTTTTATCTTGACATTCTTATTTTTTTGTTATTTCAACTAATGAACCTTGCATCTTGTTGCAACAGGTCATGTGCATTATAGGTATATTATTAATGGTTAATTTGGTGACAATTATTAATTGGTTTACCTATCAACAGTTAGTTTACATATCACTGGTTATATTGATAGTATTTACTCTCTCTTTTTATTGGTATTTCTGTGGGTTTTTAATGTACAATATGAGTCCTTTATACTCTGTCATTTTCATCCTGTTAATTTACATTAATTACAACAATTATAACATCTTAGGGATCTAATCTCTGTCTTAGAATAGTCTTTATGTCATCTAGTTTCATCTAAGTATAATATATAGTAGGTTTATGTCATTTTTAGTACATATTTGTGTATTTACCAGTGTAATTTCACAGCTGTTTAGGTTAGGTTGTCTACTTTTATTTTCATTGACTAAAATAAGTTCACCTGTTCTTGTTTTTACTAGTTATTTTACTCCCTTATTATTATTTATTAATATTACAATCTATTATTCATCATTCTGATCGCCATTGTCCAGTTTGTCTTATATTTTAAGTACATTTTTAATTATTAAGCAGTTCTGTCTGATATTCATTTGGTTACATTAATTATATATTTTGAAGATAAGATACAATCTTATTATACATTATCATATATTTCATAATCATGTGGTTATTACTTCACTCTCCTAATCTTGTTGGGTATCTTTTTATTTTAAGTCTCAGTTATTGTTATTGTCATGTCATTTACTATGTTTTGTCTGTTCTTTTAATAATTATTTTTCCTTCAATTTGGAGTTCTATTTTCTATTCTCTTTATCTTGTAGATACTCTCTTCTTTATTTATAGTGGTTTAGTTATCTTATTTCCCCTTTACTTTATAAACTTAATTGTTTTTTATGATTCATTTGATCTCATTTATTTTCAATTGTCATCCCTCCTTTACAATGTATTTTTGGGTTGTCCTGATTCTGTTCTCTGCATAGTTTCATAATTAGTCTAATCACTATCGTAATCTACTGCGTAATTTTTTAGTCACATTTGGTCTAGTCTATTCGTCGGTTTGTCTTCATTACTTTAGCATTAATGTTCATTTACTAAGGAGTTATTCTTTATTATTTTAAATAAATTTGGTATTTAATCTCTTTCCTCTTTCAAAGGTGATTCTTGGTCGTTTCTTGTGGTATCTGAATGTTTAGGAGTGTTCAATTTGGGTTTTTTGGAACTGTGGGTGTTTGGGTTTTTTGGTATATATATATATATATATATATATATATATATATATATATTGTAACAAGACCTGTAAACTGTAGTTACAAATACAAGAAAAGAAAAAAAATTTTTATTTAAAAAAAAATTTTATGTTTGTTGTGAATATAATTTAGAATTAATCCTGGTTTTATGTTTTGTTCAAATTTTTAAAATTCTGTAAGGTATTTTTGGTTTAATTTACACTTCTGGTAGAGCTTAACAAAATCTGGAGTTAATCAGATTATCTCATTTCAGCAATCGATTAATGATTTGCAGTGCTGCTCCAGTATCTCACTTTTAGTTAATATATTTCGTCTTCCAGGAAGTCTCGTAGTTAATTAAACCCTTAAATTAAAATGTGAAATAATTTTATAATCCAAATAGTTGAAGTAAATTGATTTATTAACAATAATTAATAATAATCGATTTTATATCGATTTAGAGCAATTGTTCGACTCCGGATAAATCGATATGTGATTACAGGTTAAATTTTTATATAAGTATTAAAAAAGGTTCTTTCACCGATTATTTTATATAGTCAGAGAAGGGCAGGCCTAGAAAGTATAACATTTACAAGAAATAATCTTAATAATTAATATTTAACAAATTGTGAATAATATATATAATGTTTAATATATTTGATTTTTCAAACCAAAGCTGCAGGCTATGAAATCAGTCGAGGAGGTTGTATAGCATCACGGGACCATCATGGCGGCTAGCTGAATTGATGAGGTTATACGTATATTTCGTCGCTGGAAAATCTCACAATAAATTCACCTTTATAACTGTTTTACGGATCTCCGAAATTGTGTCTATTATGTTGTTTGAGTTATTCTGGATGAGTGTTCAGTGTCCACTGGTGTTAATTGTTTTCTATTAGAGGTGTTCACTTTATGTCTGTTCGTGACGAAGAATCGTTAATATGTTGTAGAGTGAATTATTAATAGTAGGTAGTTTTAATAGTTTAAATCACTTGTATTATGTGGTGTATTGTTTGTTTTCACCGTTGTCGTCGAGTATTTCATAAGTTTTAACTCGAAAAGTGTTAATTTATGTAACTCCCGTTTTTCACTGATTCTAGGCTTTAACCTTTACACTCCATTATACGGTTTTAAGAACGCGATTCTGCATAGACTGTTCCGTTTGAATGTTAACAAAGAACTAAAGAACTTCCTTCACCTTAGGAAATATCTTGCCAAGTTAATATTGGAAAAGTATTGTTAAAATAATTTTCACTTCCCATGTACATAATTCCAAAGTACATTATATATGGAATATTTTTAGTTTATTGTTCGCTTTCATGAACTATTAACCATATAATTGGTTTATTTATCTCATTCTGTTTAATTTGATATGTCATAGTCCATATTTGTTGAGATTTTTGTTAAATTTACCAAATTTCTGTCTTTTTGGAAATCTAGGCCCAAAAAACCTGTTTCCGTTCTTGTACACAATTACTGCCATTTTAAGTGTTATTAATATAATTATAATAAATTTCAAATGGTCACAAACTTTTGATTTCCTTAAACCCTTATAAATTTAACATTTGAACTGTCTTTTAGTGATAATTTATTAATTTACTATTTCTCCTCTGAAATATTTAATTATTACATTTCAAAAATTTTCAATAATTTAAGATATTTTTCTATATTACTCTTTTAAATCATAGGTTCATTTACAGTAGTTGTTAATTGACCTACCTTACATAAATCTTGTTAGTTTACATGGTTCATTGGTGAATTAACTGGTTTATATTAATTTTTGTGAATTCATTATTTGGCCTAGAGTTTAGTATTTTACATATATGGTTTTTTCAAATAAATTTAATTCTACACCTCCTCTGACTCTTAAAAATTAACACAACATGAAATAAAATTGTTTACATAATTATTGATATGTGTAGCATCTAATTCATGCTACTGTTACAAAAATAATAATTAACATTAATCAGCAGTCTTTAAAGTTAAACATGTTTGCTTAAACTGTTTTGAACATACATTTAACACATTTGTAAATTAATACAGCATCCATACTTAAACATTTTAATTTGTATGTATGCTGTTATATAACTAATACATCTTACTCTAAATATATAGGTACCTTATTCTATTGGAACTCTTTTAAAAAATGTAGTTCATGGCTTTGAACAATATCAGCCATTTAAACTTCTTAACTCTATTAAAACTTAAACTATTTTCAGTCCTTTCTGATTTAACTATTATTATTTAACATCCCCTTGTACAGTAAACATTTCCACCCACTTTTTCTTTGTTATTGGCATTTCTGTGAATGTCTAGAGATAACAAAGTGAGCTTATTTAATGGAATATTGGAAATATTTTCCATTTTAATATTTCATTACTTGTTAATTATAAAATATAAAAGTTATTTTATAGCACATTGTTTAAGTTATAGATACACTACAACTTGAAGTTTATTACATTTCAAAACACTTTCACTAGTACACTTTCACTGTTGGTTCTGACTTATATTTGAGTTTTATTATTCTCAGACCAGACCTTTAGTCATAATGGACTGTGAAGATTTGTTTATTTTTTATCATATAATAACTTTAGTTGGTGCACTTCTTATCATACTACATAATACTTTTGTTTATAAATAATTACAATTTCATAAGGTTTTGGGATGTTATACTTTCTCTAATGGTATCATTTGGTTTGGGGTTTAATGGTAGTTAATAATAGGTTTTTATGGTGGTTCTTCCATCCTATTTCTTCCTTTCTTCTCGTCTTCCTTCTTGTGTTCATTCTTGGGTAAACCAAGGTACTCAGTGTTATCTTGTCAGATGGTTGGTTCGGAGTATCTTCTTTATTATCTGCTTTTAAATTTCTTCTTCCTTCTTGGGTTTGGAGAATCTTCTTTATCATCTGATACTATTTTTACTCTTCTTTCGTGTTTCGGGATATCTTGTTTATCACCTGATACTAATCTTCCTCTTCTTGTTTCTTCTTGTGTTTGGGGTATTATATTTATCACCTGCTCCTAATCTCCTGGGTAATCTCCTGATTTTTTAATATGAGTTTCCTTTAATTTATTTTCTTTGACTTTTATGGTTGCATTTTTATAATTTAATTATTGTTTTTCCTTTATAGTGGTGTTTTCCTTTGAAGTGTCATTGAATTTCATTTGACATTCTTTGATTAATATGTAATTTAATTATTTTTATGATCTTAAATGAATTAATTATTGGTGGAATATCTGTCATCCTACAATATATATACTGGACTTATACGATTATATACCTCTCGAATCCCTCAGTATACATCTCTTCAATGTTTTTACATTGAACAGCCATCAGGCTTCGAGTGTGGAGTTACCGTTTGGTAAATTTATATAGAAATTGTCTAATAGACGTAAATTAGACGTCTTCATGTTGTAACAAAATAAGCAATCCAAAAATCTAATTGTGTATCAAGAAAGTTGCTTAAAAATGAACTGGGGTTTTAGAAATGTATCTTTGAAATGTAATTAATTCAGTTTACTGTGATTGTATATGACTGTACTATTTTTAAAAAATCTTTCTGTATTTTATTTACATTATTTAATAAAATAAATGCTGTTAAAAACGATTTCATTCTGTTTGACTACAGTAAAGCAAAAAGTGTATGAAGTATTGATTTTAATGTAATTCTAGTACGTTTTGTTAAAATATGCCAGCAGTGTTACGCAAGATTTGACATATAAAATATGTGAACTTTTGCCCGTACCGTTATATTTACAACATCTACTGGATTCGTTTAACTCTTTCCTAACAATGCTTCTTGCAGTCTTTGCTTGGTTATAACATTTTCACTCGAGTGAATTCAATGCATATTTATATACGGTTATGTTATCAGTTGTGTCCGTGACTCCACAACCGTGCGTGGGTTCAGGCCTTCATTCCTATTCTTTCCTTTACCCTTCCAAATCTAATATTAAACCTTTCCAGTATTTCTTTCATCTTACATTCCAGTTAAATACTTCGAAGTTCTCTTTGTCTAATTCGAGCGAACTGCTGATAAAACATTGGCTTTGCATTCTGAGTTTCCACTGTTAGGAAACCAACTCTACTACCAACTCTGTTAACGTATTGTACGTGTTTTATACGTTGTAGTCTTTTCCTTTGATATCAACTTACAAATACCTCAAACATGTACTGACAACTGCCAGACACACATTTTCTCAATGTATAATAAGACTCTTCACGAGATATCTGTGGCTAGACGTGATAAACAACGAATCCTGAGACTAGCACTTAGTACAAGCATATTTTTTAATTTGCTAAAGAATTATTTCTTCAGCCAAATCACAGACTTTTTCAGAGCTTGTTGCGCGGCGTGTATGTTTTTGTAGTAGTAAAACATCTAATTATCAATAAGACGACTCTATTTAATTACGCATTATACATACTTGCTTTTCTATGTATTACAAACAATTATTACAAAATATACTAAATTATATTTAAGTTTTTCAGTAGTATTTTAATAATACTGGTGAAGGAATGTTAAATTACGAATATTAAGCGTAAACAGTGAGGCAATCCTATGAGCTTTGTAAAATTTAAATTCAAAAATTAAAATTCCTTTTTACTTTTGTTGTTGTTATTTTTGGAGGTAATATCTACTGTATATGTTACAAATTCAACCAGCGTATCTAATATTCTATTCTGTTTTTAAAGGAATTCAAACATTATCAAATTAATGTAACATTAAAATTTAAGAAATTTAATAAGAATACGCAATTATTGAAATAATACGAATTGAGAAGACAGACAAATTGTAATTTTTGGTAGACAGTAACTACTGGGTATAGCAGGATACAAGTAGTGTGTTGGAGAGAATACTAGGCCAACAATGGGGGCCATTGTTTTCCTAGAACAACAATGACGCCCATTGTTTCAGCTGTCCCTGAGTGACGTCAACATGTGTGTTGTTTCAACATGTTGAGTGAGGTCAGTGACGTGGCCTAATATTCTCTCCAAAATTTCTCGGGGGTCACGTGACGTCACTGGCCTAGGATTCTCTCCATAATTTCTCGAGGTGGGTCTCGGTCATGACGTCACTGGCCTAGTAGCGTATATTGTTTCAGTGTTTCAAATAATAGCGTCATTGTTTCAGTATCGCCTATTGTATTAGTATTGCCATTGTTTCAGTCGCGCCTATTGTTTCAGCGAGGCCATTGTTTCAGTGGGGCCTATTGTTTCAGTAGCGCCATTGTTTCAGTGAGGTCACTGGGTGTTGCGGTAGGTCATGATCGTGATGTCACCACCACCACCCCCCGGTCCGCTGGCCTAGTATTCCTACCATGTTGTACAGTGTGAAGGGGCGGGTTGTGTGTGTGTGTGTGTGTGTGTGTGTGTGTGTGTGTGTGTGTGTGTGTGAATTTATTCGCAAAATATTTCGCTCTCGTTCATTTTGGTCTCGGTCTCGTGGGGGGGGGGGTCTCGGTCTCGGTCATGACGTCGCTGGCCTAGAATTCTCTCAAAAATATCTCGGGGGAGGGGTATCGATCTCGTTCATTTCGATCTCGGTCTCGGTCTCGTTCATTTCGGTCTTTGTCTCGTTCATTTCGGTCTCGGTCTCGTTCATTTCGGTCTCGGTCTCGTTCATATCGATCTCGCTCTCGGACATCTCGGTCTCGGTCTCGGTCAGTTCTGTCTCGGTGCTTCTGGTCGGACTCGGGCTCCGGACGAAGCGTCGCTCGCGACTGTCGACAGAAGACCGAACGGGATAGCCAACGAGCTCCGTTTATATAGACGGACAATCCCCCTCTTTTTCTATTATTGAGTGTAACCACACAACGCTTAATGCACCATACCGTTTCACGGTGACATGATGGAACAGTTCTAACTAGTGGATTGCACAACAACGCGTAACTAATTAAGCAACAAACAGCAACAGATCCAATTAAAAAAAAAAAAATCAAACCCGGTCTACGCAAGTCATCGAGAGCAATTGCTCTGACCGCGGACAATGGAACACTGACCCTGTCGACGCCGTCTCATTCGTATAATTCGTCTCATTCGTATATACCGTCTCATTAGTAGGTAAGCATTTTGAAATTTGATCTGTATACAATATCCTGGTTGCACAGCTTCTCCTATTTCTACACTGTTTTCTCCATGGCCCAGGCGCACCTTCACTTTTTGTACCAGGTACAGATTAATCATCTGTCCTTTCTGCACGTGAACAAGACGGAAACATATTTCTTCTTTAAAAGGTGACTCTAATGGATTATACACATTTTAATTTTACTTTAACTGATGGGCTTTTGCTATCACAGAAAATTATAAATTCGCCGTTTCGGTCACCCAAACAATTGGCGGCCGTCTTCAGGCTAATTATAAACTAATACAGGTAAAGAGATGACTAATACTCTATCAACCTGTGATAGAGAGTCAACAAAATAATAATAACAAAACTTCACATAATATATAATCAAAACATAAAAAAGTTGAAGTGAATACTAATATGAAAATACACAGCACTCTCCTAGCACAAGCACAATTCGCACGAACACTTCTACATCACCAAGGTCAACAAAACATGCGATACAGACACTTTTTTGAGATGTTTAAGGCTTGTCCCGAAGGACAAGCCTCAGTATGATATGGAAAAAGGCCCCTTTAACCGTGTGGTAAAAGCTAAGAGTGGACGCACTCCAGCGCGAGCCTGGGACGGAGAAAGTGGAAAGGCACCCAGTTGTGAGAGTTATTGTGTGTGTGGGTATGTGTGAATGTAGTGTGGGCAGCCTAATGGGGATCGGATCATGTTGATGGGAGTGCAAAATTAATAAACACTCATGGCGGGGTCGAGTAACGCAGGACGCTAAAGATGGAGGGAAGTGTCAAAGCTGAGTCAAGGAATAAGCAGGGGACACAAAGAAGAGGGCATTTTATAGGGTGTGAAGAGAGGAAGAGTTATGGAATTACGAAATCAAGTTGTCGCGAGGTAATTTGTGTCACGAGTAATTATTTATGTGTCTGGGTGTATTTCTAGGTGGAGGATCATCGGCGATAGTCAGGAGACAGTTTATGAGGAAGGAGTCCTGTTAATGGAGGTTGTGATGGACTGGATGGAGGCACGTTGTTCGACAGTTTGGGCATATTTCCAATTTAATTTATAAAGGAAAGAGTCTAGGGTGAATTGAGTTTATTGAGAGCATACAGAGCGGTATTCCTTGTTTTGGTTTTGAAAGGTCGGCGGTAAATTAGTCGGAGGGCTCGCCGTGCAGTTATTCTTTATGGTTTAAGGCGATCAGAGTTAGCAGTTAGCAAGATGGGATGCGCGTAGGTCATGATGGGGCGAAGACAAGCAGTGTAGATGCGGGTGAGTATTATGCTGAAGCAATGATGATTGTTGCTAAGAACTCGGAGGGCTCGGATTCGTTTACAGGTAAGTCTGTGGTTAATTTGATGTGTGGTCGCCAGAGCAAGAGGCCCAACCCTTTTATAGGACAAGCGATAGTAGGCGGCAAACACCGCCTACGCACAACCGCTAACGCCACCCAACGACAAAAGTGCTTTACGAATGCTACGAAGCCAATATTCAAAATTCCGAGGCAAATCTTCTCGCTTAATCAAATGTCTTTCCCAACTCGGAAAACATTCACTGGATCTCTTCTTGTTCTACTGGCGTTACAACCCAGTATGGGTTTTTGCCTCTTCAACGATTTTTATCCATTTGGTCCTCTTATTACACAGTCTTCTCCATCTTCTTTACACATATTCCTGAGATTCTCTTCAACATCCTCGATCCATTTC
Organism: Magicicada septendecula; assembly: GCA_034769895.1. NCBI lineage: Eukaryota > Metazoa > Arthropoda > Insecta > Hemiptera > Cicadidae > Magicicada > Magicicada septendecula. The sequence continues at coordinate 433,938,702 of CM068369.1, read as the reverse complement.
TTCCTTGTTTTTCCTCTTGATCTCTATTCTAGAATTTTTCTAGCGAATCTATGTTGTTCCATCCTTATTGTGTGTCCCAGCCAGGCTACCCTTCTACTTTTTATAAATCTTACTACTGGGTACTGTCTATAAAGTATTCTCTTTTGAGCAGAATGTCTGTTAACGTCGCGTATTGAAGGTTCACTTATTCAGTTGCACTGCAGAGAATCGGCTTGACTTTACTGGACTCGTTAGTGGGCTGTACAACTGCTGGATGGCTACCCTTTGTAGTAAGAGGTGTCTACCGCTTGGCTTTTGTTTCGTTTCCGCCTTCACTTCTCCGGTTGGGTGTAGGCTACAATCGTTTACAGGGTTTTACAACTTCATTGGCGATGTGTACTAATCCCCGTCGGATGTTGTGTAGTATGTGCAGACTACTCTTTGTAGTAACGCAGTTGTGCATAGCTTTCGAGGAATTTCTCATCCCCTCACCGCCGATTGATTAAGGTAGCGCATTTTTATTCATCTCCTTGCTGCTAAGGCTTGCTTACTTTTGAGAGGTACAGCCCTCTGGTAGCTTAGTGTTGGCTAGTTGGCTACAATCTACCTTGGTGGAGTGGCCAAATAATCTGTACGAGCGGCCTGTTTACCGCCGTAATCAGGTTTCGTCCTCAGTGTTATGTGCACCGAGGCTCGTTGAGCTACTTTCACGTTGTGGCAGGGGAGACTAGCAACCTTTCTCAGGCGTTTTAGTCCTTGCGTAGTTCCTGAAATTAAAATCTATTAAGTGTACAGGTCACATTCACGACAGATCAACAGCAGGCATTGGATTATGCATTTGTGATTATTAGTGGCTACCAGAATCATAATGTTACCTGACTTTACGAGGATAGACAGTGTTGTATTTTTAATAGATACTTTAACATATTTATTTTGAGTAAGTGTATTGTTTTATTTCTGTACCAATTTTTTAAATTTTTATCTGATGAACTTTTTTTAAACTCATAAATCGAAGACGTGGATTTAATAAATATACTATGTTAGTGTGATATATCCAGAACAACAGAAGTAAAGCGGTCAGTAAGGGATTGAAGGCAACAAACAGAACTGAGATTGTACAAGAGGACGTGACATAATACACACACAGCAGCATACAGGACGACAGAAGTGTTCAGCGGGATACGGAGATACCATTGTGTACACTACATGTGTTCGGTTACGACGTGACCGTACGTATGCTACTCTATGCGGTTTTTAACGCCACCACGTACTCAGATACATTCCAGTGAGGATATAAATGGATCAATCTTCAAAAATGATTTAAAATATCGTTCTCCTGTACCACACAGTGCAAAACGTCAGTTACGTAGCCGAATAAACATGATTGTTTGTAATGTCGTTTGTTTTAGTAGCCATTCATAAGGCTACTGTATCTAAAAGTAGATATTTGACAGTCATGTTTTCTATAGTCAATTTGTTAATTAATTTTTATTTACTGCGTCATAATATTCTTTTCAAACAAACAGCAAGAACCCAAAAGTACCGATATATATTGTAACGTGACGGTTCCCTTAAAATAAATATTAAAACTCATACATGTTGAAGAATAGACATATGTTAAATTGCATAACCTAACCAAGTTACTAAAGCCAGTTGAAGTACAAATAATAGTAAAGATCCATACGTAGTAATAAGAGTAGATCCATAGTATGATTATATTTTATAAATAAAAAATGTGTATTAAGGAATTAATGATATTAAAGTGTACATAAGACAATATTATGTTTGTACCACAGTCAATAGGTTTTATAAGACAATGATGTTAACATTTGTCATGACCAGTACTGATATCAATTTATTTAACTATTAATATTATATTTAAAGTAAATACAAATTGATTTATAACATTAAGGGTACAGAAGGGGTACTTTTAAGCATAAAACATAAATTTAGGTCAAAAATAAAAAATGTAACATATAAAGATACTGAATGAAAACCTATCTTGTGAGGTGTCAAAATCGTCAGTGAAACTTGAGATTTCATTGATGACAATATCATTAACATTGTATCTAACATAAGATGGGAGTTCTGAAATTAGTATTTGGAGGTATATTTGAACTAGAAAAACCGACGCTATTAAATGACAATGCCTAAGGCTTCGACCAATCGGAATTTTGCAAATTCTGCACCGAGAAGCCAGAAAAATTGACACGAGAGTTATTTGATTGTTGAACCTCGAAGAGTTAAGAACGAGACCTCTGTAATAATGCGGTTGTGGGCCGCAAATTATTAGTAAGTTTCGAACGCAAGACAGGTTAGGTTACTGCTATAATCCAATAGTGATTTTTAATTCTGTGAATAATCAACCAAGTAAACTGTGAATAGTGACGTATACATATTAAACTGTAAAAATATCATACCAGAAATAGGAAAGTGTATAAAAAAATCGGTGAGATTAATCCAAATTACTATTTCAACATAACCCAACTGTGACACTGAATATACACTATTTAATTATTTGAACAAACACTGAAAACACTAAACACTAAACACTAACACTGTTGTGATTTATTAGTTGTAAGATAATTATTTATTTGTGCGTAGAATTAAGAAGTGAAATTGTTGTTAACCAACAGGCATTCGTGAAAACTGTTTCGTTCCTTAGTTGTAAGCAATTATTTATTTTATATAATATATAGAAGAATTGTGATGTTTTGTACTTCACTTAGGACATTTTCGAAAAACTTATTGTAGTCAAAAGAACACACGTTAAAATATTTAAGTCGAATTAACCTAAATGTAATTAACTTATCCCCTGAGATTTTGCAATAGTGCCAACCTCTGAGCAATTAATTGATTAGCTAAGGTAACTAACGTTCAGAAAGTATTTATTTGTTTTATATTAAAGGAAAGGTTTAAGAAACCAATAAAAGAATATTGAAGTAAACTGTATAAGAGCTGGTGTAATTATTTAGAATAATTAGCAAATTATCGAAAATACGAGTGCTTAAGCTGACGAAAATTGAGGCAAAATCTGGTACCGACTTTGGGTATCAAGGTGAACCACGATAATATTTCGATTATAAATTATTATTAATTTCAATCAATTTTTGAATTAATTATATATTCAAGAATCAAATACCTAATTCATTATCTTTATATTGAATATAAAATATGTAATTATGTCTACACCAGTTACATCAATTAAAAATCATTGTATTCAAAACTTGGCGCTCCGATGAGAGTTGTTAATAAGAACACAGTTAATAAGAACAAATCAAATTTAAATAAAATAATTAAAAATAAATTAAGAAACACTCAGATTTTAATTTACATATTTGGCACCTACAAAGGGAGGCTTGTCAACCATTAAAAAAGAAAAAAGAAACAATTTTTTTTAGAAATCTAAAAATCTATTAAATAACCGAAATAAAAAATAGCCTCAAACTAATACTAAAACAAAATTACTTTGAATTTAATAGCAAAATTTATCAACAGCAAGAAGGTTTAGCAATGGGGTCTCCATTATCTAGCATAATAGCAGAAATATTCTTACAACATATAGACACCAAAATACAAAGTATTATAAATTCCTTTGATCCAAATGGCATTTGGATAAGAAATGTAGATGATGGGCTATATGTATCAAATAACAAAATCACAAATGCAGAGAACATACTGAAACAAATCAATAACATACATCCTAAAATACAATTCATAGAAGAAAAAGAAAAACATAACAAAATCAACTATTTAGACATAACCATCACAAGATACAATAACCACATACCATATGCAATATATAGAAAACCAACTTCTACCAACATCATTATACCTAACCATTCTGACCACCCACCACAACATAAAATGGCAGCATTCTATTCGCTACTTAACAGAATGTACAAAATTCCCCTAAACAAACAAGAAACTGACAAAGAAAGAAATATAATATACCAAATTGGTTATGAAAATGGATACAATAAAAATACTTTGAACAAAATACAAAATAAAATCAAATATAAAATAAAAACTGAACAATTAAGAATTAATCAAAATGAACAACACATAAATAATAACAAAAAAAAAAAGTGGGCCACATTCACATACATAAATAACAAAATGACAAAACTAACAAAACTATTTAAAAACACAGATATAAAAATAGCATACAGAACTAATAATAATAATTTACAAAAACTAAATAGCTCACAACAATGATAATACAACATCTAACGGTCTATAAAAATTGAATGCCAAGATTGCAATAAATATTACATAGGACAAAAAAACAGCTGATAAACGTTATTTTGAACACACCTAAATGCATACAAAAAACCAGAAATATATAAATCCAATTTAGCCACACATGCAATAAACACAGGACATGAATTCCCAGACATAACCAATGTGACACTAATAAAACGTATACCACACAAAGGCACCATAATGAAGATTTGGGAAAATTTACAAATATACAAACATAAAACACAAAACAAACTAATACCTGAACAAATACAAATCAATACAAAACATGACACAATATTCAAAGCACTCAACATCGAAAATACACAAAATACAAAAACATATACCACAATCAAACACAATAATACAACTTTAAATACCAGAGACCAACAAACAACCTTAATAGCATCCAGCCAACACACAAATACTTCACCAGACGCAAGATCGCGAAGGATGAAGATGAGAGCACGGGAGCTCTTGAAACATGTTCCTAATAAAGAAAAAAAAATATATCTTGAGTTGAATTTATTTATAAATATTAAATGTAATATATATTATGTAGTGCTGTTAAAATGCAACACAGTACATAATAGGGGAATAATAAATTCTAAAAGAAAAAAGATACAGATTTAATATTAAATGGAACATATGTTTAAAAATGTAAACAAAAACATTGGGACTATCGACTCAACCAGTCAACATAGAGGTCGATTCCTATATGATATAAAACAATATTAAGTCATATATTCTGAAAAGAATATATGAAATTGGAATGAATGTTATAATAAGAGTAAATAGTAATAAAATTATAATTTAATAAATACCAAATAGAATTACGAATATTAGAGATAAAATAAAGATGTTTAATAAGAAATAGAAAAGTGATATATGTTTTTAATAGGTATATGATAAAAAGATGTAATGAAAGTAGGGAATTATCAAAGTGGCAAATTTGTAAATTGTTAAAGATTGTATTGTATAGAGATGAAAGGAAATGTTTTTAGTCTAATTTTATAACTAAGACAAGTAACATCAGGAGTCTTGAATTATATTGAATAAGAGTAGCATGAAGAGTCTAATTTTGATATCTAAGAAAAGTAACATCAGGAGTTTGAATTTATATCTAATAAGAGTTACATGAAGTGTCTAAATTTATATGTAATAAGAGTTGCATGAGGAGTCTAAATTTATATCTAAGAAAAGTAACATCAGGAGTCTAATTTATATCTAATAGTAACAGCATGAAGAGTCTAAAAGAGTGATATGTAAATTAATAATTGGTAACATTTAAATAAATCAAATTTGTACATCATCAAGTTTAATGTCATATGTAAAAAGAAAAAAAACAGTAAAGGAATTTAATTTGTTATACCAGAGTTTTGATTATAAATTTAATAAAGTAAACAATCAGGAGGAGAGATTCAACATTCCTATTGAGTTTAGAAAAATAAACTAATATTCAATAAATAAATAATATTACAAGAAATATAAACATATCCTTAATAGAACGCCAATAGAAAAGGGAAATCCTGGACTGAAGAATAGTTTAAGTGGCCATAAAATATAATTAAGTATTCCGAGGAGACATCTGTGTTGCAGTCGTCCTAGAAAACAACATTCAGCGGTGAAACCAATAAGAAATTTGTGTGAAGGAACGGATCGCCAAGCCTGATATTGCTTTTGAAAATAATAAACATCAACCAGAAGTGAACCCGTGGCAGCTGGAAGAATTCAGAATCAGTCAAGTTACATTTGTTTGGTATCTATTTTTTTCATGGTATTTCTCAAAATACTACATACTAACTGTATTTGGTTTGGTTTAAAGAAAAGAAAATATTATATACAATCGTAAATACGATCAAACAGCTTAATAATCATTAACCCTGAGAGAGAGAGTTTCTTTTCATGTACTGATAAACAAAAAACATAATAAAGGTAGTTACATATCATAATTACATAATTACAATACCTGTTAAAATAATTACAGTACAATTAATAACGCATCCAACGTGGTGCAAATACTAAATATATTATATCAGTAAAAAACAACAGTATATATATATATTTATATAAAACACTTTTTGCTACAGTCCGTTTCTTGATGTATATAATATATTTAATATTTATACTGACATTACCTCAAGATATTTTTTTCCTTATTAGGAACATGTTTCGAGAACCATTGTGTTCTTATCCTAAGCCTTCGTGATTTTGCGTCTGGTGGAGTATTTGTGTGTTGGCTGGAAGCTATTTTGGTTTCTTGTTGGTCTCTGGTATTTTAAAGTGGTATTATTGTGTGTGATTGTGGTGTATGATTAGTATTTTGTGTATTTTTCAATGTTGAGTGCTTTGAAAATTGTGTCATGTTTTCTATTGATTTCTATTTGTTCAACCATAATTTATATTTGTATATTTCTGGTTTTTTGATTGCGTCTAGGTGTTCTAAATAACGTCTTTTCAGTTGTTTTTTGTTTGTCCTATGGAACATTTATTGCAATCTTGGCATTCAATTTTGTATATACCATTGGTTGTTGTATTATTTTTGTTGTGTGGGTTATTTAGTTTTTGTAGATAATTTTTGTTAGTTTTGTATTCTATTTTAATATCTGTGTTTTTAAACAGTTTTGTTAGCTTTGTCATTTTATTATCTATGTATGTGAATGTGGCCTATTTTTTATTGTTGTCATTATTTTTGTTTTGTTCATTTTGATTAACTTTTAATTGTTCAGTTTTTATTTTATATTTAATTTTATTTTCTATTTTGTTTACAGTATTTTTATTATATCTATTTTCATAAGCAATTTGGTAAATTATATTTCTTTCTTTGTCTGTTTCTTGTTTGTTTAGGAGAATTTTGTACATTCTGTTAAATAGTTAATAGAATGCTGCCATTTTATGTTGTGGTGGGTGGTCAGAATGGCTAGGTTAGTGGATGTTGGTTTTCTGTATATTGCATATTGTAGGTGGTTATTGTATCTTGTGATGGTTATGTCTAAATAGTTGATTTTGTTATGATTTCCATTTTCTTCTGTGAATTGTATTTTTGGATGTATGTTATTGAGTTGTTTTAATATGTTATCTACATTTGAGTTTTGTTACTTGATACATATAGCCCATCATCTACATTTCTTATCCAAATGCCATTTAGATCAAAGGAATTTATAATATTTTGTATTTTGGTGTCTATATGTTGTAAGAATATTTCTGCTATTATGCTAGATCATGGAGATCCCATTGGCAATCCTTCTTGCTGTTGATAAATTTTGCTATTGAATTCAAAGTAATTTTGTTTTAGTATTAGTTGGAGCCTAATTTTTATGTCAGTAATACGATTACTGTATAATATACAAATCTAAACAGAAGCAGGATAATAAAACATTAAAAGAAATTAAAAATAAAATTAATAACAACAATTTAATCATAACTAAAGGAGACAAAAGCCAGGGAAGAGTAATTATTGACAAAACAGACTACATCAGAAAAACTGAAGACTTCATCAACAATAATGATTGCATATAATTAAATAAAGGCCCAACAAAAAAAATATCTTAAACAAACAATAAAACTAATAAAAACAGGTAAAAACATCTTCAACAATAAAAATACAGACATATACGTATATAAATAATAATCCAAAACCACCTAAAATGAATAGCCTAATAAAAATACACAAATTAAACCACCCAATACGACCATTAATCAACTTCAAAAAAGCACCTACATACAAAATAGCAAAAATAATAGCACAAAAACTAAAAAATACACATCTAACAAATAATTATCACAACATAAAAAATACGTACGAATTAATAGACAAACTAAAGGTAATAAGTATTAATGAAAACAGATTTTTCACATCATATGACATCACAAATATGTACACCAACATTCCAATTGATGAAAAAATAGACATAATAATAAACAAACTTAAAGAACCAAATGAAGACACACAATATATTACTGAAATAAAAAATAGCCTCCAACTAATACTAAAACAAAATTACTTTGAAATTCAATAGCAAAATGTATTAACAACAAGAAGGATTGGCAATGGGGTCTCCATTATCTAGCATAATAGCAGAAATATTCTTACAACATATAGACACCAAAATACAAAGTATTATAAATTCCTTTGATCCAAATTGCATTTGGATAAGAAATGTAGATGATGGGCTATATGTATCAAGTAACAAAAACACAAATGCAGATAACATATTAAGACAATTCAATAACATACATCCAAAAATACAATTCACAGAAGAAACAGAAAATCATAACAAAATCAACTATTTAGACATAACCACCTACAATATGCAATATACAGAAAACCAACATCCACTAACATCATTATACCTAGCCATTCTGACCACTCACCACAACATAAAATGGTAGCATTCTATTCACTATTTAACAGAATGTACAAAATTCCCTTCAACAAACACAAAACAGACAAAAAAGAAATATAATTTATTGCTTATGAAAGTGGATATAATAAAAATTCTGTAAACACAATAGAAAATAAAATCAAATATAAAATAAAAACTTAACAATTAAGAGTAATCAAAATGAACAAAACAAAAATAATGATACCAATAAAAATGGGCCACATTCACATACATAAATAATAAAATAACAAAGCTAACAAAACTGTTTAAAAACACAGACATTAAAATAGGATACAAAACTAACAAAAATTATCTACAAAAACTAAATAACCCACACAACAAAGATAATAAAACAACCAATGGTATATACAAAATTGAATGTCAAGATTGCAATCAGTGTTCTATAGGACAAACAAAAAACAACTAAAAAAAACGTTAATTTGAACACCTAAACGCATACAAAAAACCAGCAATATACAAATCTAATTTGGTCACATATGCAATAAACAATGGACATGAATTCCCACACATAATCAACATGACACTAATAAAACACATACCACACAAAGGCACCATAATGGACATTTGGGAAAATTTACAAATATGCAAACATAAAACACAAAACAAAGTAATACTTGAACAAATACAAATCAATACCAAACGTGACGCAATATTCAAAGCACTCAACATCGAAAATACACAAAATACTAATACATACACCACAATCACACACAATAATACCACTTTAAAATACCAGAGACCAACAAGAAACCAAAATAGCGTCCAGCCAACACATAAATACTTCACCAGACGCAAGATCACAAAGGCTGAGGATGAGAACACAGAGGTTCTCGAAACAAGTTCCTAATAAGGAAAATAAAATATCTTGAGGTAATTTCAGTATAAATATTAAATATATTATATACATCAAGAAACGGACTATAGCAAAAAGTGTTTGAATAATGTATATATATATATATATATATATATATATATATAAACAAGAGATCATAATATCAAAATTTTAATAGGCCATTTCTGAGTTTGAAAATTAAATATTTTAGGTGTGTGTGTGTGTGTGTGCGCGCGTGTATGTATGATCGTTGGTGTTAAAACAAATAAAGTTTTTATATATTCTAAAACTCAAAGTAACGTTTAAAGAATTAGATTAATTAATACTATTTAAAGAATTGCAAATGAAATAAAAATGATGTCTAGTTTTAAATAAAACAGGATATTAATAATATTAAGAGGTGCTAAATAGCTAAGAAATTTTTTAACATATTACATTGATACGTGATTAGTTAAAGCTATTATTTTACTCGAAAATGACTATTGTAGTAAAAATAAATATTAAAATGTTTACCAGCAAAATTATTACATACGCGCGCATGCGCTTGTGTGGATTCGTGGATATTGAAGATAGAGATACATAGACAATGAAAGGAACATTTGGGAGAAAATACAGTTATGCAGTAGCAAAAAGAAGCAGTGGAATGGGAGAATATATATATATAGCGGTAACAAGCGATTAAAATGCAGCCATACATGTTTATCGGCACTTCGTAATTGTGCAGATAAGCAGAACATACGTAATCATATATGCTACGCTTCCTAATACGAAAGGAATTTTTCATCACAAATAACTCTTGCTACTATCTTGCTGCTTATAAATTTATAAGTACGTTGTTATATATTGCTGGGTTTCTTCGATAGCCACTTTTTTGGACTGTGGTGTGTGTGTGTGTGTGTGTGTGTGTGTGTGTGTGCTCGAGAGGGAGAGAGAGAGAGATCATACAAATAAAATGACACATTACCGCGCGCGGCGTTTGCTTGCGTGTGCATAGTTAGTAAATGTACATCCACGTGTGTTCATTCAGTCTTAATTTAAAATAAACTAATTGGGGTGTGTGTCATGTGTGCTGAGTGTAAGGCAGAAAGGAAAATGTACTGTGGAAATGGAGTATGTGAGAATAGTCATTTACGAAGAAGGACAGAATGTCAAATGCAAATGTCAGAAGAGGTAGAGATACAACTTTCATTGGAATTTATGAAAAGAAGATAGTTGAGTTGGTGGGGACACTTAGAACATACGTACGAATGAAATAACAGTGTTTTCTGTACATACTTACCACAATGGTGATAGTATTAAATGGTACGTTGCATTTGTGGCATAGTTTGAAGAGATAGAGAGAGAGAGAGAGAGAGAGAGAGAGAGAGAGAGAGAGAGAGAGAGAGAGAGAGAGAGAGAGAGAGCGAGAGAGAGAGAGAGAGAGAGAGAGAGAGAGAGAGAGACAGACAGACAGAGAGATGTTAGGTTTGGTTTAATATCTTACACAGTTAGGCTTATAGATACTAATTACCAATACACAAAACAGCGTATCAGATAGTATGTAATTATCTTTTATATAAAACAGAACGTATAAAGTATTACGTACATTAAAAAGCACACATCCGACGATAACTCTAAGCAGTTACTAAGAAACGATTATCGTTTTAATTTCTGCATATAACTACTCGGAAAAGGTATAATCTCCGCTTGAAAAAGACTAGATATTAGAAAGCATGGAAGTAAGGAAGTAATATGAATTCCTTTCAGGTCGCTGGTTATAAAACAATGAAGCAAAAAAATATATTCACTACTATGCAAAAACATTGGCATGTAATATCATGTTTCTCAGCTCTAGTATTTCTTGAGGCAGATACCAACGATAGAAGATAATATATTGTAGTTAGAATACACATGTCCTTAAGGAAAATTTTAATTCCCTCAACTTCAGGCCTATCTTTATCTTTAAACTATTTAGTTATACCTATGTACTTGAATAGACAGTCGCGATCGACCTCAATGACTTTAGTTCACTTCACCGTTGCGCCAGTTGTTACGTATTGTAGAAATTTCAGGATTCATATAATTCCTAAGAAAAAAAACTTTGTACTAGAGTCTAAAGTTGATACTGGACAGTTCGTTTCTTTACCAGGCAATAATAAATTGTTGTAAAACCGGGCTGTTAGGCCAACATTAGTCGGCCAAAGGTTTCAATCCCAGCCACCGGAAATCTTTTACAGAGCCACTGCGAAGCGACAGAGATGTAAGCCGGATAATACCCGAGTCCTTCCCTGGTATAGGCAACCTATTCGGTCTCGCCGTGCAAGCCTACGTAATAGAATTTCTTGACCAGGTTTAGTTTTATACTAAAATTATTGGTAATTGACTTGTGCCTATATTATTATATTTTTTATGTAATTTTTGATAAGTAGAGCATATCCCGAGTGAGTAAAAATTTTTTTCCAAATTTGGCCTACCTTCAACAAGAGAGTTCTAGTTACAAAGGTATAAGTTTATTAAACACTTGTTACACGTTCTAGCCTACCACGCTGGACAACGTCTCAATACCATGTTATAAACGTTTCCTCTGGAAGCACACAATCCTTTCCAAACAGTAGTAAATTGAAGACGATATAATTTACTAACACATATGACTTTGTTGTTATAGAAAGCCGTTTGATGTAAACATTCTAAGGAGAATAATGTTTGAAGGAAGAATCCAAGAAACACGAGAGAGCAAATCAAGCTTTTACTTGAGGAACAATATAACAAAATGGCAAAGTTGCCAACGCCTGGAAAATACGTAAATTAGTCTTGACAAATATGTATGCATTTCTTGCAAAGTCTAGTGATTTTGTGTGGTTTCCTTGTAGACCACATTAAACATTTATCTCGAAGTTTCGACAAAATTTGTTCTCATCATCAGGGTTTGTCTACGTGCAATAAAAATAATTAACTTATATAATAGTACTAGCTGGGTACCCGTGCTTCACTACAGTGATTATCAGTAAAAGAAGAATGTAAAATCAGAAAATAGAAATAGGTTATTTGTGAAGCTCAGATACCGGTATTTTGAAACTGAGAGAAACTGTTTAAGATCGATCAATTTGAAGATGATCAAGCTTGAAGATGATCAATTTGATCAATCTTGATCAATCAACTATTAAAGCTTGAAAATTAATGAGTTGTTAAAAATGACGCTCCATTATTTAGTTAGAGAAGGTAAGCTAAGTTTCTGTTAGAGATTAAGACAGTCCTTTATTGTAAGTCTAACAACAATAAAATAGATAGGCTTAACCCCTTTGATCCCACCACAATACATGGTTTTTTGGTCTACGTAGCCAAGCTAATAACTTGCTTAGCATATACTTTCAGTTGCACCATTAGATTAAGTGCTCAGGACCTCCCTGTAAACTACATTCCTGGTTTTGCTCTCTGGCTATAGGATGACCAGGTTGTCAGGTGAACTGATTCTGGAGAACGCCACATACAACTGGCCATGGGAGAAACAGTCACTTCTCAGATCCACACCAGCCACTATCAATCTCTGCCCCTGTGCCTTATTGACGGTCATGGCGTAGCACACCTTAACGGGAAACTGCAGACGTTTGAACTGAAAGTGGTAGTCTGATGGGATCAGAGGAATTCGGGGGATGATGACGGTTTCTCCCTTACCGATGCCTGTGAAAATCGTGGCTTCGATGACACGTTTGTGCAGAAGCCTGGTACCTGTTGCCATTGCACAGTTTTGGAGGGTTTAGATTGCGCAACAACATGATTGCAGCGCCAATCTTGAGGTAGAGGACGTGAGGTGGTACTCCTGGTAGGTTGAGAGTATTCAAGAACTCCACAGGGTAATGTACAGCATCCTCGACCTCCACCACAAAGTCCACAGACTCATAGCTCATATGCTCAGTCGGCAGCTTCTCCAACAGAAAGTTGTTGATCCTGTTGGCTGAGTCGTTTTTTGGAGTGAGAATAGCTCTTTCCCTCAACCATGAAATGCAATCCTCTCTAGCCTGATGAATGTTGGTGTATATTCTGTCACTGAAGCTGATCAGATCTCCCACTACATCGGAAAGGTTACCAGGAATATTTATTCTTCCCTCCTCTTCCAAAATCTTACCATCACCAATATCAAGTAATAAGTTAGGATACTCCTCTGCTCTCAAGTCACGTTAGAGATGGACACGCATGTTAACTCTCAAGGACAGGACTTTGACATTAGGCCATAAGAGGGATGACTTGAGACAGGCCTTGACTTCATCTGCACGTGTCCCCCGTGGCACAACAGGCAAGGTCTGTTGCGGCCCCTAATGTCCTGGTGTGTCCTGTTCGGAGCCATAATACCTCCCTTGTGGGCCGTGATGCACTCATCCCACACAATAACTTTGGTTTCTCGAACCACCTGAGCCATGTCACTCTGCTTAGAGATGTTACAAAGTGCAGACTCAGAATTATTCAGGTTGAGAGCTAGCTTGAAGGGAGATAGAGCCGTCCTGCCTCCTGTGCCGGTGTTTGCATAACCCGGCAATCGAAGGTATAAAAATTTTTTTTTCAATAATAAACTCGGGTATTAATGTCGGTTAGCGCGATGATATTGGGAAGGCCCTGTCAGACAGCTCGCGCGATCTCGCGGCAAGGTTTGGTGTCTGTTGCGTTGCTGATGTAACCTTCAGTTCAACGCAGCCTTTCACTGAAACAACAAGCTCTCTCTCTTGGACAGTCTACTTGGGCAATTTTCTTCTCGTCTTGATGGCAGGCTAATTTTTCGAGACTTCCCGGTGAGTGATTTACAGTATGGTATAAAATGATTTAATAGTAAGGGAATAATTAAACTCAAATGTATTCAGCCAGATGCGAAAGTTAGAATGCACGTGTTGCGGTCAGACGTGTGTGTGTATGTTAAGAAAATTAATTGATGTTCCAGTGCATATCGCCAGTAATTCTTTTAATTATTGTTCAAGTAACAATCATTTGTTTAATTATTGTATAAAATTATAACTAAAGTAAGTACGTTATAGACCGAGTTGAATCGTGTTGGTTATGCATGAACACGCACTGGACAGGAAGAGTGTATTTTTCTTTAATTATATCAGTTGAAAGTAAATTGTGAGACCGCCCTTAGATGAAATACTGTAATTGTGTGTAACTGTAAGTGCCTTTAGTGTGGTCATTTTCTGACAAATTACGATATTTGTTTCGCCACGTGGTGAGGCGGGTCCAACCTGTATGATTATGTCGGCACTTGTTAAATCTGGTGCGAGTGTCTCTTTATTATGCACATTTTATTATTTTTTTAAGAGTTCATAATTACCTTGAAGACTCCTCAGGGAATTTTCAAAAAACAAAAAAACTTGTATGCATTCATCTTGAGTTAGTCGGGAGCGCCCGTTCTGATGTTTAATATCTTTGACTAGAGTGTAAATTTTAGCGAACAGTTTGTAATCCTTTTTGAATCCTTAGGGTTCTCGCACCTAGACGGAGACGTGGCCTCAGCTGGTGTACTGCCGCCTTCACCAGTCACCCGACATTCGTCTGTTCCGAGGAGGGAGCTTGCTAACCAACTGTAAAGATGTTACTCTACTGCTGTAATTAAGGTGATATGAACTCTATTATTATTTTTCGCTGGCCTGGCCCGCAGTACATCCGTGTTACAAATTGTTTTTGAACCATGTGCTTACTCTGCTAGACAGTCCGATCAAGGGTGTGTCACCAGGACATTCACTATGAACATTATTATAACTATTATAAAATTATTCTATAACTATAACGTACTATTATTGTAATTGTGTGCTGCACTGGGGGAGAGTGCCAGAGCTTATTTTTGCTTCCTTCATAGACTTTTATGCAAAGGCCGTTAGAAGTATTATTTCTTTCAATCTAAGTTTAAGTCATGTGTTTCTTGATTCTGAACCGGCGGGTTTAGGGCGGGGTTCACATTTATTTATTTTTCTGCATTTAAGGGTTGGGGGTTTCGTTTGTCAGGCTGTTTCCGGGTGTTAAAATTTACATAGTTTTTTTGACACGAGTTAGGCACACGTTGGTACCGTTTCATGCAGGTCTGATACCTGTCTTACCTGGCCTGGCACATTCTGGCACACTTCCACAGCTGCTCGAATACAACGTGCTGTGACTTTAATTTTCTTATGAACAGCTGGCTGATATTAAAATTTTATTTTTTTGTGGGCATATACTATTAATTTTTGAGATTATAAAATCATACTGGCAGTACTGTTTATTGTAACTTAGGTTCTGACTTGCTTGCTGGACTTGTCTGTTTAATTAAATCATTATGATTAAAGAACGAATTCCTGATATATAGATATATATATGTTTGTAACAAGATTTCACTTTTTTTTTTAAATTAAGCAAGTTGTTTTAAACTTAAGTGATAAGGGGTTTACCACTGTTGTATACAGTTCAACAAATTTAAAGATTTTGATATACTTATAATATACATTTTCTTAGATGTTATAAAATCATATGGGCTGACATACCACTCTGACTTTGCAGTTTTTAGTCATTATTATCCATTCGGTTTCTTAAAAAAAAAATTTGTTTTTCATTCTTAACGGAGTAAAGGGGTTGTGTTTTTTTTTTATGAATTAATTCCAGCTGTGGCTGGAAGCTTAAATTTATGATTGCAGTTTGGGGCTTTATGGAATATACAGATTTTCCTCCCAGTTATATGCGGGTTAGCTAGAATATTCAGGCTGTCTGCCAGGTTGAACATGAGTTTTAGTTGTGATGTATATTATATGTATATGTGTCTTTATGTTCCAATATGTGATGTTAGTGTTAAGTGTTATAGAGGGGGGATTTATATAATTTATAGGATGTTGCTGAGGAACCCGATTGATATATATATATATATAGGGGATGAATTGAAATGGCCTTATTGAAACTGATTTGTTAATATGTTGAGACTATTTATTTATCAAGCTTATTGTTATATTTGCACCTCAGGGGAATTGTAATTGATATATGTATGTAACGAATTATGGGGTAAGAATAAAAGATAGTTATTACTGTTTACCGACCGAGTTTTATTGCAAGTCCCGTGTCACTGGACCCAGCGCATTTTTGGCTTCTCTAGGCCTTCCGCCTAGTTTTAAATAACTAGTGGCCCCTCTTTCAAAAAAAAAAAAAAAAAAAATTTTATAAAGCGTGGAAAAAAATAAAGAGGGGTTACAAATGGTAGCAGAGCTCGGTTGATTCTAGGGTTGAACCCTTGGGTCCTTGGGTGTGACGGGGCTTGCAAACTCGGAAATTAAAACATAGGCCAATGTATGTCATGTTATTGTTTTATAGGTGTATGCCCATGTATATTTGTTAGGTTGCTTAACTTGTGAGTCTGATCGCACCACGGGGCGGGTATTCGTGGTTGGAAAATTTGAGATGTTGAACTGCCGGGGGGTCTCAAGCGTTGCCTGGGTGATAGAATATTAGTAGATAGAATATTAGTAATTCGAGGGCGAGTTACGGCGTGTGGTATCAGCGGGATGCGGTATGGCCCGATCGGAAGTCGGTACCGTCACCGACTTAATTCTGGTGTTGCGAGGTTTCGGAATTTGATACTAGTTTATGATTGCTAGTTATGTGTTGGTGAGACGTGTGTGTCGGATTGGTGTTTGGTGTTATGTATGTTAGGTATTTGTTGGTTGTTGCTTGTTTCCTTCTGTGGTGTTAAAAGGTGGTTCAGAAGTAGGCCAGGTCTCCGCAGCGCTAGAGAACCCGGGGGTCGCTCAAAGGAAGGATAGTACTTGAGTTTTTTCTGTTTTTGTGACTATGTTTTGTAAGTCATGTTTATGTTAGGTGTTTCGTGGGAATTTATGTTTTGTTGTTGTGTATTGTGAATTGTGCAATTCTGGCGGCGGTATGCTATCAGAAGTTGCCCCATCCCATTTCAGGCGTTCTCCAGAAATTTTCGGTGGTGAATAGAGTTGATGAGGACCAGCTGCTGGTCTTCTTGGACCTGGTGCTGCAGTTGGCAGATTTCCCGGGGGTGTCCGATGGGGAGGTCTTGTCTCTTATATACCCGTATTGCCGGGGTCCGTTGGCTGAGCTGGTCACCAACACTCTGCGTCGGGGTGGCAGTGTTGACGCTTTCCATGGGGAGGTGTTGAACTTCTTCCTACCCATTCGACGACGTGCCCAGCTTAAGTTTGAGTTATTCTATCGCCTACAGGTCAACGGAGAGGCGTTAGGGGACTTCGTGCACGATATACGGAAAGCTGCCCGGGTGTTAAGGTTGGGGTTGCCCGAGACAGAAGTTATACAAGCAATTCTGGAAGGACTGAATCCCCAAGAGAGATCTCGTTTGATATTCTCGGACCGTCCACGTTGTTTTGCGGACCTTAAACGGCTGTGTGTGGTTTCAAGAACGGTCCAGGAGATTGACGAGTCCCGGGAAAGATCTGCTACAGATGTCCAATGCTCCAGTGTTTTGTTAGGAAGATCTAAAAGGGACAAACATGGTGGTTGGAGGAGAACACAAGAGACGGGCAGAAAGCCTGAATATTCCGGAAGTAATGGAGGCTACAAGCGGGTGGCAAGTGAGAAGACGGTAACAACAGCTACAGCACCGAAAACAAAGAAGTATGAAATTAACAGGGGAAGAAGAAATTATGTTAGGGAACAAACATCGGCAAGTAGGGAGCCTGTAGCAAGGCGTTATTCCTATTCGGAGAAAAAGGAAACTTTAAAGGTTCCAGTTGAATCGCAAGTGCCTAATACAGTAGTGGATGAAGAAGGTGAAGCGGAAGAAGAAAAGCGGAATGGCTTCGGGGGATCAACACAAGACGGCAAGAAAACGTCTGTTGATACTGAGTTACAGGACTCGAAGAGGACGTCATGGTTGAATCCAGATGCCGCAGAATTTGTTCCGGTATCTCCATCTCGATTCGTGACGGATCCAGATCCGGTAATATCGTCATCGCCTACGCAGGGATATGAGAAGTCACTTGGTGGTGTAGCTTTACCATCGCCAGTAGAAATTAATTTAGTCATTGCACATGAGCCTGGACAGCTGGATTCCAGGGTGGAAAATGTTGAGGACGTTGTAGTTGCTGAAAGTGGTGAAGGAGTGGAATCGACAGAAGAGGCAGAAGAGCGGTCTGCGGATGCTGCACAGGGAAGTATAGTTATAGGTGTTAGGGAGACTGAAGAGTCTGAGTTTGATGGACACAGGGATGTCCAGGCTGCAAGTGTTTCTGAGGTTGCGGGTGGACAAGGGGATGTCCATGCTGCAAGTCTGGTAGAAGTAGATGAGGTAGAAATTGAGGAGGAATTTGGCGGCAGCGTCGTGGAGTGTGTGAGTGAGAATGATGTAGTGTGTGAAGATGTGCAGACGCCTTCTGTAAGTAGTGCTTAGGATTCTGAAGAACGGAAAGAAGTTTCAGGTGGACCAGGTGAGCAACTAGAGGAGGACGACGATGTGCAGTGTTCTGATGGTGGTAGTGGACGTGATGGCGATGATGTTGATGATGAACGTGTTAATGAAAAGGAGGATGTTAATGAGATTGGAGAAGAAGTTGGTGAAGAAGCTTTTGAAGCGGCTGGTGACCAATGTGATGAAGAAATTGATGAGGAGCTGAGGGAAGATGCGGTTGAAGATGGATCAGAGGAGCAACTGGACGATGCTGAGGAGGTGCAGTGTCAGGAGTTTGATTTGGATTATGAGGATGAAAAAGGGGAAATTGTAGAAGAGAAGGAAGGATTGGAAGAAAAACAAATAGAGGAGTTAGATGATGAGCGTAATCCAAATCGGGGTGAGAGTAGCGAGGTAAGTTGCCTTGATTCTGTTTCCGAAGAAACCAGTCAGTACCGCTCAACGCGAGATAGTTTCTCAGAGAGTGGTGTCCGAAAGGAACGAGTACCTAAAGTTCGTCACAGAAAGGTAAGAAGAAGCGGTTAACGGGTAGCGGGTAGATGTTCCCCACAGTCCCAGTGGTGTTCGTCTACTTCAGGGTTGCGCCCCTGCCCACGCGAGCCTTGGTTTTCTCCAGTCATTCTCCTTTTCGGAGGGAACCATGTCCTTACCCTTAGTCCTAGCTATTGACCTTTCAATGATCCTTGCCCCGTTTCATCTTCCCTATTTTCCTACCCCTCCCCTTGGAAAAAACCTATCAATAAGGAGTTAGAGAACCTTGCCGAGATTGCACCTTAGATTGTGGTCCTCGAGATTGTCAGTTTCCCCTGTTCTGGAAGGTTATCATGGAGAAAGTTAGAGAGTTGGAGAGCGCCCTTAGATTGTCGTGGTCTTGGAGATCGTCAGTTTCCCCTGTTCTAAAAGTAAGATGGAGAAGTTATGTGCTGTTGTTTCGTTGTTAATAGTGGTTGAATTTGTTTGTTGATCATTGTATGGTCGGTCCATGCCGCATTCCCAGTTGTATTCCATGGTGTTTTTGTTGAGTAAAAGTGGGATGGATATTCGCGTGCCCTTGATGCGGTCCTCTCTGTCTGGCTAAGCGGGGCCGTCCGGCCTTGTATAGGGATGTGGGCCAGCCATATGGCAAGGATGGAAATGCCTTGTTGGTGCAGGTGGCTGGTCGGTCCAAGAGATGGACGAGAGGTAGTACGGTCACTCACATACCAAGGTGGGTGATACCTTGTTTGATCTTCGGACGGGTATGTGAGTGGGACCGGTGGGAGTAGGTGATGGTCACCGGAGAAGGTGACGTGTTGGGGCGGTTCCGTGGAGTTGGCATGGCGGAGAGGGTCGCATGGGGGTGACCGCAGTCCTGAGACCAAGGCCACTAGGATCACCTTGGAAGGGGGTACACTGCAGGGTACCCTCCCTGAGTTCAAGTGTGGGGCAACCAGGTTGCCCTTTTGGGGTGGGGGTGTGCCGGTGTTTGCATAACCCGGCAATCGAAGGTATAAAAATTTTTTTTTCAATAATAAACTCGGGTATTAATGTCGGTTAGCGCGATGATATTGGGAAGGCCCTGTCAGACAGCTCGCGCGATCTCGCGGCAAGGTTTGGTGTCTGTTGCGTTGCTGATGTAACCTTCAGTGTTTTTTTTATGAATTAATTCCAGCTGTGGCTGGAAGCTTAAATTTATGATTGCAGTTTGGGGCTTTATGGAATATACAGATTTTCCTCCCAGTTATATGCGGGTTAGCTAGATTATTCAGGCTGTCTGCCAGGTTGAACATGAGTTTTAGTTGTGATGTATATTATATGTATATGTGTCTTTATGTTCCAGTATGTGATGTTAGTGTTAAGTGTTATCGAGGGGGGATTTATATAATTTATAGGATGTTGCTAAGGAACCCGATTGATATATATATTGTAATATAACTGTGAAATTACAAATTATAATTAAATTTATAAAGTGTTGCTTGTTCTGGTATTCTGCGGTAATCGAGCCCCACAAGTTGGACTCGCCAAATTATGTAATATAACGGTGATTGAGTGGGTATAATAAAATAAATAAAAGGTTGATGTATGTAGATTGTGCTCTCCTGTAAGTCCCACTGGTTGTGCTAGCTGATTTTGTAATAAAACGATATTGCAAAATATAGCTTAATTTATAATATGTGTAGTACGTAGCTAATACCTTCTTGTCTTCTAAGCTCCCACTGTTGACCTTCGCTTTTGTAATACAACCCTACTATAATTGTAATTGTATAGTGTTCTGGTATAATATTATCCAGGATAATTTTTATGGTGTGTATGTTCAGTAGTGACGTTCCGCTCTGGGAATCGTCGATTTGGTAAAGTTCCTGGTCTTTGTTATTGGTAATTGGGATGTTATTACCATCAATTAAATAAAGTGTATTTTGCTGTGTAGCAAATTGAAATAAAATATAAATTTAAAATTTATATTTATAAAAAAAAAATAATTTCGGAACAAATATTTTCGAGGTATTTATGTGCTTAATAATAGGAATAAATTGAGGTTGTGGATCGTAATTATAATTATAATAGTAAGGTGTTTAATTTGGTAATAAATTTCTGTTCGGTAAATTTGTTAAAAAGATAATCCAATTAACTTCAAGTTAGGCGAAAACGGCTCTCTTCTTCTTACTCTTGAAATGTTGTAGTTTCGCATATACTGCCTTTAAAGATTATCTATTTTTCTTGGTTAATTAATGATTATGTCCTTTTATAAGAGAAATCAACTCCAATTTACCAAAAAACAGACAAATACGTTTATTAAATACAATAATAAGGTTGGTCGATTAATTAATCGAAGTTACAAGCCATATCGAGTTCTCGCTCAGGATCGGTCGATATTAGAAGTTTTACAATTGTATTATTTAAACAGGTTCTTTGAACGGTTATTTATATAAAAAGCCAGAGAAGGTCAGGGACATGAAAGTATAACACTTACAATTCAAAAAAAAAAGGTCTTAAATTTAAACAATATACTGGTAATTATTAATAATAAAAGTTTATATATAATTTTGTTCAAACCAGAAAGAAGCCTAGTCGTCTCTAATTGAGGTGACGGAATGGGATCAGAATGGCCGCCTGACGCATGCGCGTTGAAAGCTTCTAATGTAAACAACGTACTTGTTGAGATAATATGTCCCTTCTTTGGTTAAATGTTCTTCACTACGGTATATGATCTTCTGGGGTATAGTTTATTGTCACTGTTGTTAGATGGAAACGTTCACTTGGTGTAAAAATGTTGTTAAATAAGTATATCAACTGGTGTTTATGTGTCAGTTAACCTCGAATTTTCACTTGGTGTTTGATGCGATTTCAGTGTTATTTCAATGTAATTGGTTATATGTGATTTCGTTTATAGGTGTTATGTAGTTCGTGGGTCAACTTCACCACTTCACTTTCATTAAAATAGTTAAAAATTTAATTTACATAAAATGATTCAGAACTCCGTTGTAGCATAACGTCCATTAAAGGTTGGTTCAAACAAATATTCACGAGAAGTGCTCTCTTCGAGGTATAATAATGAACTGTCTGTATTTTCATCATCTCATGAAAATCTTAGCCTATATAATATAGTTCAGACATTGTTAAAAATTGCCATAACTTCCGACACGTTTTAAAATAGTACACTATGTTCATAAAATAAATTCGTTATTAGTTAACTGTTTGCAATATAAAATACATATTCGTTTTCACTATTCTATTCTACTTATTTTGATAGTAATTAAGTTAGTATTACAAAGTTTTATCTGAAAATTATTTCTTATAATTTTTTGGGAGGTAGGCCTAAACTTATACTTCCCTGTCTTCTATGTAAATAATAGCCATTTTACCTAATATAATTATTATTCTATAAAATCTGAAATTGTTATAATTGTCAATTCTCACTTATTTTATGGCAATTTAGTATACTAATGATGGTTTTTTAATATAATTCAGTTGTATATGACTCCCCTTCTGATAAAGTTAGTGAACCTATTTCAGTTTCAAATGGTATTTCATTATACAAATAAATAATTTTACTCATAGAATGACCATATCTTTAGAAAGCCTTATTTACATAGTATTTAATATGTTGGGTGTATCTTGCCTAAATATTGTCAGTTTGACTGGTTTATAAGATTAGGTTTATTAATTATTCTGCATTTTAACTTTATTATATTGCCTAGATTTGAATTGTGGCTATTTGCAGAATGTTTTACTAATGTAATTATTTTATTTCCTTCTCTGACTTCTGACTCTGATATATTTGATTACAAATTAGTTCTCTGATCTGGCATAACAGTAATTATAGATTATACAATTAAAATATAACACCCAGATATATAAAACTGGTGTTCTTAATAACATTGTTTTGGTATATCACCAAATAACATAATAAAAAGTATTTCTACAACATTGGAATGATATCTAATTTTAGATAATGCATTC
This sequence comes from Magicicada septendecula, assembly GCA_034769895.1. Lineage (NCBI taxonomy): Eukaryota > Metazoa > Arthropoda > Insecta > Hemiptera > Cicadidae > Magicicada > Magicicada septendecula. The sequence continues at coordinate 433,915,433 of CM068369.1, read as the reverse complement.
CTAAATTAACATGAACAATAAAATAACAATTATAATACTAATATTTCTTATGACTAACCCTTATTTATCTAAATGTTATATGTAATAGGAACCTAACATCCTGGTTCCATATATAATTGTTAACACCTTCTATAAACTTCTTCATAAACAGTTTGTTCTGTAGTTCCCCATTTATAAAATTTATACCCCCTCTTAAAGTATACCCCTAGCTACCTAAGTTATATTCCATTCTATGGAATGTTCTTATCGCTTTAGTAGCTTTTATTTAGTAATATTACTACTTCATTATCAAAGTAGGCACTGTTCACAAAACTTAAAGTTTGTTACTATGTACTGCAACTCATGTACCCTTTTAAAGTTTATTATTTATAATTTGATCACTTGCACTTGTCTATGGTGAATTATCAATATATTTACTAGTCTTTTTCTAGCTTTTAATATGAAATATTCAACCATGGGGGAACTGTGAAGACTTGTCTATACAAACTAAATAATAACTTTTTGAATGCACTAATATTTAATACTACTAACACTTTTAGTTTTTGTCAGTTTTACAGTGATATGGTTTTTTAATGTGTTATACTTTCTTTTTTGGGCATTCATTGATTTTGGGGTTTTTTGGGGGTTCTTTCCCTATGGGGTTTTTGTTTTATATGGGTCGTCTTAATTATTCTTCTTTCTTCTTGAGTTTGGTTATTCTTCCTTCTTCTGTAGTTTTGGATTATCCTTCCTTCTTCCTTCTTCTGTAGTTCTTATTTTTATTATTCTTCTTTCTTCTTTAGTTCCAATTATTCTTCTTTCTTCTGTCTTCAGTAGTGGTAGTTTTGACTATTCTTCCTTCTTCTGTAGTAGTAGTTATAATTAGTCTTCTTTCTTCTTTAGTTTTAATTATTCTTCTTTCTTCTGTCTTCAGTAGTGGTAGTTTTGACTATTCTTCCTTCTTCTGTCTTCTGTATCTTTGATTGTTCTTCTTTCTTCAGTAATAGTAGTTTTAATTATTCTTCTTTCTTCTGTCTTCTGTATCTTTGATTGTTCTTCTTTCTTCATTCTTCAGTAGTAGTAGTTTTAATTATTCTTCCTTCTTCTTTAGTTCCAATTATTCTTCTTTCTTCTGTCTTCAGTAGTGGTAGTTTTGACTATTCTTCCTTCTTCTGTAGTAGTAGTTATAATTAGTCTTCTTTCTTCTTTAGTTTTAATTATTCTTCTTTCTTCTGTCTTCTGTATCTTTGATTGTTCTTCTTTCTTCAGTAATAGTAGTTTTAATTATTCTTCTTTCTTCTGTCTTCTGTATCTTTGATTGTTCTTCTTTCTTCTCTAGTTTTAATTATTCTTCTTTCTTCATTCTTCAGTAATAGTAGTTTTAATTAGTTCTTCTTTCTTCTGTCTTCTGTATCTTTGATTGTTCTTCTTTCTTCAGTAATAGTAGTTTTAATTATTCTTCTTTCTTCTTTAGTTCTAATTATTCTTCTTTCTTCTGTCTTCGGTAGTAGTAGTTTTAATTATTCTTCCTTCTTCTGTCTTCTGTATCTTTGATTGTTCTTCATTCTTCAGTAATAGTAGTTTTAATTATTCTTCTTTCTTCTGTCTTCTGTATCTTTGATTGTTCTTCTTTCTTCAGTAATAGTAGTTTTAATTATTCTTCTTTCTTCTGTCTTCTGTATCTTTGATTGTTCTTCTTTCTTCTCTAGTTTTAATTATTCTTCTTTCTTCATTCTTCAGTAATAGTAGTTTTAATTAGTTCTTCTTTCTTCTGTCTTCTGTATCTTTGATTGTTCTTCTTTCTTCAGTAATAGTAGTTTTAATTATTCTTCTTTCTTCTTTAGTTCTAATTATTCTTCTTTCTTCTGTCTTCGGTAGTAGTAGTTTTAATTATTCTTCCTTCTTCAGTAATAGTTTTTCGCCATGTATGCCTTCGTTTCTTCTGGTCTGGTTTCTTTGACGGGGTATATTAATTGCCTGCTTCTATCTTACCTGGGTAATTTTGTTATTATTAATTTTAGTCTTCTGGGTTTTTAAATTTGTATTATATTATATTGTTTGCAGAAATTTTCTTTATTCAACCTTTCTTGTGAATATATTATTAAACAGTGCATTTTAATTAATTCTCATCTGGATATTCCATATCTTAGAGCTTTATTAATGATCATTGAGTAATGTATTTGTGTGGATTATCTGTCATGCTACAATATATATATATATATAGGGGATGAATTGAAATGGCCTTATTGAAACTGATTTGTTAATATGTTGAGACTATTTATTTATCAAGCTTATTGTTATATTTGCACCTCAGGGGAATTGTAATTGATATATGTATGTAACGAATTATGGGGTAAGAATAAAAGATAGTTATTACTGTTTACCGACCGAGTTTTATTGCAAGTCTCGTCTCACTGGACCCAGCGCATTTTTGGCTTCTCTAGGCCTTCCGCCTAGTTTTAAATAACTAGTGGCCCCTCTTTCAAAAAAAAAAAGGTTTATTTTTTATAAAGCGTGGAAAAATAGAAATAGGGGTTACACTCCGTCGATCAAGTTATCTGCAATACCTCAGGAAGCAACGGCAACGGCGATGTTCATTTCGCCCCTAATTGTGGCTAGCAACAGATTGATCAAGAAAGTTTTGCCAGTGCCACCAGGAGCGTCAAGAAAGAACAACTGCCCAGAATCAGAAGCAATGATGTGCATGGTTTCATCGTAGACTTTCCTCTGTTCTTAATTTAATTTTGGACCATTCGCAGCAACTGTTTCGGACAGCTGAACGGTATCATAAGACACCTGAGATCCCTCAGGTGTTCACGGTTGGCGACAACGGCTGCTTACTCTCGTGAAGGTACTGCAGGAAGGATACGACTAAAAAAGGGGCATTATCAGTGTTGCGGGGTTCGCGTTCTTTCGCAAATAGGCGTTAATGCTTTTAAAACTTTTCTTAGTGAGCACCCAGAAGCGAAGAGGGATATATGTGCCGAACTTAGAACTCAAAATAAACCCTCAACGCCACATAGCAAGGAATAGAGGGACAGGTTGAACTATTTCGCGATTATTTTCGCTCCTCCTCGTGGTTATAGGTTAGATGAAAAAAATACTGTTTAGTAACTCCCCAAAAACCTAAAGCAAAGTAAAAAAATTAAAAACATTAGACTTCCAGGAAGCGTACAGTTGAGAAAAAAGCTGAATAATATCTCGGTTTTTAGCGGGTTTTCGTGTTTTTTCGCGGTTAGGCGTTAAAGTTTTCAAAACTTTTTCAAAGCAAAGCAAAAAAAAAAAAAAAAAAATTAGACTTCCAGGAAGCGTACAGTTGAAAAAAAAGCTGCATTATCGGTGTCACGGTTTTTAGCGGTTTTTCGGGTTTTTTCGCGGTTAGGCTTTAAAGTTTTCAAACCCTTTCTTAGCGAGAACCTAGAAGCCAAAAGGAACATACGTGCCGAATTTCAAGTTTGTAGGCTTTATAGTTATGGAGATTTCGTGATGAGTGTGTGTATGAATAAGAGAGTGGTATTTCGCTTTTATATAAAATATATAGATTAATATGTATGGGATATGCTGTTTTTTAATGTGAAAATACCAATATATGTGAATTAGTCGTTACTATACGTTATGCAAAGCACGCGCCTGTGAGTGCACACGTACACAGAGTGGTTATATTTGTCAGCCTACTAATTATTTCTCAATTGTCCGTATACAAGTCATGATGATAATCTTAAATTTTGTCAAAACGTAGTAACAACTGTTTTAGAGGTGTGCGCCTCAAAGGCCAACTGTTTCAATGGCCAAACTTCACAAAACCTTATACTAATTGACGTAGTTAGTTAACTTCTAATCTAATCTAGTTAACTAGTTAACTTCTAATCTAATGACAGGTGACTTACGGCACTCTGTATATACAGTCTGCAAAACAGTAAAAAATTGATTGTAAGTAAGAAAAAATTTACAGGCATTGCACAAATGCAATGCACAGACAAGGGCATTGAAAATGCTTCAATAAATCTAAAAAATTTATATTTATATTTATGTTCATTCACCAATCAATGAATTAATTCTTCATTTACCAATGTACAGATTATAAGTTAATTGTAGTCGCATTCATAAGCGAAGTTTTATATGTGTACTACGTTATTGGCAACAAAGAAGTAGTTTCTATGGAAACTCACCAGTTCCCATTTTCGATCACGCACCAGCGGTCGTTTTCAAATGTGCGACACGTCTTTATAAACATTTTCAATGTTAAAATATTATGTTCTTGCTGTACCAGCTCAGAAACAAAGTTTAACATTGTAAACAACGTTGTTAAACACATGTGAGTGTTATAGAATAATTAGTTGCGTATGTAGTAAAGATTCCTTGCACTTTAATGAAGAACCGTTATTGACAATAATCTTTACAAAGAACAGCTGGAGGGTTTTGGTAGCGGGCTTTAGTTATTTACTCATATACTCATATATTGTCACAAAATAAAAATATACAGGCAAGATTGTCTTTTGTCTCGAAACAGCTGCGGACAGAGAAGATAAATCATCGCAATATAAAGGAGAATGTTCAATTTAAAAATAAAAAAAAATCTAGGAAAAAAGCAGGAGATTTTATTCAATTGTTAACGTGTAAATCGTTAATTGTTCTATTAACTTGGTTTTATGAAGCTGTTGAGTAAACCACATTTCCGTTCAGATTTTGCGTGTCTTTGTGGTCGCACGCGTTTGTAGATATACGTGTGTATAAATATATGTGCAACTGAAGTACTTAGAACTTACATTGTGTTTGCACTAATTATTAAGAGAACATTATCTCTGTCGACTTGGCATTTACATACTCACTACAGGCAAAGTGACTTTGTGGAATGAAAGTTGTAAGTGTAGCTTAACTATTTTTCGAAACACTAAAAAAGAATCATTTTTCTTGCATAGAACTATTTTATTAATAATAGTGTTACGTAACAAAATATGGTAAACATAATTATCACTGTGCACTTTACAGAGGAAACACATTATATTTAATTAATAATTAGTAAAACTTGCTTGTTCCATTCAGTTTTCTTAATATATTGCAATATTCCTGTAGAAAGCGAATGTTTTTAACAACTTCAAAATATTATTAATATTTTGTAGTCAGAATTTAAAAAATTTTAAGAAAATCATAATTTTTAATAAAACATAAATATTTGAAACCGTGTGAAGTATTAAAAATATATATACTCCTTGCTTCAAAAATGTATAAATAATTAATATATGCTAGACACACGATCACAACAAAATAATAAATAACAAATAAAAATTTAATTAATATTTAAATTGTTTATATTTTGATCATAGTCACTTTCCAAATATTTGTCACGTAGGCTGTAACTTAAAGGAACACTTCTAAAAAATGAAATATTAAAATTTTGTTAAAAGACTTTTTAAAAAGTTTCATTTGTACATGTAGCATGTGTAAATTTATTCAGCAAAACTTCCGCAGTCACTGACGACGTAAGCCAATAAAGTATTGACAAAATGTATAATTTAATATAGTAGTAAAATATAAGCCTACCTTAGGTACTAGGTCAATATTAATTTTTATAAAATTACGAAATATCAAGGTTATGTCACATTATAATCACAATGTTGATGTATGCCTTAAAATAATAATTTTGTTATTAACTTCACATTTTATAGTTTACATTAAATTATTTTATTAAAAAGATTGTCTTGTGAACGTTATATTTATTATTATAATCGTGCAATGAATAAAAATTAATGTAACCACATATATTTATTATATTACGTTTTATGTCAGTGACCAAACTTCTGTATATTTTTAGCAGATAGACACAAATTTATGATACATTTTGAACTTGATACTTTAGATCTAAACAGACATAGTTTAAAATTTCTGATAACGATAATTCACACCGTTGAAATACTTATTAATTACGTATAATAACGTCCTTATTTTAGTGTTGTGTTTAGAATATCATGTAATTATATACACTTAAATACTTGTGTGTGTATATTAATTAATTATTTTTATATTATTAAATAATTAATAAAATACTTAATTTAAATAATTAATATTAAATAATTAATAATTATTTATAATATCGTAAGTTTTTTTTTCTTTCTGATATGACTTTTTACATGATAGTTTTAATAAAACTTAAAAAACTATGTTTTTATGTTTTTCAACATTCACTTTACACGAATTGAGTTTGGATTATTTTGTTAAAAATTTAATTACTTTCAGAAAACTTATATAGTAATAATTATATGAAATTATGGAGACAATTTAAACTTAAGCAAACTAGGGTAAATTATATCATTTCCAGAAAAAAAAGAAATTAAATACAGATGAACAAGGTATTTACTGAGGTGGGAAGGTTGAAATAGGCAGTTAGAGGTAAGAGACGCCAAGACAGACATCAGTACTTTGCAAGTTGAAATGATGATTTGGTAAAGTTTTGTGAAAGTGTATATTGGATAAGATTGTCTGTGGAGATGAAATAATATAGGATGCTGAGGAGCAGTGGGAATTGCGTTGGTGGGGGCGGGCTATTGCATATAAAGCCGATGATAATATTTGCATCTATATATTTGCGCGTGTGTGAGTGAGTGAGTGAGTGAGAGAGAGAGAGAGAGAGAGAGAGAGAGAGAGAGAGAGAGAGAGAGAGAGAGAGAGAGAGAGAGAGAGAGAGAGAGAGAGAGAGAGAGGATAGAGAAAAGTGGGATGTAAATACACAGCTTTTATATCTGTAAATATTTTGCCATAATTTCATGTACTACGTTATTTATGAATTATTTTGTTTTACGTTGTTTGTTGGTAAGTCTACCTTGTGTAAATCCTCCATGTTTTTATTAAATAAGTTCTTATTGTTAAATATGTTGAAGATTATAATGGAAAGAAATTGAGCGCAAAATTGATTTATATATTTTGCAATTTTTAATGTTTCATAATTGGTGGCGCATTTTTTAGTGTTAAATTAAGAAAGCAATGAGTTATATAATTTTCTCACAAAAATGTATTAATAATAATTGTATATTTTAATGGTCTGAAATCGACTAAATTTAAAGAATGAGTTGTAAAATAAAATAATACGTATGAGTTGAAATTCTGGTACGAAATCTGTATATGGTATCCACAATCCGTATCCACAATACGGTCCAAATTAAAAAAAAAAATAGTTTGTGTGTAAGTGCAGTAACATACCTGTGCTAATATTATTATATTTGCTTTTGTTCCCAGGCGTTTTCTTAGCGTCATCAATATTCGTCTCTCTTTCTAACGTAGTGATCCCGTTTGTTGTTCTGGGTAATCGTGTTTGTTGTCTGCTTGGCGATCGTTGTCAAGGAAAGACCGGCAGGTAAAGACGATTCTTCTGAGTCCAATGAATCCGGTGAGAGTAAGGGTCCACAGATAGCGATTTACTCCTACGGCGATGACGACATTCCCGCTAAAGGTATCAACCTCGAGACCTACGGACAAGGATACGGAGACGGAGACGACTTTATTCTCAGTGGCCACAGAGACAACACTGACTAACTCGCATGTTTGGCTAAATTTAACGAACCTCTCCTACTTGGTTATCAGTTATCCTCAGTATATCCAGACAAAACTGGTGTACATACACATAAACACGTACAATTGCAAATACTGTTATATGCTTTATTTTGATAAAGCTGATTATGACTTTATGAAATCTGTGTGGCTCTAAATTGCGATAGTTCGAAAAGTGGCAGTCTACAAGCTAAACAAAGTACAAACTAGCTGGTAAGCGGATTAAACTTTTAAGTGTATATGTACACGGTATGTAGGGTTATACATCATATCTTTATGGCCACTATATTTCATTTGAGCGGTCGAATTTAGGCTCAGGTTACCTTGGAGCGCTATATACTACATAATGTGGAATAGAGAAAACATATGGTCAGTTGATTTTGAACATATACTCAGTTGATCGTCATTATTTAATCTAGAAAAAAATATGTGTGTCTGACTTACTATTTTTAAATATCTATGAATTATCGGTAATGATTGTAGATAGATTAATATATAGATAAATATAGATAAATATATAGTGCTTTTTCGTTGCAGGCGAAAGTTTAATTCATTACACAGAATCACAACTTAGGTAAGGAAAAGCAAATTCACATGAGAGGTAGTTACATGTTTATACTGTACAATTTGCAAAGCCTAGAAAATATATTAATGAAATAAACAAATTTAAAAGGTCAATTATAATTATATTAATTATATTTCAGGCCGATTTGTCTCACAGTCTTCTTAGCTCACAGTCACAGTGTCATTGTAACTTAGCTCAGTAGGTTAAGTTAGTTTCTAAGTATGTTTCTCATACCCAAAAATGTAACAATTTTTACATTAAATAACTCGTAAAACGGGATCCATATTTTCACTATCATGAAAGCTTCGATACCTACAATACCTTCTGGTCACTAACAACTAACAAGAAAAAGTGTCGTCTGCGGTAGGATTTATAATGGTACTAATTCTAACAGTTGGAGAGGCAGCGAAAAAATACTTAAAGAACATTATATAACATTATTAAAAGTAAGTGAATTGGTAGTTTGCATATCCAGGTATACAAGACGAAAACATACTTTTCTATTTAGTCGTATCAGACCTGAGTGGATGAACACCCGACGACGATATCCAATAACGGAAGTTGTGAGCACAAGAGCACAATTTACATGCAGTCGTCTCATAGTTACAGTAATAGGTTTGAGATTACAGATCTCCTTATATTATAAAGGACGTTTATCTAATAATTAGCAGTAAAATTATAATTAAATTTTTAAAAATATAGCTAAACGAATATGCAGAAAAATAACGGCATGTTTGTTTCATGTTCCACAATACCACTTTACCAAAGTATAGCATTAAGTAGCTAAATCCATAATATTTCTACGTTTATGGGTTAATACGAATACACATATATTCTTTAAACAATTAATAACAAGTACAAGAAGTAATCTCATAACCCGAAAAGAAATCATAGGGTGGTGAATATTTTCTCTAGAAGTCTTAAGAATTGGAAATTGAAAATGAACATAAAGAAAGCTTACCTATTAACTGTAAAACGGTTATAGAATAAATCAGAGCCAATATTGGATTGTGAAATAAAATAATCAAACGGGTAAAACAATGCTGGTATCCAGGAAGTATAATTACTGACTAAGCAGGTAATCAATGGAAGTGGTAAAACGCTTGACAAACAAGAATTTATAGACAGAAATACTTAGAGACAAGTAAGAATAATGACACAGAGGTAAGGAAAGCTAAGCTTCTTCGAAATCATACGCAGTGTTTTATGAAAGTGTCTATTGGATGCTGGAAAGTCTGGAAAGTCCTATTTTGAAACAGCAAAAATATAGATATAGTAGAGAACAACAAGAATTATTAAAAAAAATAAGGTGTTTCAAAAAAAAATAAAGATAAATGAAAGAAAGATAGGTAGGAAGAAAGGCTGAATCTCAATGAGAAAATGATGATAGTAAGAGAAATTTACAGAACTAAAACGTTAAATTTACAAAACGTCAGACCTAACGACATTATCTCAAACATTTTTGCATCTAAGGTCTAGGAATATGTGAAAAACGTAGTGTGAAAAGAGTTGCATTAATAAAAAGGGAAAAGCTGCAGAAACTGTAGGCCTAATTGTCATCATGTGGCAGGTGGGTATTACAGGTAATATCGTTACATTAATTACAACAAATTCAATGGAAAACGCGGAACCAATTTATTTTAAAAATTTAACAATAAATTACGTTAATATAACATTAACAAGCACAAAAATAGCATTGTTACTCAAAACTAGTCCCATCTGTTTGACTATTCACAGTTGTAACAAACAAATTTATATACTAAAACCTTTGCGAGGAATATCTTTAAATAAATTCTGGCATTGCAAAAAGCCTGCATAGAGCAACGCTCGAATATCACGTCCGTAACCTGATTGCTGGCCATACTGTAATCCTTTAACTCTCCGCCAAATATTTCTGTTCTCTATTTCTGCATTAATTATTCGTGTATTGTGTCACGTACTCTACTCCAATCAGTATTCTGTTTCGGCTTATTTTTTGATTGACCACTGTCCGTCTTGTATCTTCGCGTTCTGATGGCAATTTTGATGAAATAGTACTTTAGTACTTCTAATGTGGAGACCAATATCTCCGACTATAACTACATGGACTTTTAGAAACAATATTTATTGAAGAAGTACATTAAAAAAATGAAAATACTTTTAATGTTTGAATCTTAATATTAAACAATTTTTTTATTTTTATTATTTAATACTACTGCATAGTGTGCATGGTAATAATTACTGTTTAGTTAAGTCTATTGGATAAATAACATTGTTCTCTGCGTTATACTAAGAGTTTATATGAATTAACCTCAAAATTTTACAGTCAAACATCAGCTTGACCTTTACCGTCGATGTGGCGTTATTCCATAACCCCGTGACAAGGTAATGTTGATTTTGGCTCACAGGGGAGTATTTGATTCGGCCAATACTCTCCGACTCCCGAGAAGCCAGTAGAACGTAACGCTGCTTAGTACAATACCTGCCTGTGCTACAATAAAAACATCTCTTAGCGAACAGTATAGAAGGTAAAGTTTTACGAAACTGTACATAATGATGGCAGCGAGAGGTCTAATGAATGAAGTACTGGTGGGATGATTGAGGTCAATAGGGAGGATACAAATTAAACTTAAAGTGCTGAGGTAAACTTTATAAATTTGATGGGCTGTACAAGATATAATGAGGAATTCAGGAATACGAAATAAATTAAAGATCGTTGTAGTGAACGACAAAACTCATCACTAGGCCAATAAGTTTCAATGAACCATAACCTAAACCATGTCAGTTGTATGAAAGATTCCAGATTAACCAGAATAGTCACTATAAGCCGAAGGGAAAACGGAACATAAGGCGCCCGAAGAACATGTGGTTTGTGGAACCGAACTGGTCGTGTGGCCTAATCAGTGACGGAGTTGATGTATTTTTTACATTTATAAACAATTTTTTTAATTCTGTAGGCACAGGTAAATAAACCTACAGCAATGAAACTTTTATAGATTGCCAGTGTGTTCTATACTATACTGATTTTAAATTCTGTATAAGTTTCGAGTTATTTTTTGTTTTAGTTTCTGTACTGCCTGCTGACAAGTATGTCCTCAAATCTGTAGGCACAATGACAGGAAGAGGAAAGAGAAAGTGAATAAATTGAGAGGAAATGAGAGGAGAGGGGGAGAGAAGGAAGAACAGAGATAGATTAGTAGAGTATTACCTTTTTGGAGACGTAATTTGAAAAACACATACACATACTGCTCCGGAATCGTCTTTTATTAACGGACATTAACCCAGTGTCGTTTGATTTTCCAGGTAAGTTTAAAATCCTTACGCTTCGTCTAATTCCAGAATGTTTTACATTGTAGGTGGTAAGACGTTTTTTCAAAAACAAACTTATGTAGCAAAAAAATAACTTTTCTATACTTCGTACTTTATATCTCTAGTGAAACGAATTTACTATCTGTAATATTATTAGTAATGGCAAAACTAGTAAAATACTAGTAGTGGTAGTGTAGTAGTTTTTATTTTTTACGAGAGAGACTGTGGAAAACTAATATTCGCCGCTGGAGGGTCCGCATTCCTACGGTGTGTGGAACTCGCACCCACCAAAACCACAACTGTTGTCCACGGCTTGGATCCAACTTGGGACTCAGCTATCGGAATACTTCAAGGTGGTACCATTTGTACTTCGTCCTGTGGACGTTCATCTGTTTTAAACCTTCAGCGGGTCCACGTTACCTGTTTTCTGCTATTCTCCCCAGCGGTTCTAGCAAGATCATCTTCATCTTCCTTTTTTGCCTTAGGACCTTCTCTATGTAGGCTGCTACCTGATCCCAGTGGTGTTCGTTCACCAGCATTATTCCGATGATATTTTTGGGCGAGATCTGCCCAACTACATTTTCCAGGGGTTGCATCTCCTCTTTCCATCTGTCACAGATGAAAAACGTGTGATTCACATCGTCTAATTCCTGATTACAGAAAATGCAGTTTGTTCTGTCTACTTTCAACATCATATATAGGTAACCCCGGAACAGGCCGTGGAGAGTTAGAAACTGCGTTATGAAATAGTTAATCTTGCCATCTTTGCGGTCATTCCATTCACCTAACTGTTTTACGAGACTAGCGGTCCACCTCCCCTTCGTATCACTGGTCCATCTTTCCTGCCACTGAGCCATAGTACGAGCCCTGGTCTCCTTTTGAGCTTGTACAGTATCTACTTGGCCCTTCCTCTTGTAAACCAGTTTTCGTTCCTGTGCCAGCAGATCGATTGGGATTAGTCCCGCGATGACAAGAACCGGGGACTCCGAAACCGTGCGATAGGAGCAAACCACTCTGAGCGCCCCACTCCGTTGCACTGCTGACATGCGTCGTCTGTATTTCTCGAGTTTGGGTGCATCAGCACCATATCTCCACACCATAAAATAGTATTGAATGTGGGACTGGTGTTCGCCATAATTCTACTCAGCGCCGCGGACACAGTTGCAGCCTTATCAGCCACCCATTTTTTTTTGTGGTCAAATCGTAAGCTTTGTGTCCAGCAGTATACCCAGATACTTAATTGCGGCTTTTGTGTTCACAGATCTTCTCCGACCTGCATTGGCAAGATGTTGGGGAGATGCCTCTTTGTGATTAACACGATCTCTCTTAGTCAGCTGCAAGTTGTAACCCGTGGTCTGTCATCCACAAACTGACTCGTCGCATAACATGCCTGAATCTCATCTGAGCCAATTCCATATCTTGAGCTATGATAACCGCTGCTATATCATCAGCGTACCCCATTAAGAATGTATTTTCGGGCATGTCCATCCGAAGAATGCCATCATATGCATAGTTCCACAGGTCTGACCCAAGAATAGTATATTAGTAGTAGTAGTAGTAGTGGTAGTTTTTTTTTGCGGGGGAGGAAAATGCATTATGCACCATCAGGAGACACCCGACTGGTCTCCCGGTGTGTGGGACTCGCACCCACCAAAAAAACCTCCACTTTACAGGCAGGGAACCCCCCCGGAACAACTATTCGTATGGCTTCAGGGTGGCACCTCGTATTGCGCCTACTAGGCTCCTACAGCTTTTTTGCTATATCATCGACTTGTGAGAGGGTCCAGTTCAGGCTTCTTCTACCGTAGAACCATCCTCACAAAGGTCACAACCATGTCCCAGTTCTCTTTGCTGTTGAGCATGACGCCTATGATGTTATCAGGCGTCATGGGTCCAATCTCCGATTCCAGTCCTCGCCTCTCCAGCACCCACCGTTGACTTCGAAGAAAGTGTGATGAGCGTAATCAGAGTCTGAGTCGCCGTACACGCACGACGGATCCTCCGTCTTACCCATCCTTCGCAGGTATGCACAGAAATAACCATGCCCTGTGAGGAATTGAGTAAGGTAATAATCTACCTCGCCGTGTGTTCTGTCCACCCAATCAGGGAGGTTCCCAATCAACCTCGCCGTCCATCTCGCTCGACTCTCCTGCTCCCATCGTAGTTGCCAGCTCCGCATGGAGTGTGCCCTGGCCACTGTTCTTGCTTCTACGATCCCTAAGTCTTCCTTGGTCTTGTAGACCCTCCTCCTCTCCTCAGCCATCAGATCTATTGGCATTACTCCAGCGACGACCAACACTGCTGGTTCCGACACCGTTCTGTAGGAGCTTGCAATTCGAAGTGCTCCTCTTCGTTGTACCGCGGCCATCTGCTTGCGGTATTTTCTTGCTTCAGTGCGTCGGCCCAAACCTCGCATCCGTAGAGGAGAATCGAGTTGGTCACCGACATCAGCAGTCGCCGTCTTCCCACACCCGCCATCATTCCGACATTTGCCAATTTGCCATTAGCCTGCTCAGCGCAGAAACGACCTTAGCGGCTTTCTCCGAGGAACATCCGATTTGCTCCCAATAGGAGAGCTTAGTATCCACGTGCACCCCTAGATACTTCACAGCTGGCTTTGATGTTATCGCCTTTTCCCCCACCACGAACTGTGTGATTGTGGGTATACGTCGTCGAGTGAGCAGCACAATCTCTGCCTTCTCCGTGGCAAGGCTCAGACCGTGTTCTTCCATCCAGGTGCAGACCCTGCGCATGACCTGGTTCAGCATTCGCTGCGCCTCCTCTGGATCTCTCGCGGTGATCACAGCAGCCACGTCATCAGCATATGCTACCAGAAAGGTATAATCTGCCATCTCCATCAGGAGGATTCCATCATAGAAGGCATTCCACAGGTCGGGGCCCAAGATAGAGCCCTGAGCTACGCCTCCTGTTATTTCTCTGATGCGTGGCCTATCTGCTGTGTCGTACTGGAGCTCCCTGTCCCTCAGGTAACTTCGTATTATCCGGAGCAGATAGTCCGGCGCTTGAAAGACGTCCTCCAAAGCCGCTAGCAAGTCTGTCGAATTAAAGGCGTTGCGTACGTCCAGTGTAGCGAGTAGCACTGTTCTTCTGGAGAAGTGATTACCCCGCTGGGCCATCTGGACGGCATTCAAGATCTCCTGTATGGCTCCAATGGTGGATCTGGCCGTTCTGAACCCGTACTGCCTCGCTGACAGATCTCTCGCATCCCGAATAGGCGCTACTAGGCGAGGCCTGAGTAGACGTTCCAGTAGTTTCCCTGCCGTGTCCATCATACAAAGAGGTCTGTATGCCGACGGGGAATTCGGGTCGTCCTTCCCTTTGCTGACTAAGACTAGTCTCTGGATCTTCCACCTCTTCGGGAAGACTCCGTCTTTGAGGCAGCGGTTGTACATATTAAGTAGCACCTGGGGACAGGTCTAGCGGCCACCCTCAGCACTTCCGCAGGTATACCATCCGGCCTTCTTGTTGCGCAGGGAGCTAGCAGCTAGTGATAGCTCGTCCTCACTGAAAATCGGGACGTCTTCCAATGGGCCTGGGTATTCCTCTCGATCCCTCAGTGGGTGACGAGTAGTAGTAGTAGTAGTAGTAGTAGTAGTAGTAGTAGTAGTAGTAGTAGTAGTAGTAGTAGTAGTAGTAGTAGTACCAGCAGTAGCAGTAGCAGTAGCAGTAGTAGTAGGGGTAGTAGTAGTAGTAGTAGTAGTAGTAGTAGTAGTAGTAGTAGTAGTACTAGTATTAGTAGTAGTAGTAGTTATTGTTGTTGTTGTTTTTGCTGTTGCTGTTTTAATTATAGAACGCCTGAGACATATTTTTTAACGGTATAATGTGATGAAGTAATGTTTAAAAAGTGAAAGAAAAGTCTTGTTCTTGTTTTCTGCGACTAGTAGTAGGTCCGTTCAAAGAAATGGTTTTTATTTATTGAACTCTCGCATAGTTAATTTTTTATTGCTTACTAATGTTAACGTGTTTTTTCGATGTATGTAAGTAGAGTATTTAGAAGTATAACCTTTTGATAGTGTATGACTTAGAGATGAGATTTAGACTTCTCTTTTTGTCGAAATAGCGAATTAGGCCTATTGTTGGAATCTACATAATTTGCTAGATTCCCTTCATTTTTTGCGTGACACCTGTTCACAAAATTTCATGATAATATTAGTTCATGATGTATTGTATTCTTTATAATAATAATAATAAATATATAATAATAATAATAATAATAATTTCGTATAGAGGCGGAAAAATGCTTTATGCACTTTCAGAGTAGGCCGTGCTTCCTCTGGTTTGTAGGACTCTCACCGACTAAAAAGCCCACCTCCAATTCAGGGATTCATAACTATCCTGGAACCACTTAGGGTATTACTTTAGGATGGAGCCTATTGTCCTCTTATCGGACTCCTTCTAGTTGTTCCTCATCATCTACTGTCCGTTGGGTGCAAGTTTGGTCTGTCTTTTTTTTTCTAGTAGGACCCACTGAACAAATGAATTGTTGCGGCCCCATTCCGCTTTACCACGAAGCATAAGTGCAACTACGCTCTCGGCATTAAAATTGCCGTGGTCACTGAGCAACTGGGTCAGATGGTAGTTGACCTCACTGTGTTGGCGGTCGATCCATTCCTTGAAGTTTGGTATGAGCCTTGCTGTCCATCTTCCTGTATCCTCTCTATCCCAACCATCTCGCCAGTGCCGGAGAGTAAGTTTCCGGGCTTCATGCTTTGCGGCATCCTTTCCAATTTCCTCTCTTCTTTCGAATAAATACTTCCGTTCTAGAGCTGACAGGTCTATGGCAATCGCTTCCGCTATCGTCAGGACTACTGGCTCTGGCACTGTCCGGAAAGAGAATGCTACTCTGAGGGCTTCTCTTCTTTGCACCGATGCCATACGTTTTCTGTACTTCTCCATCTTTAGTGCATCAGCACCGATTTCGAAACCGTACAGAAGGATGGATTCTGTGACCGCTATTAGGAATCGCCTCTTGCTTGCAGTGGGACCTCCTACGTTGGCCATAAGTCTGCTGAGCTTGGTTGTAACGTTAGCCGCCTTATCAGCTACATACTTTTATTTGCTCCCAATAGGAGAGCTTTGAGCCTAATCTCACCCCAGGGAATTTCACAGCGTTCTTTGTAAATACTGTCTCAGCTCCCACTTGCAGCAGTATGATAGTGGGAACCCGTCGCCGGGTTAGCAATACTATTTTGGTATTATTTGTGGTTAGATCCAGGCCGTGTTCTTCAAGCCAGGAGCCCACTCGCCTCATTACCTGATTCAGGCTTCTTTTTACATCCTCGGCGTTTCGTGCTAAAATTACTGCCACGATATCGTCTGCGTAACCTACCAGGAAGGTGTCTAGCGGAACCTCCATCCGTAGAATTTCCGTCGCAGGATACGTTCCAAAGGTCAGGGCCCAAAATTGAGCCCTGAGCAGCCCCGGCGGTGATCTTCCTACGACGTCCATCTGTCGTAGGTATAAAATAAGTTCCCTGTCACTCAGATAGCATTCTGTTATCCGCAGGAGATACTGTGGGATCCAGAAGAAGTGTTCCAGAGCCCTAAGCATGTAGCTCCACCTGGCAGAATTGAAACATTCTTAATATCCAGCGTCGCCAACAAGACAATACTTCTTGAGTAATGATTCCCCTGTTGGGCCGCGTGGAAAGTTCTTACTACTCCACTGCTCCAAGAGTTGATCGGACTTTCCGAAGCCCGTACTGTCTGTTTGACAGGTCTCTCACGCTTTGAATGTCTGCTAACAGACGTGGCTTTAGTAACCTTTCCAGACACTTTCCAGCACTATCCAGCATGCACAAATAATTCTATATTATTCTATATTACGCTGATGGCGTGCCCTTACCACTTTCCACCGCTTGGGGAAGTATCCCTCCCTGAGGTAGCTGTTGTACATATTAAGGGGTATCCGTGGGCATGAACTAACTATCACCTACAGAACTTCTGACGGAACACTGTCCGATTCCGGGGCTTTGCCACTCTTCATCAAGCCTGCGGCCTCCTTCAGTTCTTCATCGCTAAACAGCTGGGCTTCGTATTCTGCAGCGGGACGCGGCTTACGGATATTTGCTGGGTAGGTGGAAAAGATGGCATCCATACGCGATGTATCCATAATTGGGCTCATACCTAAGCTTGCTCATGACGGACCCTATAACCCAGCCCCCAGGGGTCACTATTCACCTCAGGTTTTAGTTCCTCCCACTTTTGTCGTTTGCTGCTGATAATAGCCTTTTTAAGATTTTGTCTTACTGCTCTGTATTCTGTTATTTCTTGTTCTGCACTGTCGCCATTCCTTTCTTCCTCCTGGTAAGAAATCGCCTGAGAGAAAGACATCTCCTAATCAGAGTAGAGATCTTCTCAGTCCACCAGCAGACCGCTTTTCTTCTTCCAGATGACTTTCTTTGCTAAGGCATTGAAACGTCACAGGTCTGGAGTATCAGCTTCATTGTGATCTCAACTACACGCTCTGCGGGACTAGACCTTTTCGGCACGTAGTCCTCTCCCCTCTATATTTTGATACAAGGGTTTCTACGTTGAGTTTGCCAACATTCCATTTACATTTCTTCCAAGACTTTTTACTTTATTCGTCATTCTTTCGTCATAGAGGCTAAAGACCACGTACTGATGATCACATCTAGTGTATTCTTCGCTAACTTTCCATTAAAAAATGTTTGAATCTAGAGACTCTGACGCAAGCGTAATATCCGGAATAGTCTCTGCATAGCCGGGTCTTATAAATGTTGACACTTTCCTGACATTGATCACGTTATGTGATAACCGTGCAGCTTACTCAAGCACCCTTTTTCCCCTTCAGTCCGTGTTTGGCATACCTCATTCCACCGCCCTGGCGTTGAAGTCTCCAGCAACAATGATATTTCCTTCCCATCCCCGCAGAATGTCCTCCAGTCTGTTGAGTTTATTTTTTTAATTTATGTATACCCTCGTTTGTGGTGAAGTAGCAGCCCACAAAAGTAATCCCCCTACTTCTAACCCAAACAAATCCTCTGCAAGAACCATGTCTGGCTCTCTACCGAGACTCTCCCCATGTCTGGTATCCAGATAGCCGCAGTACCTAGTATATCGGAATACCATACTGGTATATCTCTACCTTTGTACTGTTCACTGATGAACATCAAATCAGCTTTGGTGTCCTGCTGAGTCTTAATGAGAAGATCATCCGCGACTCTGCTTCTGTGTAGATTGCCCTGAAGAAACTTCATATCCCTTGGATCTTTTTTGCCTCATCCAGTGCTTTCTTGAACACTAGACAATTATCTGTCCCTGGGACACGACCCGTCTGCTCTGGAACTACATTTAGTAGACAGAAAGCACTTTGGTCGGTTTCTACAGTCGCTCTTTGTGCCATGGTTCTCCGCACCATATACACAGCCCCATCTGCCTTCTGTCTGGTCCCTTGCAGTTATATTAATAATAATAAAAAAAAAAAAATAATAATAATAATATTAATAGTAGTAGTACTAGTAGTAGTAGTAGTAGTAATAGTAGTATTACTAGTAGTAGTAGTAGTAGTAGTATTTTTTGCATTTCTCATCATGATGACGCTATATTTACCTTTCATTAGTAACCATTTTTGGGAACTTATAATCGTATTATTATTTTGTTGTCGAATCACTACATTACACAATAACTGTCTGTACTATCGTTACTACTATTTAGTGTATGTACATATGCATGTATACATAAACCAATTTTATACATACAGACCGTGAAAAAACAGTGCAATTGCAGTATTCCATGTCATTGAAGTTCGAGAAATGCTAGTGTAGATTAACAGTAATTAATATGTTCACACCACAAACTCAACAGAACGAATACTAAGAAATGTCACTGTATAAAAGTAGGCCTATTGCAAATAAACAGACATTATAATCTATTGTGCAAAATTTAAATTATGCAATCACCGGTTTTTACGTTTATATTTATTAGTAAAACGTATTCAGTGATGAATGTTTTCCGTTTAAGAAAAAAATATATACGAGTATTTATGTAGTAGAAAGTAGAGTATAAATCTGATTTAATTTTACGGAAAAATTATTAAGGGAAACTAATACAGTTTAAATATTTATACGAATCTTGATTCCAATAAATTAAGTTTGAGTATTGTAATCCTTATTAATATGAACAAAGAACAAAATGTCAAAGAGTGTACGAAAAACTGTATATGCACAAAAATATACGTCTGCCCGCACACGTATCCTGGACGACGACTAATGATTTTTTTAATTATATTTAAGCAGTATTAAACGATTATTACTATATAAACAGGAAACATGTTTTGTCTCTTCTATATGATGTCTCATTAGAATAATACGATAAGTTACCTAGAGAGCTGTAATCTTCTTTCCATATATTACTAATATTGTACTGCTGTACTGTTATTCACCACTATTAAAATCAAAAATTGATTCTCTTGTAAAATAAATTTTATTTTTTAAGCTTGTTACACAGACTCTCTATCTCAAGACAGATAGTAGTGAGTGACACTTTTGTATAACCAATGAAATAATAATACAACTTTTTATTGCAAATATTAAGACTTGAAGGAAATGACACATTTTTCTCACAAACAAATGTTAAAAATTATTTTCAAATCTATCGCAATACATTAATACTTAAAATAACAGTCAGAAAACTTTAAAGCGGTAGTAACTAAAGTGATCAACATTCCCAAATATTTAAACTTTTTTATTAAAATTATTTCTAAGAAGATGGCTGCCGCAGGTGCAGTCGAAATGTTTAAGTTAACAAAAGAGGACCGCTGTCCAACAGTTCGGAAAATAATTTTACTGAAGGTGACTCCGGCCGTGGAAGCTTCAATGTTATATTTATACTTCGTTTTCTTCAATAAAAGTAAATAAAATTGTGGTTATCACTACACTGTGGTTTCTAAATGTGTTTATAAAGGAAAATATTTTTCTTTTTCATCAAGTATTGTCATCTTGTACGAAAAATGTTTTGTAATGCACGTCATATTTTATGATTTTAATAGTGGAATTATGTTATTTTAAAACATTATATTACACCTACAAGAGTTTTAATTTGAGAGTGCTCGTGTAAACTAGGCCTATATGACGCAAGCGTGCGTGGTCCAAACACAAGATGTGCGTAACACGTGGGGTACTATATTCGTTACTGGGAATTTCACTGGTCATACGTTACTGAATAAATGACTGGATTTACCTCTAAAAATACCTAAAGATAAAAATAATATTTTTAATTAAATACTTTATAACATTCTTTATTACCAAGCGTATAATATTACCTAAAAATTCTTGTTATAAAAGTATAGGAACGCGGTTTCTGCTTTGTTATTTGCTTTCGGTTAAATACATAAGGATTTTTTTGGAACATAATGTTTGATTGTAATTATTTTTGAGGGAGGTAAATGATATTGAATAATTTTGAAATTATGAAAAACTACGTATTTTGAGCTGTTACTATTTTTTTGGCGAGTGTTTATTATTTTAAATAAAAATGTTTTAATCAGTGATTGGTAAAAATTAACTTAATTCAGAAATGAAGTCTGTTAAAAGTAATGAAATTTGTATAAAGACTTGTTATCTTAGTTTGCCTTGTCTCAGAAATAAAAACTCAGAAACATATATATAGACATTAAGGTTCTCAAAAAATTTTCATTTCTCTTTTTAAATATTAAAATATAAAAAAAATAAAAATTTTAAGGGAATGTTTGATATGCTTTTCACACCAACCCTATTTTTAATTGTTTTTACTGTTTAAGTTACCTTATGTTTCATTTGTTTACCTTGTGTTTTTGTTTATTAAACAAACTATTGCTGCAATATATTCCATTAACCTGTAAGTTACAAGCTTACCGTTATTTTTTATTTATTTCTGTCATAGTTGATAAACAAAGGTTACATTATGCCAGAAGAAACAAAAGTTAGGACGGCGATTGGACAGTATAATGGGTCAATTAAAAAGTGGGTGTAATATAACGACTTAGTGGGTCACGACAAAAAAGGAAACCGGCTACATTCAAAGTGCTGAAATGCAGTTTCTTTGAAATACTTTAAATTATACATTGCAAGATAGAATAAGGAACGAAGATATCAGAGCAGAACTTGAAGTATAGGGCACAAATGAAATTATTTAAATTTACAGAAGACAATGGTGGGATCATCTGCAAAGGTTGACAGAGGATCAATTGCCGAAAGCGGCACTGAACTATAAACCCTTTGGTAAAAGTGATGTGGGTTGTCCGAGGATGAGATGGGTGCCGGAACAGGTTTATATAACCTAAGATTTAAAGAGGAGAAGAAGAAGAAAATATTCATACTATGGATTCAATTAATGTGGTGACGTCTATTTCGTTCACAATATTCTTACCAAAGCGTTCTGTGTTTGACCTGTCTGACGAACTTCTGATATTATATTAACCAACAAATTACTCTACCGACGTGTTTCATTGTGCCTGGTAGAACCACATTACCCTAGGCTGCCCTAGCGAGACCCCTTCTCTCTTCAGCTCTCCGACCTATTCTGCTGCTAGGAATGTTACCATCGTATAGTAAATAAGTACCTTTTTCTTAGTATCTCAATTCGTTTTTTAAATAATTCTTTCTACTGATGGCTTGTTAATATTTTAAAGGTTTTTTTGTACCGAACACTCTCAGGTTTTTTTGTCCCCAGAAATAATGGATCTATTACACGATGAAGACAGAGCACCTAGAAGAATATATATCAAAAGTCGATAGAAGAAGTAATTATTTCAAGTCTGATCAACACAGATTCAAATATACAAACAGATATGTTTCATTAATTCATTTTATTTTATTTATTGCTCGAATTGTTTTGTTTTATGCATAGAATCACTTTGCGAGCTGACTTCACTTTAATCTATAACTTCCTGAGGGGTCATACAAATTTTTCACCAACCATCGTTTTTATGCTGATTAGATTATTCTTCACCTACGCCTTTTTTTCTAATGTTTGAAGATTATTATGATGTATGTTTTGCTCCCACGTGCCTCCTAAAATGACACCTAGAAACTGTGCCATCAGTTAATCATAATCATTATTTTTGTTTAGAAACATGAATATCTTTTCATAATCACTATAAACGTCTGACTAAATACGTTTATCTTCGAATTTAACTTCAAACACCAGTTTTTGTTTTAGATATGTTTTGTAAGGAACTAAGGCTAAAAACACTTCCTAATTCTTTCGTTGCCTTGTAACTGTAAAAAAATAATAATAAAAATAATAAAAATATAATTATTAAAATCCTCGAGCTGCAGAATTTTCTCACTATTTTAACAAAATATATTTATTTTCAGGTAAGTTACAATAATAGAAATTTTTTCAGTTATCAGAAAAATTACAAAAACCCCGATTACACTATTATTTTTTGTTTCATATTAATGTTCATTGTAAACGGTATGTTTAGGTAGGGGTTAAAATTTCCTTTAGTCTGACTCCCAGTTGGATTCGCAGAGTGTATTTCAAATTTTTAATCCCTTTTTTGGGCTTTGGTGTTAGAAAACTGTAATTTTTTCAAACCTCCACAGCATATTACAATTGTGATTAATATTCTCATTTATTTTATATACAGCACGAAGTTTTTCAATTTCATAAAACATTTCATCAAAGTTTTGAGCTTTAACGTCCCAGAATTTTAAAATAATAAAAAAATAAACTCTATATTCAGATTTTGGTGTAAAATGTTTGTTGCGATTTTTCACAATTTTAATTTCGTCACTTTTTTACCTCCCGTTAACCTATTTTTGTAGGGGAATAGGATCGATCTAAAAAAAAAATAGACGTCTGTAGGGTAAAAATATGGACACGCAGACTAAGAGTTACGAAAATTGGTTGACATTCAAATGTTATCGTGAGACATATACACACAGACAAGTAGACAGATTATTATAGATAAACAGATAAACTGTTAACGGTAGAGTTACAATTGGGAACTTGTTTCGCTTGATCAATGATCCTCAATATACTGGACTTTTGTCCGAAATATATTTTTAGCAAGTTTAAGATAATTATAAAATATATTACCCTAATACATATTTAACAAAAGGTAAATTCTTGACAATCACAATATAAATTGACTACTTCTAATGTTGTAAATTGTAAGTATAAATTCCTGTGTGTAAGGGTACAAGAGACAAACAGAAAAAAGCTATTAATTTTCAGGGGTGACAAAAATTACATTTAAATATCGCTAATGATGAATTAAATAGCATTCGTTATAAATATATTAGTCTTCATTTTAATTATCATTATTGATTATGTTCAACAGATTCTCTGGTTTACTGCTGTTAATGGATTTCCTAACAATATTTAAAATTGGCAGTGCCATGTTCGGAGAGTAACAGCAGGAAACAAGTGGATTCTCGTGTAAGCGCGAAATTGGTTTCATTTTGCGTTGCTTTTACAGAATTTCTGGCCAAATTCGTATCGTTTATTTCATGTGACTCTCCATGTCTCTCTCTCTCTCTTTTTATCTCCCTCTGCACACACACACACACACACACACACACACACACACACCACGACGAACTATCTATTTTGAATCCATATTTAAACATGGAGAACTTTTATTTGTAAAAGTTAACAATAGATGACTAGCCTGTGGAAAAGGAAATTAAAACGTTCTTTTGAGTACACTGTATTGTACTCGTATAAAATGTGTTTTTGTTTTCTGTACTTTAATTGTGTTGCCATTTCAAAGCGGTGACACATGTAAGTGTATACGATGTTGTGTATTTGTGTATGTACGTACGAAGCTGTGTTTGTGTTTGCTATCATCATCATCATGTGCAGCGTCCAAGACATCACCGCCGTCTCAATTCGTATATCTATGCTGAGGAGATAGAGAACCTGTGACTACAAGATGCTTTGCACGGCAGAATTACCCAACACTCTAGATCATGTGAGATGCGCTTTCCAGACTTTGCTCAATTATTCTACGGCATCCAGGCCTGTTTTGTCACTATTATGCCATATAGCCCGGGTATAAATACGGGATTTAGGAACGCAGTCAGTTCAGTTTTGACCTGCCATATTAGAGTTTGTTTGAAGTAACTGTAGTTGCGAAAAGGTTTACCGTAAAATGATTATTGTTTTACTTAGTGCTGTTGAAGTTATTCGGCATCCCTCCCGAATGCAGCAACGGTTAACATTAATTTGAATCAAAATAAGTTTAAATAGTGGCGCAACAGATAATTATCCGTGCATCGGTCATTCCTTCCCTGACGTCACGCCCCCTTCCTTTCTAACGAACTCGTTTCGCCGTTCGCCTGGCGAGCTGATTTCAGTTGACCACCTGACCGGACCGTGAGCAGAGTCTCCAGCGGTCGCCTCAATGGGCACTTTTCGTTGGCAGCCGCGTCTACCAAGGTAATTATGAATTCTTGGCTACCATAAGTCAATGGTAGTGACGAATTATATTCGTCAGTCACACTTGTAAAAGAAAAGCATTTATTTTATGAAAAACACTGTAACTCGTTGTAAGCAACCATGATGTAACTTGTCTGTAGCAGTTAGCCTTTTGAGTTAAACTATTTTCAGTCAGTCAGTTAAAAAAAAAAGAAAGATTTTTAATGTCAGTCACTTATTATAGAATTGAAGCTGTGATTTTGTAATTGTTGTAACTATGATCTTGTAAATCGCGATCATGCACTATGAGAGTGAATGTGTGCGTGCAGTAACTGTTAGATTGTGCGCGTGCAGTACTAAAGATTCTGGAACTTTCAGCATAAAGCTTGGTTCCACGACCGGGTCCACGTATAGAGAATTTTGACTTGTTCCAGTATTTCTTCGGCCTACGTTTGATAACATACACGACAGCACTCCGTGGGACCAGCGGAGAGACACGTGCCTACAACGGGTTCACGCACGGCGTGACCGGCGACAGCAGGCTGCGAGAGGACACATCTCCGATTTCCAAGTAACATTATTAATAATTAATTACCATGCATCAGGAGCTTCCAGTCTGCCAGATTGGTAGTTGAAAAGAAAATGAACTAAATTCCTTACTTTGTGTAATGCGGACTCATATCTTTACAAGAACTTTGTAATATACTAAAGTGTTAAAATTTTATTAACAGATTATAGCTTGTGCAAAACGCGCAACGATATTGTAAACTGGCATTGATTTATCCAGTAATTGATTTATCCAGCAATTGATTTATTCAGTAACTAATTTATGCAAATTGATTTATGCAGTAATTGATTTATTCAGCAATTGATTTTGCTTCGCTGGCTGACTCATAATTTTATAAAATTAAGAGGCTGATTTTCATTCTGAAATAAATAGGTTCATGTTGACTCTGCTCACTAGTTAGTGGTACTGACTGTTTTATGACGCACCCCCCTTGTATTTAAGTTAGATATTACGACTATTTCAATGTATTTTGTGTTACGTTCATTTGGGCCCAGCACGGCAGCGCGTAACCTAACATAAGTGGTAGCAGAGCGTGGTTGCGAACCATAGAAAACGTGATCTAACCGCGCTAAAGCAGAAAGATAGTACGAGTGACTATATTCTTGTAAAATGTTTTATTATTGATAATAATACAAAATATACATGTAATATAAAATAGTAGAAAAAAAGACCGTTGTTAGGCCACGTCATGTAGGAAATGTAGGAAGATGTGCACAGAAATTTCACAAGGGAAATACCTGCAGCATTTGCCCTTCACAAACAAGCATAAT
Source organism: Magicicada septendecula (assembly GCA_034769895.1). Taxonomy (NCBI): domain Eukaryota; kingdom Metazoa; phylum Arthropoda; class Insecta; order Hemiptera; family Cicadidae; genus Magicicada; species Magicicada septendecula. The sequence continues at coordinate 433,889,332 of CM068369.1, read as the reverse complement.
ATTATCACATAGGCGGGATCAATCGAAACTACACGTGTAAACTGTTATAGAGTGAAAATCAGAGTTAGGACTGAAAATAAATGTTTATAAAAGTATCTTGTGACCTACACATCCCCCATAGGTAGGGTCTGGGGGAAGGTTGACCCTTGAGGTCGAGAGGAATAAGCCTATACCACCTTGCCCGTTGGCTCCGACTTGTGCCACCTCCGTCTGACATCACCGCCTCAATGCGCCCTGGAAATGAACTGGTATTTCGGCTTGATTGGGGCCAATTGGCACCGGGCTAAGGTGTCTGTCTCGCGAATGGAAGCCAGGGTTCCGTCGTTCTTGGCAAAGCAGTTGCACTAGGAAAACCTGTCCCACTGGTCCTAGTCAATATTACACGCATTTACCCCAGTAGCACTGATAGCTTCCACATGGCGTAAACCTATTCTGGTGGGGGAGAACCGTTCAGTGTGAGTGACTGCGTGGCTGACTGAGCCCTACCAGGTGGGCTCTGGGAGGCTGCGGGTTGAAGGAATGTCGCTCATTACCGGTGGCTCCTTCTTCTTCCAAAATATCCACCTTGGCACACTCTGCCCTCCGTGGTACGGGGTTACCCGATTTTCGGCGGTAACAGGGTCTGTGTAACCGGCGCTGCAGGAGCCTGTATCTGACTCGAGTTCGGGGGCTGGCTCCCCTTGTCCGCTTTTTTTGAGTACCGGACCGCCCTCTCCAATAGGCCCCTGCTGGACAGAGTGCGTTAGTCTCTATCCGAGGAGAAGGTTCTAGACTTATAAGAGATAAAGTAGTTTCCGGGACTGGTATGGAGGCTTGCTCTCGAGGTATAGTGGTGGAGCTAGTTCACTCTCCACAATACGTGTTACCTATACATCTGTACAATTTTTGGTCAATGCGTTCGATAATATACAGTGACGGAGCATCGCGTGAAGTAATTACAAGTAGGATAAGTAATGGTAGAAAACGAAAAAACATGTTTCTCTCACTGTTTTGTAGCAAACGACAAAACTTGAATTAATACAACAACAACATAAATATAAATATATAAAAACAACACTTGAATAAATTAACTATAGCTAAAGTAGATTTCTGAAGAAGAGCGTCTGGTAGATATCTAGGTGAAAAAGGATTAGGAATAACATGGAAGCGGAAAACCACAATTAGAGCGTCCGATCTAGGATGGTGTAACTATACAAGAAGAATGGGGACCGGAAGACTACCTACGGTAGTTCACAACTATTCTATTGCACGAAGGACCTTTGTACATAGAGCAATAATTTTAAACAATCGATACAGAAATTTGGTTTGAAGATGTGACAGGTAGAAACAGATTAAAATTTCTAGTCAGATATTTAAAGAGGAAGTGTTTTATTAATTGCATTATAATGTGCATTCCGAATAAAATTTGAAAATTAAAAATAAATAAAATAAAATAAAATGTAATTTTAAATATTTAAATTACGTAACTAACTAAAATTTATTAAGAGTCAAGTTCTTTTATTATGATTGCGTAAATACAGATAAAGTGGTTTGATGTAGCGGATCTAAAAAAATGAATGAGTCTTTCACGGCTTCAAATTCTGGGTTGAAAACTGAAAGCCATCAAAACAATTAAATCGCTTTCTAGACCGTTATAAAAAAACGGAAATAAATTTGAGACCCAATCGAGTAACGAGAGAGTGTAGGTTCCGCATTAGTGGTATTCAATAAGTGGTATTAAATAATCACATAATGACTTAATAGGCATATATTTTATTTAGTTTGATTGTTAAACTATGATGGTTACAAAAGAAAATAGTAAAAAAGTAATCTGATTAAATTGTTATTGAAAAAACCCTATAATTGCAATGAATTACATATTAGCGACTGAGTAAATTCAGATTTACTTTTGAAAAAACAATAATTTCCGAATACTATTTTCAGTAACGTATGCATGATTAACGAACGAGTATAATACGAACTTTAATTTTTGTAGAGTCGGAATGTTCAAAACACATGAAGATTGAAATTGAAATCACTTCAAGAGTAGTTAATATGCTAATGTATGCAGACAATAAACTTGTATGAAGTGGCGAAATTGCTTTCGCTTAACGAATTAAACGGACTAACAAGTGATACAATAATATTTTACGACATAACATTAATATTCTATGGAGATATAAAATTTACTACTGTCATTTATGTGTTCTGTATTAAGTTTTTACATGTCTATCATAATAAACACATAAATTTTAATTAGATACTACATATTAAATTTGGTTTGGATGCTTACATTTATAATATTTACTACCGTTTTATTTACTTAAGTAGAGATTTTGCATAACCTTTTATAATCTATATTGTACTGTTTGCGCGCGCGCACGCGCACGCGCACACACACACACACACACAAACAAAAGAACGGTCACAAAACACTTTGCTCATGTGCGCTAGCGAGCACTTTTCCCTTCTGTATTAACATAATAACTTAATAAGTGATATAATTGTATAAAATTTTTTTATAATTTTTAATAATAATAATCTGTTTAGGCTTATATAAAATCAAAATACCATTGACTGACTGATCACTACATCTCCAAAACTATAAGGCTTAGAAACATAAAATTTGGTACAAAAATTCTTCTTACATCGTGAATACTAAGAAATCTTTTGAGAAATCTTATTTCTAAGGCAGTTTGGGGAGATTTCCCCCTCAATAGAGAAATCGACTTATGATTTAATTTTTAAATCAATTGCAATGAAACCTTGGAGGTTTGTAGAAAATGAGTCAGGTAAATATTTTTTCTTTAACGACAGAAAAAAAGAAAAAATTGGCAAGATACGAGGCAGGCCTCGTATCAATAGATCAGATCTATAGAACACCATCAATAGAACATAGAATGTCTGGCGAATGTTGTGCTTGCCCACCCACGAGCGCTTCAGTATCGCTGTTGGTTTTGAGATTGGCCACAGAGTGTATTTTACAAGTGAAAACATAATTGAAAAAAATTGACAACCTTGCAAAAACAACTCTTTTGGTCTGAAAAGATAAATGTGTCTATTATTTGAATTGTGTAATCACATTAATGTTATTCCATACTGCGCTCTGGTGGCGGCCCTTAAGTTAATGTTAAGCGTTAGGTGTCTACTGTCTTGAGATACAATTGCCATTGTGCTGATCTAAATGTATGATGTGAAGACCCTGATATAAATCTCAAGACATATGTGATGCAGTTTTATTAAAGAAAAACCGCCACTCTATATATTTGTGTGGAAATTGAACTTTGACGTTTTGCTAACATCAGATTATAGTTTTTATTTCAATCGTTCGAGTGGTTCTTCAATTTCAATTGTCCTATAGATTGTATTTAATAATGTGACACCGACGCAATATCTGTTGTCATTTTGTAGAGAGGTAAACGATTTATAAAATAAAATTTATTACATTGATACTACTTACAGGTCAGCTTCTGTAAAGAAAATATCGGTATGGAGAACCATACATGACTTCCATGTTCTAAGATTTATATTTAAACTCATTTTCGAAATGAAATATTTCCATAGAAACTACTTCTTTCTACTTACTGCTTCAGCCTTAACCACAGTACTGTGGTCACTAATGTATACCACCTCACGTTATCGCACTCGATTTTCACTGATGATGGAAGACGATGGCACTGCCGAAAGGTCTGGTTTCGCAGAAAACTTTGGTCTACAGCCAAACAGGACGGGAAGGAATTTTAACAACAAACTACTTCTTTGTTGCCCATAATGTAGTACATATATAAATAAAAAGTTACAGGTAAACTACCCCTTTCCCTTAACCGATCTTCACCAAAATCAACATGCCTTGAGATCTGTATAATTCAGGAAGGTATCCAAAAAATTATTTGATTCTCTTTGAATTTACGGCAGTTATCTTTCGTCATTAAGAAAATTAACCTTGTTAAAATATAAAATGTTTCTGGTAAACTGCCTCTTTCCCTTAACCGATCTTCAACAAAATCAACAAACCTTGAGTACTCTATAATTCAAAAAGGTATGCAAAAAAGTAGTTGATTCTGTTTGAATTTACGGCAGTTATAGTTCGTCATATAAAAAATTACCCTTGTTAAAACATAAAATGTTGCAGGTAAACTACTCCTTTCCCTTAACCGATCTTCACCAACACCAACAGGTCTTGAGAACTTTACAATACAGGGCTGTATGCAAAACATTATTTGATTCTGTTTGAATTTGCGGCTGTTATCGTTTGCCATAGAAACAAATTACCCTTGCTAAACAAAAATGTTGCCGGTAAACTACTCCTTTCCCTTAACCGATCTTCACCAACACCAACAGGTCTTGAGAACTTTACAATACAGGGCTGTATGCAAAACATTATTTGATTCTGTTTGAATTTGCGGCTGTTATCGTTTGCCATAGAAACAAATTACCCTTGATAAACAAAAATGTTGCCGGTAAACTACCCCTTTCCCTTAACCGATCTTCACCAAAACCAACAGGTCTTGAGAATTCTACAATTATGGGCTGTATGCAAAACACTATTTGATTCTGTTTGAATTTGCGGTTGTTATCGTTTGCCAAAGAAAAAAATACCCTTGTAAAAACATAAAATGTTGCCGGTAAACTACCCTATTCCCTTAACCGATCTTCACAAAAACCAACTAGTCTTGAGAACTCTACAATTCAGGGCTACATGCAAAACATTATTTGATTCTGTTTGAATTTGCGGCTGTTATCGTTTACCATAGAAAAAATTACCCTTGATAAAAAAACGTTGCTAGTAAACTACCCCTTTCCCTTAACCAATCTTCACCAAAAACAGTAGGTCTTGAGTACTCTACAATTCAGGGCTGTATGCAGATAATGATTTGATTCTGTTTGAATTTGCGGCTGTTATCGTTTGCCAAAAAAAAAATTACCCTTAATAAAAAAAAAAACGTTGCTGCTAAACTACCCCTTTCTTTCAACCGATCTTCACCAAAAACATCAGGTCGTGTGTACTCTGCAAATCAGGACTGCATGCAAAAAATTATTTCATTCTGTTTGAATTTGCGGCAGTTATCGTTTGCCATAAAAAAAATCCACACACACACACACACACACACACACACACACTTTTCGAAAATGAATTTTTTTCATGTTTTGAGTGTAGTACAATCAGAATCTGCAATAATCTCGAACACGATTTTTTTGCCATCACCATACTTCCATTTCCTTAAGGAACATGGAAGTAAATATCGGTATGGAGAACCATACATGACTTCCATGTTCTAAGATTTATATTTAAAATAATTTACGAAATGAAATGTTTCCATAGAAACTATTTCTTTCCACGTATTCCTTCAGCCTTAACCACAGTACTGTGGTCACTAACGTATACCACCACACGTTATCGCACTCGATTTTCACTGATGATGGCAGTCGACGGCACTGCCGAAACGTCTGGTTTTGCAGAAAACATTGGACTACGGCCAAACAGCCCGGGAAGGAATTTTAACAACACACTACTACTTTGTTGCCGATAATGTAGTACAATAAAAATTATTCCCTCCCTCTTCAACTATAATTTTCATTAATAGAAAATTACCCCCACCCGTTCAACTAGCCTCTTCATTTATAGATATTTAATCTACGTTTCTACAGTGGATTATTAAGATCTTCTTATCAGGATACTTTATTTATCAAAATGAAGTACTTTACTCGTGTTACAACAAAAAATGTTTCTGGTAAACTGCCCTTTCCCCGTAACCGATCTTCACCAAAATCAAGAGGCCTTGAGTATTCTACAACTCAGGCATATATGTAAAAAATTATTTGATTCTGTTTGAATTTACGGCAGTTATCGTTCGTCATGAAAAAATTTCTCTTGTTACAACATAAAATGTTGCAGGTAAACTACCCCTTTCCCTTAACCGATCTTCACCAAAATCAACAGACCTTGAGATCTCTACAATTTATGGATGTGTGCAAACATTATTTGATAATGTTTGAATTTACGGCAGTTATTGTTCGTCATAGAAAAAATTACCCTTGTTATCACATAAAACGTTGCAGGTAAACTACACCTTTCTCTTAACTGATCTTCGCCAAAATCAATAAGTCTTGAGCCCTCTACAATTCAAGGATACAAGCAAAACATTATTTGATTCTGTTTGAATGTGCGGCAGTTATCGTTTGTCATAGAAACAATTACACTTGTTAAAACATAAAATGTTGCCGGTAAACTACCCCTTTCCCTTAACCGATCTGCACCAAAATCAATAGGCCATGAGTCCTCTGCAACTTAGGTACATATGTAGAAATTTATTTGATTCTGTTTGAATTTACGGCAGTTATCGTTCTTCATGGAAAACTTTCTCTTGTTACAACATAAAATGTTGCAGGTAAACTACCCCTTTTCCTTAACCGATCTTCACCAAAATGAATAGGTTTGAGTCCTCTACAATTCAGGGATGCTTACTAAACATTATTTGATTCTGTTTGAATGTGCGGCAGTTATCGTTCGTCATAAAAATAATATTACCCTTGATAAGAAAACGTTGCAAGTAAACTACCCCTTTCCCTTACCCGATCCTCACCAAAAACAATAGGTCTTGAGTATTCTACAAATCATGGCTGTATGCAAAAAAGAATTTGATTCGGTTTGAATTTGCGGCTCTTATCCTTTGCCATAGAAAATACCCTTGTTAAAATATAAAACGTTTCTGGTAAACTACCCCTTTCCCTTAACCGATCTTCACCAAAAACAATAGGTCTTGAGAACTCTATAATTCAGGGCTGTATGCAAAAATTATTTGATTCTGTTTGAATTTGCGGCTATTATCGTTTGCCATAGAAAAAAAATCTACAGACACACACAGATACACACACAGACATACACACAGACACTTTTCGAAAAACGACTTTTTTTTCATATTTTGAGGGTAGTGCAATCAGAATCTGCAATAACCTCGAACACGATTTTTTTTGCCATCACCATACTTCCATTTCATTAAGGAACGTGGAAGTAAAATCAATTCATAATTTCTTGAAATTTTGTGGTAAATATTTTTTACATTTTCCGCTAAGAAAAGAGAAGTTGATAGGTTATCAGTTAATAAGAAAAATAGGTCAATAAAAGTAAAAATAAATTAATTTTAGTCTTTCAAATCTGTGGGAATATGTTTAAATCAAACTTAAAATCAATATTGCTAACTAATAAATAAATTTGTTCCTTACCTGAAACCATCTTTCCTACTTACCTGTACCATCTTAAACGACTATGGAGACCATTCATATTGATGGTATAAAGGTACCTCACCATGTGGTGACTACCGCGGATGACGGCGATTGCCTCTTCTCCTCCGTCGCCTACTTGCTGCACGGCTCCGCCTCGCGAGGTCCTGAGGTGCCGCCCGGTGTCATGCAGCACGTATCCAGCAGATTGCGCCGCTTCAAACCGTTCACTATGAAACCGTCCGGTGATCCCTATAAAACCAAACTCAAATTCCTGGGTGATATGCAGACGGTTGACACCTACAGTACATGCTGTAAGCTCATGACTGCGGCCGCGGTATTACCGTATGAACTGCAGGTGTGCCGTGACGGTACGTTTTGGCGAGGTAAGGAGAACCCCGAGAGTGTGTGAAAAAGTTTTCTTGCAATTTAATGTGAGGCAAATTTGATGATCTCTTGCCTCCAGATGAGTTTATTTCTCCTCCCATTCAATAACCACGCACTATGTGTACACCCACTGTGCTGCTAGGGCCAAGAGAACCTTCTGAAACTTATGTCGAGCTCACGTCTCTTTCGACAACGCTCTGAGAAACATTATGATACAATTGAATCTGTCCTATTTACATCCATATCTCTTCCTTAGGTTATCCAGCCGATGACACATTGTCTGCTGATATCAACTTTAGTCTAGTAGTTACACCCTCACGTAAGAGGTGGAGAAACAGAAACGACGTGCCAGGTACACCGTCTCTATAAAAAAGAAAATGTGTAGGGAAACAATGGAAAAACCTTCAGAAAATATCCAGATGTTCACAGAGCAGCAGGTGGGTACTTCTTACCTATCCTTCACCCTGAGTCTGAATATTTAGATTGCAATTAGACATTATAACGAGTGCTTTCAAATAACATATTTTAGAGCTAAGGAGATGAAGGAGGGCGGTTTTATGTCTACATCGAAGTGCAAGGGAACAGAACTGGGAGTTTTTTGCCTCCACCCTAACAGAACCCCTCTTTTTTACAAATTTACTTTGTCGATGATAATGAGGGGCAAACTAATATTCGTTGTTGTAACTTCACTAACGTATAACACTGCCTGGTTGGTCAGCTGCACAAAATGTTGTATGACTCGTCCTTACATCAGAGACTGTAAGTAGGGACTGAAAAGTGTTCCAAGATTTTAGGGTTGTGATAGACGCAATCAGAAAGCCGGCATATGCACATATAAGTCGGCGTAACGCGGCTACGACAAACGAGGTGGCTTTGGTAATAGGAGATCAGGAGACTGAGAATCGTGACATAGTGCTCCACAGAAGGGACATGAAGCTGCTCTGTGGATCAGCAAAACACACCGGGCTTACGAAGCCCTCTACTACTCGTGTTCTGCCGCGGTGAGGAGTTCGCCTTGCATGGTGCCAACGGTGTTTGCAGCAAGCGCTATCCCCGCCTTCACTTCAAAGAAACCCAGATTTGATACCGTGGATATCCCGAGTATCGCCTGGGCTATCCGAAAGATGGCGGTTTCACTGTTACCATCAAGTTGGAAAACCGTTGTATGATTCACTACAATCCTGTCTTGTCTCGTACTTTTCAGGCTCATATCAAATTAGAATTTGGTAAGTCTGCAAAATCCATAAAATAGTTATATCTGCAAGTACGGTAACAAAGGGTCTGACCATGCAGTATTTACTGTGGAGAATGATAATGATGAAGAGACGAGATACGAGGCAATTTCACCATTACATCAGTAAAACAGAGGCCACCAGAAATGTGAATATTGTGCTTCCCCATCATCCACAAATCCTTTCTTCTTGTTACGCATCTCGCTGTTCATCTTGTGAATGGCCAGAGAGTATATTTAATAAGTGAAAATGTAATTGAACAAATTAAGACATTCAAAAACAAATCTTTTGGCCTTCTTCATATTCTTTCAAAATGCTATGTTTTATGACGATTGTTAAATTTTAAAATACATAATGACTTTAATTGTACTATCAAAAACTGAATCATCACTTTATTAATTCGTTTATTAATAAACATACCTTGTCCTCCTCCTCCTCCTCCTCCTCCTACAGCGTTACAGCTCAAAATCGCCTAAACTTGTCCTCGCCTGTCCTGACCTTCACCTCGCTCTATCAGTTGCGGAAAGTTTCCATGCTAGCACTCCCAACATTTCTCTCGCATTTGCGCAACAACATCCTCCTACCTTCTTTTTTATTGTTCAACCCTCTACGTTTACTTTTGGAGTCCTACCGTTATCCCTTCACACAAGATGATCAGGCCTAATCATCGCATGGGACAGACGAATTCGTAAACATTTCTACTGTTGGTTTATTGAAATTACAATAAACGTCCTGGATATCTCGTGTCTCCCAAACCCCAGTACTATATACCTATGGGGCCTAGGACCCGCCTCAGATGTTCTCTCAAATATGTCCAAGGGTTATTTATAAACATATAAATGGAAAAAAGAGAATCAATCTTAATATAATTTAATTTTTATTATAAATATTATTGTTAAGTGGATACTATGATATACTGTGCAGGAAAGCAATTACTACTACGTGCGGACAAATAATCACGACTGTTAACAAAATTACAGTTAACTAAACATTTCTTCTTTAGAAATAGAGTAATTCAGTAGTAGTATTTCCAGTGAATAATATGATGCATGCTTAATAAAGATTGGATCTGCAATTGTTGTTCTCATAATAGCCATCGTCCGCACCAAATCGTGCGCGAGTGAAGGAAGTACTCAATTTAGTACGTGCTCAATTCTGAAATTTCAACTCTGAAGCCGTTTCAAAACCACAGATTTTCAGACGAGTTGAGGCGATACGCGGGAGTGCCTGATTTTCTTGAGCTACGTTACGTGAATAAATTGTGAGTTTGCTTGAACAAAAACACTGCAACCAAGTAAGAAGAATTCAGGAGGGCCTAAGCATTGGTCAGTCTGTACTATCCCGTGAGCCTGTTTTCGATGCCATACAGCATTCAAAGATGGTCGAGAAAATTGTAGATTACACGGATATAACAAGCCACACTAGAGCTGTCATTATTTGCACTAATCCATGTTTCATTGTTAGACGCTTGCACTAACATCAACAAATAAGACTACGAATACCATTTTGGAGGAGTCGTACTCATTTAAAGGACATGTACTCCTTTAATGTGTGCAGCTACTTGGTTGTGTAGGGCGAGGGCGATACTTGGTAGCCAACAATTATCACTACACATGAAACATGGGTTGTGCTGTTATAAACTGTAGATGAAACGGAGCAGCACACAATGGATAGAACTAGACAAACGAGCCCCAAATAAAGAAGCCAGCGCTTAAAGAAATCAACGAATAAAGCTACAGTCATCACCTTTTGCGGTTACAAGCGGATGGTGTAAACACACACGGTTCAAAATATACCACGGTTACTGCAGACTACTATAAAACCGTCCTGGAAATTGTTGAGAAGTAGAAACTCCATCATGAGAAAGCTACGCTTCATATCTCTTTTGTGGTAACCGAGTTCCTGACCAAGATAAGCACCTCTCCGGTACCCCACGCGTCTTACACGCTCTACCCTAGCCCCTGCAATTTTTTTCTTTACCCAAGGGCCAAAACCATCTTAATAGCTGTGGCTTCGACAACAGAATTCAATTTGTTAAAACGTTAGAGGCGTTTTTGAAGTGTCTTGCAAACGATGGTTTTTTGCACGTCTTTCAGGAACGGAGGTGAAACAAGTATATTGCTGGAAAGTGTTTTCAAGGAGACAGTAGTCACTTAAAAACGTTTAAAACTAACCGATTACTTTTTACTTGTTTGCCGTAAAGATAGCATAACGTAAAAATCTAAGTTTTCACAGAATTTTATTTATAAGTGTGGAAAATTTGAGAATGTACATTTCGAGCTTACTACATATAATAATATTAAAATTTTGCTTTTTCAAAACATTAATTGCTGAATTACCCTGCTTCGTTTAGTTGTCAACATTACTAGTTATTTAAAGAAATTTATTTGATTAAATTGCCTTTTATAACGTAATTGGAATTGAGACTATTACATATTCAAAATACACTGTACAGTCGTCCGCTACGTTGTACGCAATATGTTGTTGACTGAATTTAACGCACTGTTGTCAGTATGTTATGTGTCAATGTATTTACACCCTAGATCTAACAATGTGCTTTTCTATCGAGAATGCAAGATTAAAATAAGAATTGAAAAATGTTCTAATATTTACATTAAAGTATTACACAGTATCTAGTTTATTTGTTGTCACAAGAAATATGAGCACAGAATAAAAAAATTCAAGTTTGCAGAATGTAGTTAATAACAACATTTTAGACAATCAATAACACAAAAGTGTAAAACGACTTGTTTTTATTAATCTGCAGTAATAAGAAAGCGATTTCGAAAAGTCAGTGCAGACATAAAGAATATGCTGTAATAAGTTTAGCACTAATCTGTGTCAAGTGCTCACCGATGTAGTACAATATAATCGATACCTAACAAGTGACACACTGGAGAGTCAAATTGAATGTCGCCCTGTCAGTCAGTCGAGACTTCCTAAGCCACTTGCTTCTTACCTCGTAACGGAGACTAGTTTTTCCATCATCATGTCTTGTAATTCATCTGTACTTTATACAATTTTTTTCCTTTCGAAGGGATTTTCACGCTTGTACAAATATTGTAAAAAAACGGTGAAATTTATTTATCTACTGAAATCTTATTATAATTAATTTAAAACTTAAAGAAAGAATAGGAAGGTTTTTTGAAGTGTGCGTTGCATTCTTAGTTAAATTTATTGTATTTTTAAATAATCGTCTGAATTATGAAAGATTTAGGTTTAAATATCTGGAACGAAATAGCATTCTACAGAAGAGTTGTAATCTAGGCCTATATTGTCATTGGTTGAAGGGTCTTACTGACCCAGCTTGTATTTGTTTGTATTATACAAAATTTACATCCTAAACAAAAAGCTTAAAGCTCTTAGATCCATATCGATAAGACGAAAGTAGGCTTATATGAGAAAATATACTTTTTCAGAAAAAATGCTTGATCTTTGTAACACATTACAGTATGTCCACAACGTTTCACAAATCTTATAATTACTGCCAAAGTATATGTAAAATGATTAGAATATAATAACATTACAATTAGAATATGTAAAATTAGAACACGGTTTGTTCGAGTTATGTAAATCTAAAATATTTACATTTAAGACATAACTGTTACTTCACCGTGACTTTACAAAAGTAATAATATACCGTAGCGTTTATTGTTGATAACAAAAAAAAAACACTGTATTCGACAAATAACTACGTTTATAAATGTACAAGAAAAAGTAAAATATGTAACATATTTTTGTATTCTTTCATTATTCAACTCTGTACGTATACACAAAAATTTGCAACATATATACATTTATAATTTGGAACAAATTAACATAATACATCAGTATTATTATACATCAGTGAAAGGTAGGATATTTGTAAGACACATATTTGTATACACAGATATGTAATTAGCATTTACCTATACATGAGAAAACGAATTATGCAGAGTGTAAAGTAAAAGGTGTCCTCACTATACATATTCGGACTCTATGCATTCTTCTTCTTTAGCACTATAGACCAACGTGAATCCTGGCTTCTAATACCAATCCAGTGTCTCCTACCCATTGCCATCTCAGTTTAATCCCTCACATCCATTCTAATGAGATCTTCTAGTAAACATCCAGCCATCTTATCCTAGGCTGCTCATACTGCTGTTATAGACTTGCGTCCTTAGGTTGGTATACGCTGATCATCCATACGCTCTAGGTGACTAGGTGACCTAGCGATTGTATTCGTTGAGCCTTTATGAATATCACAATGTCCTCATAATTCAATAGCTTATTTATCTCCTGGTTATTTCTAGTTATCTATTCGTCATCTTTAACCGGACCATTTACACGTTCTTTCAAACCTTCTTAGTATCTCTTGTTCCTTTTCAGTCAATGTCCATATCTAGCTTCCATAAATGTCTTATAATAACCGGTCTGATAAGTATCTTAATATTGTTGTTGTAGACCTATTTGTGAGGAATTTGTGAGAACCCGTGACCAGTCAACCCGGTACGAAAGTACTACCTCTCCAGATTCCCTCGACCTCATTCTCTGCATTAGTATAAGAAAAAATGTCTTATAAGGATAGGCCCGAAAACGTTTCGTTTTCCGTCTGGCCGCCATGATTTTTAATGGAAAACTTTATGCCTGAAGAACAAATTGAGACCTCTTAATAAAATTTTGTACAATTGTTTACAATAACGTTTTCTTAATAAATAAAAAATTATGGTTATTTTTCGTTTTAAATTTAAAAATGGAGGCCACTTTAAATTTTTGATCAGTAAGAGCTCTGTAAATTGTAATTTTATCAAATTATGGTTTATTATATAAAATGTTAAACATTTTATTGTAAACACAGTGACATCTTGTTTTTCAACTTTGATGACACATAATCTAGTTATAGCAAAAACAGCTTATCCATAAATTCTGACTACTTGATTTCTTTTGTGCCGGACTTCGATTCTTCTAGTGCAGGACAAATTTATTTAAAGTAGTCCTAATTAGTAGGTTTTCAAAATTTATAACAGCAACGTAATAACAGTAATTTACAACGAATTAAGGAATCGGTTTTCAATGAAATTAATAACTTAAAAAAAAATTAACTACATCTATTGTACTTCTTAATTTGATTCACAAGATTTATTATAAAATGATAATAAATTTTTTTATTTGTAAAAATCTATTTCCTTTAGTGAATACAGTTGTAACACGTCAAGCTTAACTAAATAATATTGTCAGTTACTTTTCTTAAAGTCAGTTCTAAATTAATCTTCTTGTGTTTCTTTACTCATTGATTAGTCGTGTAATTTTTGGGAATGGCTAATTGCAGTTTGCTGAAATGTCAGATATGCATCTCATGTATAAATTTTCACGCTAAAAAACCATAAGTCTATTATTCGTCAGTTATAACTCGGTTAGGAAATTAAAATTTAGATAGCTATTTCCGATAAAAAAAATCAAATTGGTCGTCATTTTATAATTTAAATGAAAAATAACCGTAATTTTTTGTTTATTAAAGAACATTAATGTAAACATATTTACCAAATTTCATTAAGACATCTCAATATCTTATTGAAGTGTAAAGATTTTCTTAAAAAATACACAAAATGGAAGCCAGATGGAAAACGATTTCCGGATCGTTTTATAGAAAAATTTTTTCCTATATTGAAGCATAGAATCCAAATATGTATAGTGAAGACAGCTTTTACGTTACATTCTGTACATATAGCATATAACATATTTTGTGAGAAAAATAACACATAACATCAAGAGAATACCCTGAGAATAGCAACAAAAAATTTGAAAACTTCACTACGTGTGCGTAAAGGGTGTAACGCTAACATATATAAACATGTGACACGCGACGCCAATTAAAAAGTACTTCCGGCAAACATACAGTGGGTGACAGTTGTATAACAAGGTACAAAACAGCTGGGTTGCAACATTTGCACGAAATGTTATAAGGAGCATGATAAAATGCTCGCGCGAACACACACACAAACATACACAATACAGGTATATACCAAATAAACAAGTTGTTTGTCTACTTCATTCTTCCAGTCCTATTTAATTAATGTGTAGAGGAATGTCGAATCTTACTGGCCGAACAAGGCGGATTCTGATTTTTTCACAAATGTCTGTATAATGCTACAGTCTATTCTACTATAATAGTATCATTTAAAAGATATAAAAGTTTATTTTAGATATTAACGCTAGTGCTCTATTTGTGTACTGCTCTTATTGTTTAGCAGGCGTAGTTGACATATTAGATAAAATTGTAATGGAAGCTGGCGGTAGTTCAAGTAAAAGACGATTAGCAGTGGGTAAAGACAATTTGTACTCAACTCGTGATCTAACAGGACAACTGTTTCATGTCGTAATTCGTAAAATGGTAACCAAATGTTATAAATAATTTTTGTTAAATGAAAAATGCAGAAAACATTAAATATACTCTTGCCTTACGGATACATTAAGCTACAAAGTGTAGTAAAAATGAGCCGTTAACGTCAACTAACAACGGAAATACGAGAAGTTAAATTATAAATTTCACTTAGTTGTTGATATGTATTATTTATTGGTTTTATATATTTTATGTCTTTGTTTATGGTAAAAAATTCGTAGAGCGATGGAGAATAACGGTTTTAACAATAAAATTTTAAAAATTATAATTGTTGAACTTTACGTCCTGGGCGAGTGAATTTTCAGGTCGCTCAGTACATACGAGCAAAAAACGCATAGGCCTATACCTAATGAATTTCCCTGTATTCTCCATTCTGTCATGTGACTTCTGAATGAAAAGTAGGTGTGCGAGCTTTTCTATCTGCGGTAATCTAGTATGAAAGCCTGTATTATCAGTTTAAATTATAACAGTTTAAATTTTATTAACGCAATGTCAATAAGAATAAATGTTGGAGAAAGTTGTGTGCTAGATTTTTAGTTTAATTATTTATTATTATTTTTAAGGAGATATTTAGCTACAGTTTACCATTTCCAGAGAACACCATGTAAAGGTAGTCTTTTGTAGTTTTCGAAAACCTATTTTTGCGTTTTAAAAAATGCTATTTGTTTTTTAATAATTTGTTATTGTAATGCCAAGAGGCACTTATACAATATTTACAATTTGTTTCCTGTTAGTAGTCTATATGAATTTTTCAGTGCTTATTTTTTACTGCAATTTGTGAAAAAAGTCTAAGTGTGCAAGTTTCCCAAAAACCTTCAAATTTTTGAAAAGCTTTACAAATGAATTGATCACAATAGAGGTTCCTCTCTTCTTTTCTTCAAGGTTGAGGAATATTCTTTCAAATGTGTGACTGCAGTACTCAGCATCTTTTCCGATGGCGTTGGTTAGTAGGTCATGTGAAAGATAATGAATGAAACGTAGTGAAAGGTACATTAATAAGCAACAGTTTTACGATATCACAACTTAGTTTTTCCTTCCACTTGGTTTATACAAAGTTATTCGAGTGCGGTACTTAGATTTACTATGTCAGGTTTTGCCACGATAGTACCTAATCAGAAGGTAGTTAAAATTCCCATAACGAAGTATCAAAAAATGGATTTAAGTTTTTATTGTCTAAAACCAAAATTATTATTTCAAAACACTTGATAAGTTAGACAGTATCACTAGGTTTAAAGTGAATTTAAAGATTGTGTACAAATAATTTTAACCTTCATCGCAACTCTCGTCTCTATCCCAATCTTTTTCTATAAAAAGTTTGAAGTAATGTAAAAGAAGATTTCTCTTACTGAAAACGAAAAATATACATATATTAAAAGCTACGACTAAATTATTGTGTCTTGTACGACTAATTTATATTTAGAACGTTAATAATGTACTAAAAACGAAGGTGAAGTTACAGATGGATGTTAATTTTTGTACATGAATCATAAATACCTAACGGAATAAACAAAATATAAGCTATAGAAATGAAATACTGTGCGCGCGCGCGCGCGTGTAAATGAACTAACAATGAAACGCAAACGTGTAATTCTGTCATCTTACGTATTAAAAGTCTCTTTTATTGACAGTATTCGCTTGTGACTTCATAATTAATATTTATTTAGTCGTAAGTTACTATACACAATACTGAATTTTGATGATAATTATTTTAAAGTCTCTGAAATAATTACTCCCTGTATTTACGCATTGTGAACATACTCCAGTTGTGTAAAATTTTACTACTATGATTGCCACGATGAAAACCACAAAGCATGTGGAAACCACAAAGCATGTGGAAACCACAAAGCGCACATGCGCGCGCGTACCAGAAAGCGTGCTGGAGTCAATACAAGCCGCGCGCGTTCGCACTGACTCCCAACATGCAAACTGCAACGCGGGACATGTGTCGGCTCAAGCGATGCGGTGTGAGTCTGTACTCGCGGGCGTTACATGCTGTGCGTGCGAGAATGCGTGGTGGAGTCTGTGCAAGGCGCGCGATTGCATTGGTCCCCAACACGCAAACTGCGCGGCAGCATGCATCCGCCAAACGGGTGTGTGTGAGTGTAATGCCCAGCTCATTTTTGTCTTTGATTTATTTATGACCCAGCCGACAAAGTAGTTATTTATGTACCTCCTAATATTGTTACGACATCACAGAACAATCTACGTGTTTATCGAATGTTCCAGAGTGATCCGGAATGTAACGCGTGTGGCGTACGTGCTTGTAGACGCATTTGCTAGACGGTGCGAGAATTCTCTCGGCCGCTCTCACTGTCACGGCCGCAAGCAATTACGTCGTAGTTTAAAGGTAATACGTAGTACGTGGAATCGTCTAGATTTTCGGCGGCTATAAATACAATTACTCAGGGACGCTCAGTTCAGTATAGTGGAGATATATTTACAGTGAGGTTCGAGAGTTATTGTCGGGCGAAATTACTGTGCGCGTTCAAGTGGTTATTAGTTAAGTGTTGTGTTTTATAATTGGACGGTATATTGTAATACAATTGTGTTTAATATTAGTGACATTTTATTGCGTGTGAACAATTTTTATTTAAATATTTTTTTTATAGTTCTTTTTATAAAAGGTACCATATAATGTTATTACTTTTATCTTAAAGCGATCGATTTCGGTCACAGAGCATCGTCAGGTTATATAGCACATTTGTTCACAATATTATAAAACACTATTATTTATAAAAACGAATTTGTAGATATTGTTAATTTTTATACATATGTTGTTGTCTAAATTTTCCTAAGAACTGATTCTGTTATAGTGTTCGTGTTTACATATTATATCAGCTGATTATTGAATGTTGATTTTGTCGTAATATTTCAAAAGTGATATGATTTTTGAAGTCTGCCATAACGTTTAATAGATTTTCATGGCCTTGTTCTTTTATATGTTTGTATATTTGGTATTGTTCATATATATTTGATCTTATTTTGTCATTGCATGTTTTCAATACGGATAAATGTTGTTGTATTGGACGATATTCACAAGACTGTAATTTTATGTGTTTTGCTACTGCTGAGTTTGGATTTGAGTGTTGAGAATGTTTTGTATGTTCAATATATCTGTGTTTGAATGATCTTGAAGTGAATCCTATGTATTTTTTGTTGCACTGTACATTACATTCTGTGAGTTCCCAGGTTGACATTGGTATTGGTAGACTCCAGCTTTTTCATAAATGTTTTCCTTTTTTGTTCTGTTTATTTTCAGATTGTTGTAGATGTCATTGCTTGTTCTGAATGCTAGTTGATAGTCATATTTTGTAAATGTTCTAGCTAGTTTTTGAGAGTTGTCGTCAATGTAATGTGCAGGTATATAGGTTTTCTTCTTTTTGATTGATGTGTTATTTGTTTTATTCCTTTTTTTTAACGATTTTATCGATAATTTGAGGCTGATATCCATTGTTTTGAGCTATTTGTTTTATGATGTGTATTCCTTTTTCGTATTGTTTCTTGCATAGAAGATATGTGCGAAAAAGGAATATAAATAATAGTGTTTTATAATATTGTGAACAAATGTGCTATATAACCTGGCGATGGTCTGTGACCGAAATCGATCGCTTTAAGAATATAAATAATAACATTATATGGTACCTTTAGGCTATATAAAAAGAATAAAAGAAATAAAATTTGAATTATAGGTACACTGTACCATTAATAAAAAACAATATTCTTCGTATTGTTTAAATTAGCAGCCATCCTTACTTTTCTTTTATAAAATTGCTAAACTGCTATAATTGTTTTTATTATTTAGACAAAGCTTTTCGTCATTACTGACATCTTCAGGTCTTAAACAACCAGGTTGTTTAAGACCTGAAGATGTCAGTAATGACGAAAAGCTTTGTCTAAATAATAAAAACAATTATAGCAGTTTAGCAATTTTATAAAAGAAAAGTAAAAAACAATAAGTGTAAGTATAAAATACATCACATTATCATTAATTTTTTTCATTTGTTGTAGTAGACTGTGTTGCTAATTACGAACTGTTTAACTGTAAAAATTAAAGCTGGTGATTGGTGACTTAATTGGCGTCTTGTACTTATTTTGTTTCCACTGTACCTACGACGGTCAAGTAGAGCGTCGTAACAGTGGTGTCAAAAGTGGGATAGAACGGTTAACAGTGGAAACAGTGGACACTTTGTACAAGACAAGTGTAATTCGTAATTAATCGGAAACAATGGATGCCAGTCAGATGAAAGCCAGAAACAAAGAAGCAGAAGGACGACAAAAAGAAGAACAAAGACAATAAAGAGAAGAAGCAGAAAATCGACAGGATGTGCAACACGTATGTAGGAATCTGTTGCAATCTGAGCAATTTAGTTTGTAAACACCAGGTAGATCAAATTTTTTGTTCTTTGTATCTGTGTGAGTTTTGATAGTGTGTGTTCTGTTTTGTTTGTAGTTTTGATGCCATTTTTTATCCTTTTTTTTAAATTTGTGGGCATTTTTCAGTGTAGTTATTGATGTATGTTAGTGTTACGAATTTGTTGTTTTCTGTCTTTGTCTGTTGTTTGTTTTGTGTTTTGTCTAGGAGTTTATTGACTATTGTTCTGTTGTATCCGTTAGATTCTGCTAGATATTTTATCGTGTTTAGTTCGTCTTTGTAATCTTTTTCATCTAGTGTGATGTTGTTTAGTCTGTGTATGATAGTTCTGAAGGCGGCTAGTTTGTGTTGTATTGGGTGATTGGAGGAGCTGTGTATTAGTGTGTCAAATTTCTGTATATATACAGAATTTGTGTCTGTGTTCTACTTGTGTGATGGTGAGGTCTAGGAAGTTTATGCTATTGGTGTATTCATATTCAGCAGTGAAGGTTATGTTTTTGTTTATTTTGTTTATGTGGGTTATGTGGGTTCTGTTCGCAATGCCGCGACAAAAGACGACAACAAATTGATAACACTAACATACATCAATAACCACACTGAAAAAATAGCCCACAAATTCAAAAAAGCAGGAAAATTACATACAAAACTACAAACAAAACAGAACACACAATATCGAAACTCTCTCTCTCTCTCTCTCTCTCTCTCACACACACACACACACACACACACACACCGAACAAAAAAATTGGATCTACCTGGTGTTTACAAACTAAATTGCTCAGATTGCAACAGATTCTACATAGGCCAGACGGGACATAGCTTCAAACAAAGATACATTGAACACACAAAGGCACTACACTCCACTACCGAATCCACCTTTGCAAACCACCTCATTCAAGCAAACCACACATACACAAACATCGAAGGCAACATGGATATTCTACACATACACACAAAAGGCCAAAAACTACACCTTGAACAACTAGAATTATACAAACACACAAAAAAAGCACATAAAAAGCACATAAAAACGACATACTAAACGAACAGACACAATTCAAATCACACATATTATTCGAAGAAATCGCACCCCACACACACAATATCGATCTTTCAAAAGACGGCGCCGTCGCCAAGAACAAGACTGACAGCGCTCCCAGTGACAGCCTTTGACGAAGCTTGTAATAAGCGAAATCTGGTTTAGGTTATATGGTAAAAACGTTACATTTTTGCCAATAAAAAATTTTGTGTTCCGAGTCGGTAGTGTTATACATATAATTAGTTATTCAACGGACACGTCATAGACAACAAAATCCAAGAAATTAATTCCCTGGAAAGCTGAGTGGAAAATATCCTGTTATACAGATTCCAGAATTATTTTGTTCGAGGATTCCTGTGACATTACTGGATACTAACAACACATTTTTTATAGTGACAGCTGAAAGAAGTATTGAGTTTGTAGAGGGTTTAATTTAGAATGAAGTATGACATTGGTTCATTTGTTGATGACTTGCAAAATAATTTCTAGATTTATTTTTATAGTTTTAGCATATGATATAAAAACTAAAACTAAATTGTCAAATTGTAGAAATTAGTGGTGTGTGTACAATGTAGGAAACTCTTAGTTTTCAGTTTTACGTAGTGAGACCCAAAAGATAGTGCGCCCTACAAGAATTCTTCTCTGGCCCTGAACCTCCATTCATGCATTGTATCCCGATTTCAATCAGATCCTCACAGAGTCCATCGCTCCATCTCTTCCTCGTCTCCCTACATGTCTTATCCCACCGGAAACAAAATCAAAAATACTCACGCGGTACTAGTAAGAGTCCATCCTTGCCAGTTGTCCTGCCCGTTGTCCCGCCACATGTGTGGCATTGTTCTGCTACATATAAGTCCCACAGTGTTCAAGACGTAGTAAAGTTCTTCCAACCCTCTGGTCATGTTGAATCGTTCATTCGCCCGATATTGTATCTTGTTTTCGGCGTAAGATCTTCAGCAAACTTTCCGCTCAAAAACGAGGAGTTTGCTGGTGTACTGTTTTTGGCACTCCACGTCTAACATCCGCATAGTACAACCGATTAGATTACTATCTTGTACAGCCGGATCTTCAACTGTTTAGATAGTCTTCGGGACTTAAGAAATCCATTGATAGCGTACTACTAGGGACTTCTCACCTAGATTCGTGCATTGATCTCCATCCCCCCCCCATAGTTCTCACCTAGCCGGCTGCCGAACGTGCAAATAGGCCGAACTTGGTCGCCGTGGTCTCCAAAGCATTGTACATCCGTTCTGACTTGTCTTTAGAGGAGGACAATTAGACTAAACATACAATATAGGCCGGATTTATAATGTCGTCATCTTTAACTTGTCTCACCACAAAGCTTTTACGGAAGGAATGTTTCAGGTATGATCTTCTCGAGCAGAAGGCTGAATAGAATGGTGAACAGGCCGTCACATTTCCGTAGACCCGTGATGATGCAGGTGATGCATTCGTCCTCCAAGGGTTCTTCTCCATCGGGCTCTTCTCCGGCCCTACACCTCCATTCATGCATTATGACCCGATTTTTATCAGAGCCTCACAGAATCGATCGCTCCATCTTTCCCTCGTCTCCCTCTAAACTCTCAGTAACTCTGCTCCTAAGCTTCATCTTACCCCGCATCTCACTCATCGAGTTAACTAGCTTCCCGTCTACACTCTCCAAATTCCTTTATAAGTTGAATAGACTTATTCTCTTCGTGAATACTGCCATTTCCCTCTTATAATCTACAAAGATTATATGAAGGAAATTCTGTACAAAAAATTATTATTTCGAAAGTATACAGAAGGGGATTTAATTACAAAGTAATCCTCCGTTACGGACAGACAGGTATAAACCGTTTGTACTTCTAATATAAAATTTTAGTCTATCTCTCACGGAAATTACAAAAAAACTGCTCATTTTGAAGAAAAAAGTTCTTAAATTTATTAGTTTGTTTTTTGCATGGACGTTTGTTTCTTCCATGGATGATTACTATTTTGTTGCATTTTCAAATACCGATATGTTGAAAAGGGTTTTTAAATTAAAGAAAGGTTTTTCTTGCATAATCAAGGTGATTTGGAAGTGGTTCCATTACAATTACTTATTATAGATACTTTAAAACTGAAAATTCAAATAAAAAATATTTTTTAACGGTGATGGTAATATTTAGACGTGTATAAATACGCTGGAATGTTATCTAATAGGTATAACGCTTTTTCCCTTCTACGAAACTCTTGACCACATCAGTCCCTTCTAAGGAACTTGTCAAGACACAACATCGGCTTATTTACTGAGAAACAGAACCCCCCCCCCACACACACACAATAACTCACATGTATAAAACCCATAATTCAGTGAGTAATTATCAATGACCAATTGCTGAATACATGATGAAGCTTATACTGACCTGTCTGCTGTAGGTAAGCGTTTGTAACACTGGCATGGATACAAGTGTTGTAACTGTGATATGTATTAGAGTGTTTCTGGAAGGTAGTGTAGACGTTTCATGGGATACGTAACTTTTACAGCTTCAAACGCAAGTATACACATTACGAAACGTATCCAGCAGAAACTCTGACTACACCAACGAAATTAATTTGGAATAATTAGCATTACCATGGAAGAATATTTAACATTGTTTTACCATGTGTTGGTACTCGCCTTATAGTAAGCAGTATAATGTACCCTTGAGCTACAGAACTCGTTCACTATTTCGAATGAAGTACATTTATTGGTATATAAATTTCAATATTAGATCATTTTTCAGTTACAGGAAATATTACAAAAATCCCGATTGTTCTAAACAATTACAGACCACACAATCATACAGTAAGTACTAAAAAATCAAAACATTCAAATTTGGTTACAATTCCTTTTAATCTGGACATCCTGCTAGAGTTTCACAATTATTTTCAAAATTTTATACGTTTTTTCGGCTCTGTGGTTCCAAAATTTAGAAATTTCCAAAACTTGCACTATATTCAGATTTTCTAAATTTGATTTCCTACATGATTTTTTTGAAAATTTATCAATTTTATTTTAATTTATTAACCTTTCTACCCACTTTTTGGGCTCTAACATCCATAAAGTTTATAATTGTCAAAAATAAACACTACATTCAGATTGTGTTTTAAATTCTCTTTAATTCCTCACCTCGGCTTAAAATTCTCTTTAAATTTTTAGTTAATACCCCACCTCAGCTTTTGCGTTTTTCTCACAATTTCGACCCCCTCACACTTTTACCTTCATCTCCTATATTTTTAGATTTATCAATCTTAAAATAATAGGGTTCTGTAGGTAAAAGTATAAAACTTTTGGTCCGAAAAGTTTGAAATTTTTAAAAGTGGACACTGTATTCAAATTGTGGTTTAAATTCCCTTTAAGTTAATACCCTTCATCGGCTTTTGCAATTTTTCCACAATTTCAAACCCTCCTCCATACTTTTACCTTCTACTCCCCTACTTTTGAGGTGATCAGTCTTAAAAACAGTTGGCTTCTGTAGGTAAAAGTATGGAAGCGGCTGGGTAAGTTTTATGGAAATCGGTAGATGCGTTCAAAAGTTATCGTGAGACATACTCCAAAGAGATAGGTAGCCAGACAGACAGTCAGGCAGACAGATAGATAGGCAAATTCCAAATTGTCAAGTGAAAACTGCGAACTTGCTTCGTTCGTTTAATTATGATTTTGTTACGACATCACAGAACAATCTACGTGTTTGTCGAATGTGCCAGAAGAATATGTGTGGCCTACGTGACTGTAGACGCATTCGCGAGAGTTTTCTCGAAGGCGCCAGCCGCGCGGACTGTGTCAAGGCCGAAATTAATTACGTCGCACACTCTGGCACTAACACGCATTATAGAATAATGTGGTAATTTGGGGCGGTGTAAATACCAGTACTCAACGACGTTCAGTTCAGTACAGCTGCGATATATTTAAAGTGCGGTTCGAGAGATATTATCGGGCGATATTACTGTGCGCGTTCAAGTGGTTATTAGTTAAGTGTTGTGTTTTATAATCGGACGGCATATTGTAATACAATTGTGTTTTAATATTAGTGACATTTATTTGCGTGTGAACAATTTTTATTTCATTTGTTATAAGAGATTGTGTTGTTAATTACGAACTGTTAACTGTGAAAATTAAAGCTGGTGATTAGTGACGTAATTGGTGTTTTGTACTACATTTTGTTTCCACTGTACCTACGACGATCCAGTAGACCGTCGTAACAATATGTTAACCAAAGTAATTTAACGCTGCTAATACACATATCGCAGTTCTAAAGCGAATGTGGAATCGCACAGGTCAATTGTCACATGACCTGGAAAAACGATTAGATCACTTACTGCCTTAAAAAATTTGTTGTAGAAGGAAATATTCTTTTAAAAATAATGTTATATTGTTAGGGATTAAGTAATCGATTGCAATATATTATACAAAAGTATACCAAATTGTTTTGTGCATTAATTATTGAGCTATTTAGACTGAACAAAATGGCCTTCATAATTCAAATACTTATGGCATAATTTTGAAAATCACGACAAATTTATTATTCACTGAATTATTACGCGAATCCTTAACACGAACAAAAGTAATCTCACAAGTGTACGAGTCACAAATCACATTTACGTATAGAGGTATAATAATTGAAGTACATAATTTTGGAATTATGAAAATGCTATTCTTATATTTGGTACTATATTTTGGTTTAATGAACAGTTGGGCGACTACAGTCAGGTAAACGTAAGTTACGCAATTCGATACAGTTTATTTTACACAAGAACAGATGATTTGTTAACAGGATTCTTTGTCCCATGTAAATGGTTCATCAGTTTCCGGACTAAGCAATAGTAATATACAATTTTAGAGAGTTTTTTTTTAATATTCATTTTTAAAGTATCCAAGTCACTGTATTAAATAAATAATTGCTTATCTAATCCGTCGAGTGACTTACTTGTAATTCCGCTTGACGCGTTTCAGGGCATATGCCCCATCTTCAGAATAATTCCTCTTCACAGAACGTCAGACATTAAGATTAAAATGTAATAAATTTAAATTAAAATCCATGGTTAAAATATTAACTCGTCAAAATATTAAAATATATGAATGCACAGAGAAGCACGCACTATCACAACATGAGTTCACTTCGCGTTATAGCCGGTGTACACCGCCGCGATGTTAATCGCGCACCCATGCGACTCGTATTTTGACGAGTTAATATTTTAACCATGGATTTTAATTTAAATTTATTACATTTTAATCTTAATGTCTGACGTTCTGTGAAGAGGAATTATTCTGAAGATGGGGCATATGCCCTGAAACGCGTCAAGCGGAATTACAAGTAAGTCACTCGACGGATTAGATAAGCAATTATTTAGTTTTTTTTAGTTTGTTGTAAATTAAGTAGCAGATAATAAAGGATGCGATTTACTTTAATTTACATTTTAATGGTTATGTGTAGCACTTGCTCTTCCTGAAGTACCTCTCCAAATAAATGCTATTCAGCGAAAGAAGCCATCAATTGGCCCTTACGGAACCATAATGGCACACACTGATGAATATGCATACACAGTGAGTAAAACGTTTCATGTCATATAGCCTAACGGGTGTCATTTAAACCCGCGCGATTTCTAAATAAGATGTCATCATTTTTTAAATTTTATTTGATTATTAACTATCATTCAACTCTGTAAGTATGGAAATCACCAGTGGATAGTCCTAACAATTTTGTTAGAAATCAAGTAGATTAACTTCTGATTAACAAAAAGTATCGCAATACAATTAAATCAGTTAAAATGTATCTTGGTGAAAATGTAGCATCGGATCGCAACACACTAATAATACAATTTAAAGTGGTGCTAAGAAAATTAGCTCCCACACAGAAAGTGGAAAGTCCAAACATTTCTCAATAAAACGATTGAAAAGTTAAAAGCTGACAGAAAACCCAACAAAGAATTAAGTGAAATTCAACCAAAACTGTTAAACATTTAATAAAAATTGAAAAATATAAAAGTAAGTTGATTGCCTCTACTAAGGAGATACTGGAAACTAATAAAATTGTCAACAAAAACAAACCGTGGATAATAAACAAGATAGTGGAATTAATGAAAAGTGAAGACTTTTTTAAGTAAAGGTAAAATAATAGCACATATAAAAACTTAGAAACAAATATAAGGAAAATAATAAAAAAAGCAAATACATTTTTAGAATTAAAAGAACTGAGAGAGAAAATAAAAGGTTATATTCTTATTCATATGAGCGGTAAAGTAATACCTGATACCAAAGAAAAATTTTAGAGATGGAAGGAATATATTAAATAACTATTTGAGGATGAAAGATAGCAAGAAGTTGAGACTGAGGAAAGAATCAGGGAAGGTTGTCCGGACATAACAAAAGAAGGTATTAAGTATTCAATAAGTATTGAAAAAAAGAAGATCTGACAAAACTCTATCAGAGATAATTTAGATGGTATAAGAAGATCAAATAATAGTTCTTGTAGATCTGTCTACTAACATTTACAATACAGGAACTATCCCAAAAGAGTGTTTCTCTCAACATTTGTAACAATACAAGAAACCAATGTGAAGGAGTGTAATAATCACAGAACGGTTAATTTAATGTTCCACATCCTAAAGATATTATAAAAATGTTATATTAACGTGTCTTCAACACATTGAATCTAGATATTGACAAAACTCAATTTAGATTTAAGAACTCCCTGGGAAGCAAAGAGGTTTTGTTTACTCTCAACGTGCTAGCACAAATATAAATCAGATCGATGTGTCCTATGTACGTTTCCTAGACTGCAATAAGGCCTTTCATACAGGTCAACATAATCATCTCGTCCAACTCTTCAACGATAAAAACCTGGACATAAATTATATTAGAATCATCTATCACCTTTACTATAAATAAAGTGGAGTGATAAACGGGGAAACAAAACTTCCGAGGAAATAAAAATAAGAAGAGTAGATAGACAGGGCTGTGTGCTTTTGTCTGAGTTTTTCTGTCTATATTTAGAAGAAATAATAAAGGAATCATCAATGGGAGAGACTATAGGTTTATAGTTAACGGAAACCTGTTAACAATTTACGGCTCGCAGATGATACTGTACTGATTGGCGGATGCCTTGGGGATCTGCAGAGAGTAGTTGACAAGGCTGTGACTGCAAGTAAAGAAAATGAATTACCATTGAACTAAAAAAAATCTAAATTTGTGATGGTTTCGAAGATACAAAAGTCCCAAGGAAATTTTAAAGTTAATGGCGATCTGGTAGAAAAATTAAAAATGTGTAAGAATTTTGAGGCAGCTATCAGATCAAAAATTGAATTAACAAGAACATTGTTTAATAAGACGCACGAACTACTTTGCGGAAAAATTTTAGACAATGTTATCTTCACTTATGGTGATCAAATGTATCAACATGCCACACCATTCAAATTTTGTCATAACTGAAAACGATTTAGACTATAACTCTAGGCCTATATAGTTCAATAATAACAGGATAAAAAACTTTAGTAAACATTACAAAGAGTATGCATTATAATTCTATTTGGTTATGTGTTTTTGTGTGTAGGATAATCGCTAATTTTTGTGTTTTCTCAAAATTATAATTTCCTTTCAATTCATATTATTTTCCTATTCATTTTTATTACGTTGTTTAAATTTTAATTTTTACATTAATTCAAAAAAAGTTAGGCCTTTTCCTCATATAAACAAAAACATGTTAAATACACATATTAAGTTGGTAGCTTATAGACTAGATCTTCAAAAGTAACAACAGATTGTAACAATAAAAAGAAATAATTAAAAGATAAATTGAACATTTGAAATAAAGTTAGAGTGGATTAATGTATTATAGTTAACATAAAAAAACTAGGCCATAACCTATGGCAGAATTAGGGGGGGGGCATTTTTATATGGTGCTGTAAAATTATATTAGTGGAATAGTGAAATCAAAATGAAAATTCGTTTTTACAAATTAAACAAACACGCAACCGTGTAATTCTGTTTAAAAGATAAAGTACATAATGCAAGAAGCATTGTACACAAGGTTTTCTATAACTCTTTTGATACGTAAATCATCTCTACTCTCATTTAACAAATCTAAAATACAAATGCACATGTATTATGAATGCAGGATCAATTCTGAGCAACAAAAAACGAAGCGAGGCAGTCTTAGGATAGAGTGTAAGCAAACGTGCTATCTGTAGTTAAATACACTCTTTCCGTGGCCACTATGATTAGGAAAAAAAGTTAACCAGTGTTATAAACTAATGAAATAGTTACTGAAACGATCTTTATGGTTTTTAAGCTAAAACGTAAGAAGTAATGCACTGTGGAAAATAAATAAAAGTCATAGTAATTTATTGAAAAATAAACCAACTTTTATCGCTACCGTTAACAGTTGGTTATATAGGACTCATGTGACATATTTAATTTATATTTAGTGCCACTATTACAGTATTCTTGTCCCTCCCACCGTATGTGTTTGTCATTTGTGCATTGTTTGAAACTGAGTTGCATTGTTAGCATGTACCTCTGCGCCTCCCATCACTCCTCTTTCTCGTTGATTCTCGTTTTTCTCTGCATCTCATTTGTCTGCGTCTAATTTCTTCTTTGTGTCTGTTGTTTTGTAACTCTTGACTCATTTTTGTACGCAAATCAAATATTATTTTATTTACACTCTGTAGCTAAAGAATGGTGCTGTAACGTTATTTTTAATTTTCAGTTAAATAAACCAGAGATTCATTCAATATAAATTTGATTGTTTTTTAATTTTTACAAGTTCTGAGTTGCAAAAATGCTCTCCTACCCATTGATATGGTATTCAGTGTATACCAAGTTAGTCATATATTCACTTTCCTATGCGGCAAATAATACGTAAAACGCCTGCCGCACACTGGAGAGACTTTTTGTTTGCAGCAGAACTGTTTTGACGCTTCGTGTTGCAAAGTGTCGCAAACTCTACTGCCATTAGGATTTACAAAGCGCCACACACTGGCTGCGAGATCGTCTAGAGGCGTAGCGAAGCCCTTCGCGAAAAAAATGAGACGCTCATTCAATTTATGTCTAGCAACAAATCAGCTTGAGAAGTTCTGAGCGCGCATGTGCTGGATTATGACAGGATCAAGGGCAGAGTATTTAAAATGCATTACCGAGAAAAACAAAAACAAGGCCATACCAATCTTTTTTAAAAGTCCTATCCTAGGTGTAAAAGTCCTAAAATTTGGCCTCAATGTTTATATACTTTAACAATAGACGTCTGGATAAAAATAGTTTTCTGCCAGTTACTAGAAAATAAGAAAATTGAAATTTCTTTTCTTAACGAAACAAACGCTTTTAATTAACATTGTAGACACACTTTCAATCACACTGTAAGTATTTGAAACTTCATATGCATATTCAAAACAGTAACATTAACCTGAAGAATATAGTTAGCTTGGTATCTGGAAAATGTCTTTAAAATAATACGAAATCTAAAAGGCAATTTATTGAACTTTGAGTCTTAACATCTTATGTGGATCCTCATATACTGGGAAGCCAGTAGTGTTGGCCATGCAGGTACACTAGTTAGGCCTATTCTACTGCCGCCTATCCATTGACAATAAACCCATGTGTAAAAGTACCGAAATTACTCGTGTATATTTATTTGAGTGAAAATGTGTATATATTTACTACTTACTAAGGCTACATTGAGCAATGAAAATGATGTATATTTATTTCAGTAACTGATCTGGATGCTCAAGTGGAATAATGGTAAATTTATACCGAAAAGCGACTTTCAGCGGCTTGATAGCGGATATTGATAAGTGGTTGCAACTATATTGTACAATTACAGACACCCGTCACCTGTAGCCTACATGTTCCAACACCTGCCACGTCACTACGATGGTTAAACGTTTTCAGTAATCTATATTCATAAGTAATCACTTGTGTTGATGGAATGACGGTACCGGTAACGCAAAAACGTTGCAACGTCTGTGGTGGAGAGTAATTATTATTAGAGATAATGGAGTTAAGGAAATAAAAGGAGCGCACGTAGAACTTAAATTTATAAGCTAAACTCAAAACAGATTGAAAGGTGCCTTAACTTTAAATAATACAAACTGTCTAATGAAATTAATTTTGCTTCATGACTAATAGTATTTACAATTTTTTCTCTTTGAATTTTTATTTTATGTATAATTGTACAGATTGAATACGTTTAAAAATGACGTACTTTGGTACACTGAGTTGTTTTAAAAGTTTTTTAATTTACAGAATGTTTAAGGATTTCTAATCAATGTTTTAAATTAGTTATATTTAATGTAGTTAAAAAAGCTATTAATTATTGCAGTATCTTATACAAGTGTAGGAATCATGATGTTTCATCTGGAAAATTATACAAGTTTATTGGTAACATTGAACATGGCAGGGAATGTGCTGTGCAGTGGATAATATAAACTGTCAAATACGCAATGAAATAAGTAGCTTGGCTGTGTTTCACGCACGAATATGACAGGGATCTTGTCACCAAAATTAATAATTACTCCTTATGTGGAGTACTAGCGAAGACGTTTAGAAATCAAGTTAAGCTGTAAACTCAAATCGACCTAGACAATACTTTGGCGCCCTATTAATTTTTTTTTTTTTGTAGGAGGATGAACACGGACATCAACAAAGGCAAGTGAATAAAGGCTCGTAACATTGGAGGCAAACTTTCTCAGCAGGTTAAAGGTTATAATAAAGAGGATAGGGTGAGGAATGCAACTATACGCAGTGAGTTGAATGTGGAGCCACTAGGAAAGAAAGTGCAGAGAATGAGGTGTAGTGAGAACACCTAAGCAGAATAGACGTAAAACTCATACCAAGAATGTTGCATCGTTTTAACTTTAAAGGACGCGGTGTACTGTGGTATCCATTACATTGGTAAAGCGGAGAAATCAAGTGATCTAAGGCAGAATAGAACAAGAAGACGATGACACGAGTTGTATAGCTCGCGTGGCCTAAAGGTTGTTGTCCAAAACTTCGCCGGCAATTAGGCATGACAAATAATTTTCTGCAGGGGTTGATAACATCACGTTCCAGATTTCTCAAACACTTCGAGACTAGTATAAATAAGCAAAGCTGTTATCGTGTGTGTGAGTGTGCGTGAGTGTGTGTTCACGCCATACGTTAATTATGCAAAGGTGTCGCTGTTATAAGTGCATTATCATAATTTTAATTTATGACTAAATATTATCAAGTTGATTTCCTTGGAGATTAGTTAGTATGACTAAGTTGATGGCTTGTATGACAAGATAAAAACGACTGATTCGGCACATGACTGATATGCCATAATGATTATAGAATGTAATATTACTTATCATTTAAAAAGTGAGAATTTTTGGATATGTACATAAAGTATGCATGTATCGATATAATGATACATTAATAATCAACTGCAGCATTTGTCTTCTTTACAAAGGCGTTGGCTAGGGGGGGCAAAGGGGGCAGGCGCCCCGAGCGGCATAGCCAGGGGGGCGGCAAAGTGAGCTCAAACTTGAAGAAAATGCTTTTCAGTTTATAAAACTATAAATAACTTGCTTCTTTGATCTAACTATTCCTTTCATAAAAGAAGCATAACCAGCCAGTTTGTTTGGTTTATGCTTGGGCAAGCGAGATATCTCAGTCCTTCCGAGATATAGTGGTGAATACAGCAACATGTCAGTTGCAGAACAAAGACTGGACGTTCCTGAAAATAAAGCTGGACGATCCTTAAAAAAGTATTGGTTTCATAAAACCTTGCAAAATGGCAAAAAGGTAAATCGCTCTTGGATGTGTTCTTCTCCAACTAAAAAATCTGTATTTTGCTTTTGTTGCACTTTATTTCTACAAAAGAAAACTATCAAAGAAGCAATTTCAATAGTGAAAATGGGTTTTCGTAGTGGCGAAAGTTAAATCCCCGTATTTAGAATCATGAAAATAGTCTTGATCATCGCTCTGCGTTTGTGAAATGGAAGGAATTGGAACGTTCTTTAAACAAAGGGGGACTTATCTACTTCAAGAAAAAATGAGTAAAGCAGCTAAGACATGGAAAGAAATCTTTGAACGCGTCATTGTCACAGTCCAAACTTGTGCACAACAAAATCTGGCACTGAGAGGAAATCGAGAGTCAATTACTAACGATCCAAATCCTTGAAACTTTCAGGCTTTGTTAAAATACTTAACTAGATTTGACCCTGTCATGAGATCTCATTTGGATTCAGTCTCTCATAAATCTGGGTGTATATCATATCTTTCGCCAACTATTTGAAAATGAAATAATGAGCCTGTTAGGAGAGAGAGTGCGCAAATATATTATTACTGCATGTAAGAAAGCCAAGTACTTTAGTATTATATTTGACACAACACCAGATGCTGCACATGTAGAACAAATGTCTCAGATTATAATATTTGTTGAATTTAAACACAATTTTGTTGATATCACTTCATAGATTTTAATCCTTTAGAAGTGAAAACAGCGGAGGGTATAAACTAAACGTAGATCCATTCATTTATTCTAAGTTTAAGAATGGATAAATTTGCAATAAAACGACTGTTTACTAATGCAGAGATAAGCAAGGTTTAGTTAGTGGTTGTTTTTGTAAAGGCCAGCAAAGTAGTTATCACACGCTATACACGCTATACGAGTAAGAAAAACATTTTTGTTATTATATAAATCGTATTTCTGAATAAATACCATCGATCCGAACTTAGTATATTTCTATTTTAGCATTTCACAAATAAGCCCAAGTTTTAACACATTTTTAGTTCCCATTTACTTCCCAGTATGTGGTGAATGTGTGTGTGTGCATGATAGGCTTAAATTAGTACATTTGTTAATGTATTCAATTATATTCATTTATCATTTGTATAAGACATGTTTTTTTAAATTTATTTATTTATCAGGTCGCCGCAATAGCATTGGTCATTACCGACCTCATATATTATAATAATTAATTTATATATCGTACAAAATGCTTATATATATGCAATAAAACTACATATTAAACTACAAGTTGTTAAGCGAAGATAATCATTGAAACAATATACTTAGTCAGCAACTAGAAGTAACAATTAAATAGTATTAGAATGAAAAGTAAAATAGCTCTATACAACACAAATAATATAACTACATAACAGAAATACTGTATATAATTATTAATTAATAACCTATATAAGTGTATAAGTGATAAATAATGTAATATATAATGACATATGTGGGACATATTTTTGTTAAGTAACAAATGTTTTTGCTCGGTTACGATTTTTCTGATACCGTGTTTTTTTATGACATTAACGCCATGTCAGCGCAATACATTGTACATATTCCAATTAGTTAACAACTAAAATAAATCTGATAAAAGTAAATTAAGTTAAAGTAAACAACTTCGACAGTTGATGTTTACCTGTAATGACAATGTGGTTAAATGGCACACCCCGGGCGCTTCGTCTGAACAACAATACCGCGTCCATAAGAAAGGTTGACTAATTTCATAATTAGATCTAATATCACAGAGTCACGGTTTGCAGAAAGAGTAAGCAGTAACTGCAAGCTCTAGATTATAATTGAATAAATACCAACTTAAATAAAAGCAATTCCAACCTGTGTATACCCTAAAGAGTGTGGAGGAAATAAAATTAATTACTAATACAGATTGAACGAAACAAAATCCCTCATGACACCGTTCTAGTAAGGAGTTAATTTTGATTAAGTAAGCAGTGCAGAATTTACCAGTTTATCTCAGACCAGATGTTTATGTACAACAGTCATTATATCTTGTCAACAATATCGTAGTTAACTTTAAACAATATCTGTTAACTTTACACAGCAATTGTGTGTATAAAAACTGTTGTACTTATTCTTATAGAACCGTAAGCTATCTTTCAAAAAGTGTTCTTCAAGTAACCTGACTATTAAAAAATTCATAAGTTCTTTAACATTTACTGTTATCTTAGTTAGAGCAAAATATTAAACTATTTTAAATTTTGTTTAAAAAATTTTACTTTTACTTTTGAGAATTGGAGCGAGTATAATTACACAATATTTCTCTTCTCATTATAAACATTTACAATAAAACTTTATTGAGATTTAATTTATAATTACAATTATTACACTTTTACCCAAGTGTACCAAACTTCAATTGACTGGCACTGAGAGTGACTACCACACATAGGACTGCTGGTCACATGACTGGGAGTTTTATTAAGTTTTAATTAATGAAACTTAAAACTTGACAAATGGCAAATTGGTTCTGAACAAGTCAATCAATCATTGTAGACACAATTTTAAGTAATGTAATTTACTGTTTATTTAAAGGTGTAATACAAAATAATAGATATTCATTGCCATATAATATAACACGTATAATATAATGCAATATAATTTAATAAACTATGAAATAATATATTATTTTAATTGTATTATAATACACTATATTATAAAATATTACTTTCCGTTGCATGGACACTACTTCTTCAATGTTTACTTGATGATACTAAGACTTTGTATTAAAATATTATGTTACAATTTATATCAACACAATTTTAGTACGTTTGTGCCGGGATTTCAAATTTTCCCGGCATGATTTAAATTTGAAATGCCGCCACTGTGGCCGTGGGAGACGGGGCCGACTAAATCAAGGTTGCCGCGCTACGGAGACGCGATAAAGGAAGCTAGTTAAACTCAGCTGGTCGCTGGACTCAGCTGTTCGACAAATTGCAACACGTATTTTCTCCAGCATCGTGAGGTCGCAAAACCCCTGGTTCTTTCTCATTTGATCTCCATCCTTTTGACTGTACGTTTCGAGGATTGACGGCGGGGGGAGATAATTTCTTCTACTACTATGAGTTCGTAAATTCATAAAGTGCCTCAGGTGAGGATCATTACCTTATTCATTGTTAATTTAATAATGGGTTATATGTTTAATTTAATAATGAGAATTGCGTATGTTATTTTTTAATTGTGTGCGTGCTAATTGTGTACATGTGTGCCTCACATGTTACTTCCGGTATATATACGAGCACGTGGCGATTTTTGCACTTGACTACTTGATAGATTTAAATGTAAAAGAAATAAAAGATAAAAGTAAAAGCAAAAGTGAAAGTAATTGTAACGGTAATTTGATGTAAATATTTTGAATGTTGTACATGTTAATGAAAATGTAAATGTAAATTTTCAAGCTCGCTTATTGCACAGAAGCGTATTGCTAGTAACAGAATATTAGTGTGTATAAAATTGTGACAGTGTGTGTGTGTGGTCTCGGTGTTACGAGGCGAGAGATAATTGGGGTAGTTATATTTTCTGATGGCCTACTGTACTTAAAAAAAAAACGTTATGGGTCCTCGACCAGCCGAGGGAAAGGAAATGCAGAGATGATGACAATAATATCCGTCACAATCGGCAGAGCTGTATTCTACAACGCACTTGATCGCCGTCAGGCCTAGAGATGCTCTACAACACCTAAAAGACACCTCCCTAGAACGAGAAAAGCAGCAGTTCGGAATTCCGCAGCACATCACCACACTCTTCTCACAGGCTCTAACGGGTATTACCATTCTTCAAAGGCACAGATGGGGCCATTCCATTTATTAAACTTCTACAACAACACTCCACCGGTTTTCAAAGCATAAAAAGAGAGCATACAATATAAACAATATCTCTATCTGTGGTGATTAAAAATTTGTTAGAACAAGTCCTGTAGACATACATTTGTGATCTATATTATTGATGTGTTAAAATGCTAGATTGATTTTCATTGTAGATAATATTAGTAGTTATGATTGATACAGATTAAATATACATATTGGTTGATATAAAAAGCATACATATAAATAGTATGTTCATATTTATAATGATTAAAATTTGGTTAGAACATGTCCTATGGATGTATATTTCAGAATTGTATTATGAAATGTGTTAAAGCCATCCAACCGTTATATTGTTTGATTAATTTTCATAGTAATTAGTATTAATGAAAATTGAATACTGTATATATATTGTCGATAAAATGAAAATTAAGAACTGCTATCAAAATGCAAGAACATAATCGTTTGAGGACTGTAGTAAAACATGTTATGATTATGACGCACTAATAAAAAGATTGTTACGTTTAAAGAGTGTTTTATTGCAAGTCCTGTCACTCTGGGCTCCAGGAGAGCCACGCTCTGCTACCATTTGCTTGACCTAGATGAAGCAAAAATGTGCTGAAACCCAGCACCCAGCATATTATATATATATATATATATATATATATATATATATATATTGTAACGATACCTTCGATCGTGTGGTCGCTATTGTTCAAACCTCACGTTGTATGCGTCAATCTGTAACTATAAGATTTGAGCGTACCTGCAAAATGTGTACATAAAAAAATAATGTGTTTGGATGATTAGTGCGTTCGCCTCGCACCGGGTCGTTACAGTAATTTTGTGGCTAGCGATGTTCGTAGCGTAGTTCTGATCACCTGTATATTACGGCAGTAACCTTACCTGTTATTCTTAGGGGGTGTAATAATCCCGGGTGGCGCCAAGTCGTTTTACAAAACAACTAAAAATTGTGTTTGAACAAGTTATCAGCGCAGCGGGTTGGTGTATTCGAATAATTCCCGCTCGCACAGCCGTCTCAATCGTCGCTTCTGACGTATGACTGGCAACTTGCTTACCGCTACAATTTATTCTTCAATACAAGTAATTATTATATAGCACTCCCTATGAAATGATAACGCTGGTTACTCCCTGTAATAAATATCTTTTAATGGGTGATAACTGAAAACATTTACAATTACAACAAAATAATTATCGATTGGTTACATGAGATCTTGTTTTCAGGGCGGCGAATTGATTTAGAAACCATCTAACCTGGCTTCGCTGTTTACGTTAAACGTATTACAATTTCTGGTTTCAAAATCCGTGGATTCTTTTGGCTATGAGTTAAAGAACTACAATGGTTACAATAAAAATACAAATTACCTTAATCTAAGTGTACATGAAAGATAAAGTGTGCTGTTACAATCTGTTGTGTTGTGTAGTAAAAGTGTTCAGTAAGTTCGTGTTCAATTCTTAGGTTATTCTATGTTAACAAAGTTTCATTACGTTTTAATTTGCTTAAATACTCTATGAAAGAGAAATATTATTTTTATAGTGTGGCAATTTTACCTTTCAAAATTATTTAAAGTGATTAGGGTTGGTGGAAAATAAATAATTGGATAGTACTTAACAACTCGACGTGTCTAGGCCTTTGTAGTTGGTTCGAGATAGGAATTGGCTGCATAAAATCAGTTTTCTTGGATTTTGGGCTTATTTAAATGTGGCGTCTTTTTCGTCTTGTGTTTGGACGTTATTTTTATGGATAATTTCCGTTTATTCAGGTCTTGGGTCTTGCAATATCGGTTGTAGTGGTCATCTGCTTCTTTGATGATCGGTTTTCAGCAACTTTATACTATTATTTTCATGATTTTCACTGAAAAAACGTTCTGCTGAACTCTTGCATCTATCTTGGCTTGGTGACGCTTCGCTTCTTTTTTCTTCTTATTTCCAACGGTATTTTCTGTCAACAATCGCTGTTTCCATAGTAACGGTATTTTTCGAATAGGCTTATTTTGAGTTGATGTATTGTTATCGAAACTTCGTATATCTTCTGATTACTGTTATTCCTCCATCTTCCTTCCTGGTTAACAAATATTGTCACTATAGTATTTATTCTCGTTCATAGATTATTTTGATACCCCACAAGCTTGGGTATTTTCAGATTTTAAGTTTTTACAATAATGTTAATGCTTGTTAATTACATTTCTTTTTATATAATAATGCCTATTACAATATTTTGTGTTATCAATGATCTACAATTTATTCTTGGTGATTCCTTCACCTCAGATTTTCTAAATTCTGATTCAATTTGTTATAATTTTTGTTTGTTTGGTTCTGACAGTTATGTTTTTTCTAGGCCTAGGTAGCCATTATAATAATTTACTTATTTCGTTCAAATCACATTTTGGTTCAGCCTATTTGGCTTTACTTTTTTATTTTTATTAGTTGTGTTGTGTTTTGAGTCTGTAGGTGTGTTGTTTATTATTCAATATTGCTTTCTCTATTTCAATCTTAAAAATATAACATTAGGCTTATGGACTGCACATTGCATTCAGCCATATCCTCTTATAACAATAACATGAACACAATTTTTTATAAGTTATTAGAGTTATTGTTTTGATTAAGAAATATCATTACTCACTCCTAACTTATCCTTATTTGCTAATTTTTTAGTTTATAACACATATTATTTGTGTTGTGATAAACAACATCACTTGTTATTAAATTAATAATAGTCCTTTATAAATTAGGTATCTTTGTTAGTTTTTTGACTTTTCAATCTCTAAACAATTTTTATATTCCCTCCATGTAACACTTTCAATTTTTCTATTCTGGAATCCTCCCATTTTACTTACTACTATTTACAATTAAACTTAGCTCTATTGAACATCTCTTTTAAATAAAAAGTCATTATCACTTCTAGTGTTTTCTCTCCCTCATACTTTAATTCACTCTTAATACTACTTATACATCAGCTATTTATGCACTGTTTATTTCCAACTTTTACCTTACCTTCACTTGTAAATTACTTATTGTTAATTACAATTTCACTAGTGTCACACTTCACTTTGGGGTTCTTACACCTACACTATTGCACTGAATCACTGTTTATATCATTTGTTTGATAGTGGGTGACCCCTATACTTATTTCTCTTTCATGACTTAATCCTAATGACAATTAATACTTAATAACTAATACTTACTAACTAATAACAATTCTAATTTGTGGTTTCTGGTTGCCTTTTTAATGGGTAGTAACCGTTATCTCTCCTTCCTCCTGATAACCCTCGTTTTGGTTTCAATGTTCTTGTTGAGTGCTATTTTACTTATTTTGGTGAACCCTTCTTGGTTTTCACTTTTGCTTGTCTCCCTCCTTCTTCATTTTCCTTGTCCGTTTAATATATTAGGTTTTTTTCCTCCGTTTCTTTGGACATTTTTGGGGTCATTTAAACCCATAAACTTGTTTCCTTGTGGTTTAGGTTTATTATTTTCTTATTCTCGTTGTTTATTTGTGGTTCCCTTCTTGTTTGTTTCTTGATGTTGGGTTAATCATGTCAAAGTATTTACATCTTAATAAGTATGTTACGTGGTTCCCTTCTTGTTTGTTTCTTGATGTTGGGTCAATCATGTCAAAGTATTTACATCTTAATAAGTATGTTACGTGGTTCCCTTCTTTATGCTTAGGTTGTTGTCTCAATCACTTGGGTTAGGTTAAAGTCGTTGTATTGTCGTGTCATATTCCTTATATTTTAATTAAAATCAATCAGTTCATTTGATAAGAAGTATTTTTACAATTATAAATATATTTTTTTTTATCTCTGGTACGGGGTTGGCTATTTGTGTCGTGACATAATGCCTCTCCTTTAAAATTCATCATTTTGATAAAACACTAGTATATTTTTTTATGAAATTATCAGTTAATCTTTTTCCTTTTCTTTCTTGGTTGTTTCTCCATTCTTTATTTCTCTTCTTACTGAATTCATTCTATTTTATGTGGATCTGTTTTTTATTTTATTTCCATTGGTGTGTTCTCCCTTATACACAATTTTTTCCCTAACTTTAGTAGCTGGTTTCTCCCATTACTACTCATTTTTCTGAGACCAGAGGCACGTCATCTCTGCTCAGTTTATTTGATTGCTGGACTTTTCATCAGTCAATCATAAATACCTTTTTTGTCAACTTGTGACTTAAATTAATAATAATATACTTTGGGATTGTCCACCTTGTGGTTTGTTTTTAGATCACTTTGGCTTTTTACTCATTCTTCCTTCCGCTGTACCTTAACTATATACTATCATTTGCTCATACCATTGATTGTTTTTTATTTATTTATATGTTAATTTCACCATTAACTTTTCATTATTCGGTTTTCAATTCTCATTGTGATCATTTTAATTATCTTAGACATTGGTATATTTTTCTCAGTTATTTAGCAACATTTTGCTTTAGCCATAGCTTGTATATTTGATTCATACATAACTTCTGTCTTTCTTTGTACCAGTTTAGATTTTTCTTATTTTTTATTTTATAAATAAATATCTTTGATTCATTATAATTTCATGTACTTAACTTATCAGGTTTGGTCTGATTTT
This sequence comes from Magicicada septendecula, assembly GCA_034769895.1. Classification (NCBI taxonomy): domain Eukaryota; kingdom Metazoa; phylum Arthropoda; class Insecta; order Hemiptera; family Cicadidae; genus Magicicada; species Magicicada septendecula. Next base: position 433,848,560 of record CM068369.1, on the reverse strand, counting down.
ATTTTTGTATATTTCAGTTTGTATTAACTCTTTGTAAGTTAATTTTCTTACACCATAGGAATTTGTGTAGCGTATTCCTATTTTGGTACATTTTGTTTAATTATTTCATATACTTCACACATCAACTTTTTAATATATTGTAAGTTGATTTCACTTAGTAGGAATTTATGTAACTCATTCCTTTGTTTTGATATTTTTTATTTTATTTTATGCCTCATAAGTCATCGAAATGTTGTTGGAAGTTGTTCTCTCATAATTTTTGAATTTTGGTATCTGTATTTTATTTACAGTTACTTGTTCTTCGTGATGACATATGGCCGTACATTTTATTATATATAATTTTATTTTGGTATTAATTCAATTCTCACGGTTGTGGATTTATTACATTATTATTTCCATTCCATATTATAGCCTTCTCCTTTTTGTTCGACACTTCGTTATTATGCACCTCTTCTCCTTCAAGTGTATGATAGTCACACTTATTCTGGATGATGGTATTCCAGTTATTTAGTTTTCTTCATAGAACTTCTTTATCGACGCTTGGTTGTACACTCCTTGTACTTTTTTGGTGGTTATATTGCTTATCTCATAAGTGTTGTTTCCATTGTCCTTGGTGATGACATATGGTCGTACATGTTATTATACATAAGTTTATATGCTATTACGATGTATTGGACCATGTTTATTATACTTTTTGTAAGTCGACTTCTCCTTTTCTTTCCTTGTTATTGCCTTCTCTTATATTTTTCACTCTTTGTTGTCTTGCTCCTCTTCTCCTTCAAATGTCTGATGGATGACATTTATTCTGGATAATCGTTATTTTAAGTCTGTTATAGTTTAATTTTTTCTTCTATTCCATTGTGTTGCTTGGCTGGTAACTTGAAGATCCGTCCCTTTTCTTGGTTTGTGGTATCTTCACTTAGTTTACCCATGGTCCATCAGTTCCTCTGCCCTTATGGTTCTGATAACTCTGGAGTGTAGAGCTGTTTTCTTACTGGTGAAATAGGTCTCCTCCGTCTTGTACCATAATTCCTCTAATACCATATGTTCTGTAGTCTTTATGTTTACCGCAAACATTTGATTATTTTGTCCATTAATCAGAGAAGTTAATTGTGCCTCTCTCATTAATATTATCCTTGCTTTTTTATTTGGTATTTCCATTTCTAGTGTGCTCCAGTATTTTATTGACTTTCTTGATTTGTTATAATCTGTTTTATTGTCAGTCATTTCTACTGCTGGTAATTTCCATTTAAGCATAGATCTGCTGAATTTTTCATCCACTGGTTGGTTGTGAATTCCTTTTAATTTGGGTATTCTCCATTCAGGTCTTGCTTCTCTCCAGTTTCTTCTCGCTGGTTGGTATTTAACTCCTTCTAGAATTTCTTTTAGAGTTCTCCTGCACTCCATAAAATTCATCCTTTCAGCATGCTTGGTCATTGGTACGCTGAACACATTGGTTAGTCCGTTTTTCATCATCTCCACTTCTTCTCTTGTTTTTATTATTTTTCTGTGATGCCTTTTCTCCGTCTTCATTTCCACGTATTCATCATTTGTTTCGTTGTTATTATTTTCAGGCAATAATACGCTTTGTTCCTTTTTAAATTCTATCTCCTTACTACCTTCAGAAGTGGTGTTTTGTGTTTCATCCACTGGTTTGAAAATATTATGTACTGAGTCCAATTTTTTAAGCAATTCTTCATGGTTTTTTTTTTCATTTGTTCCATCAGCATCCTGAAAATCTCCTGTGTGCTCAGGTCTTCCTTCTGAGTTGGTTGTTCTGGCATCTTCTTCTGTTGTTTCACTTTGACTTCCTTGACTACTTTTTTCATTTGAGTTTTTGGTTTTGGCATTTCCGTGAATTCTTCTACTTGATTATGTACCTTCCTCCAATCACAAATATCTTCTCTGGGTAGTTCGAACATAACCCTTATCCATTCTCTTAGTTCCGTATTTTCTGTTTGTATTGGTTGTTCCGGTTGTCTTATAGATAGTCTCCATTGGTCATATTCCTCCTGTGTAAATTCCTCAGTCACCTGGGCGTATACTCCCGTTCTTTCGTTTTTCATTTGTTCTTCATTGTCATTCCATCTATCCCAATCTTCTTCGGTCATTCTTCTCACATTGTTATCACGTTTTTCGTGGGCTGTCCCGATAGTCTTTTCTTCATTATATTTGGTGTCCAGCTTCCACATTTCGTTATAAATATCTCTCAGTGACATCTGGTCGTTTGGTGATCCCACTGCATTTGCACGACTCATTTGTGCTCTTCCATGATCCGTGGTGTTCTTCTTGATGTACCCCATTTCCTTACTGAATTTTTTAAATAACCTTGTCATCCACTCTGCATAACTCCATTATTTCTGTTGTTTGGGCATTTTCGTTTGTCGTTGTAGTCTATCTTTTGGTTTCATCTTTTTTCGTCTTTATTCTGTAACCAAAGAATGTCTCTTCATAGCCGCCGTGGGCCTTCTTTTACGGCCTCACCGGTTGGTCCCCAATCTGTAACGATGTAATATGTGATGATAGTGGTCGCTATTGTTCAAACCTCACGTTGTATGCGTCAATCTGTAACTATAAGATTTGAGCGTATCTGCAAAATGTGTACATAAAAAAATAATGTGTTTGGATGATTAGTGCGTTCGCCTCTCACCGGGTCGTTACAGTAATTTTGTGGCTAGCGATGTTCGTAGCGTAGTTCTGATCACCTGTATATTACGGCAGTAACCTTACCTGTTATTCTTAGGGGGTGTAATAATCCCGGGTGGCGCCAAGTCGTTTTACAAAACAACTAAAAATTGTGTTTGAACAAGTTATCAGCGCAGCGGGTTGGTGTATTCGAATAATTCCCGCTCGCACAGCCGTCTCAATCGTCGCTTCTGACGTATGACTGGCAACTTGCTTACCGCTAAAATTTATTCTTCAATACAAGTAATTATTATATAGCACTCCCTATGAAATGATAACGCTGGTTACTCCCTGTAATAAATATCTTTTAATGGGTGATAACTGAAAACATTTACAATTACAACAAAATAATTATCGATTGGTTACATGAGATCTTGTTTTCAGGGCGGCGAATTGATTTAGAAACCATCTAACCTGGCTTCGCTGTTTACGTTAAACGTATTACAATTTCTGGTTTCAAAATCCGTGGATTCTTTTGGCTATGAGTTAAAGAACTACAATGGTTACAATAAAAATACAAATTACCTTAATCTAAGTGTACATGAAAGATAAAGTGTGCTGTTACAATCTGTTGTGTTGTGTAGTAAAAGTGTTCTGTAAGTTCGTGTTCAATTCTTAGGTTATTCTATGTTAACAAAGTTTCATTACGTTTTAATTTGCTTAAATACTCTATGAAAGAGAAATATTATTTTTATAGTGTGGCAATTTTACCTTTCAAAATTATTTAAAGTGATTAGGGTTGGTGGAAAATAAATAATTGGATAGTACTTAACAACTCGACGTGTCTAGGCCTTTGTAGTTGGTTCGAGATAGGAATTGGCTGCATAAAATCAGTTTTCTTGGATTTTGGGCTTCTTTAAATGTGGCGTCTGTTTCGTCTTGTGTTTGGACGTTATTTTTATGGATAATTTCCGTTTATTCAGGTCTTGGGTCTTGCAATATCGGTTGTAGTGGTCATCTGCTTCTTTGATGATCGGTTTTCAGCAACTTTATACTATTATTTTCATGAATTTCACTGAAAAAACTTTCTGCTGAACTCTTGCATCTATCTTGGCTTGGTGACGCTTCGCTTCTTTTTTCTTCTTATTTCCAACGGTATTTTCTGTCAACAATCGCTGTTTCCATAGTAACGGTATTTTTCGAATAGGCTTATTTTGAGTTGATGTATTGTTATCGAAACTTCGTATATCTTCTGATTACTGTTATTCCTCCATCTTCCTTCCTGGTTAACAAATATTGTCACTATAGTATTTATTCTCGTTCATAGATTATTTTGATACCCCACAAGCTTGGGTATTTTCAGATTTTAAGTTATTACAATAATGTTAATGCTTGTTAATTACATTTCTTTTTATATAATAATGCCTATTACAATATTTTGTGTTATCAATGATCTACAATTTATTCTTGGTGATTCCTTCACCTCAGATTTTCTAAATTCTGATTCAATTTGTTATAATTTTTGTTTGTTTGGTTCTGACAGTTATGTTTTTTCTAGGCCTAGGTAGCCATTATAATAATTTACTTATTTCGTTCAAATCACATTTTGGTTCAGCCTATTTGGCTTTACTTTTTTATTTTTATTAGTTGTGTTGTGTTTTGAGTCTGTAGGTGTGTTGTTTATTATTCAATATTGCTTTCTCTATTTCAATCTTAAAAATATAACATTAGGCTTATGGACTGCACATTGCATTCAGCCATATCCTCTTATAACAATAACATGAACACAATTTTTTATAAGTTATTAGAGTTATTGTTTTTATTAAGAAATATCATTACTCACTCCTAACTTATCCTTATTTGCTAATTTTTTAGTTTATAACACATATTATTTGTGTTGTGATAAACAACATCACTTGTTATTAAATTAATAATAGTCCTTTATAAATTAGGTATCTTTGTTAGTTTTTTGACTTTTCAATCTCTAAACAATTTTTATATTCCCTCCATGGTAACACTTTCAATTTTTCTATTCTGGAATCCTCCCTTTTTACTTACTACTATCTACAATTAAACTTAGCTCTATTGAACATCTCTTTTAAATAAAAAGTCATTATCACTTCTAGTGTTTTCTCTCCCTCATACTTTAATTCACTCTTAATACTACTTATACATCAGCTATTTATGCACTGTTTATTTCCAACTTTTACCTTACCTTCACTTGTAAATTACTTATTGTTAATTACAATTTCACTAGTGTCACACTTCACTTTGGGGTTCTTACACCTACACTATTGCACTGAATCACTGTTTATATCATTTGTTTGATAGTGGGTGACACCTATACTTATTTCTCTTTCATGACTTAATCCTAATGACAATTAATACTTAATAACTAATACTTACTAACTAATAACAATTCTAATTTGTGGTTTCTGGTTGCCTTTTTAATGGGTAGTAACCGTTATCTCTCCTTCCTCCTGATAACCCTCGTTTTGGTTTCAATGTTCTTGTTGAGTGCTATTTTACTTATTTTGGTGAACCCTTCTTGGTTTTCACTTTTGCTTGTCTCCCTCCTTCTTCATTTTCCTTGTCCGTTTAATATATTAGGTTTTTTCCTCCGTTTCTTTGGACATTTTTGGGGTAATTTAAACCTATAAACTTGTTTCCTTGTGGTTTAGGTTTATTATTTTCTTATTCTCGTTGTTTATTTGTGGTTCCCTTCTTGTTTGTTTCTTGATGTTGGGTTAATCATGTCAAAGTATTTACATCTTAATAAGTATGTTACGTGGTTCCCTTCTTGTTTGTTTCTTGATGTTGGGTCAATCATGTCAAAGTATTTACATCTTAATAAGTATGTTACGTGGTTCCCTTCTTTATGCTTAGGTTGTTGTCTCAATCACTTGGGTTAGGTTAAAGTCGTTGTATTGTCTTGTCATATTCCTTATATTTTAATTAAAATCAATCAGTTCATTTGATAAGAAGTATTTTTACAATTATAAATATATTTTTTTTTATCTCTGGTACGGGGTTGGCTATTTGTGTCGTGACATAATGCCTCTCCTTTAAAATTGATCATTTTGATAAAACACTAGTATATTTTTTTATGAAATTATCAGTTAATCTTTTTCCTTTTCTTTTTTGGTTGTTTCTCCATTCTTTATTTCTCTTCTTACTGAATTCATTCCATTTTATGTGGATCTGTTTTTTATTTTATTTCCATTGGTGTGTTCTCCCTTATACACAATTTTTTCCCTAACTTTAGTAGCTGGTTTCTCCCATTACTACTCATTTTTCTGAGACCAGAGGCACGTCATCTCTGCTCAGTTTATTTGATTGCTGGACTTTTCAACAGTCAATCATAAATACCTTTTTTGTCAACTTGTGACTTAAATTAATAATAATATACTTTGGGATTGTCCACCTTGTGGTTTGTTTTTAGATCACTTTGGCTTTTTACTCATTCTTCCTTCCGCTGTACCTTAACTATATACTATCATTTGCTCATACCATTGATTGTTTTTTATTTATTTATATGTTAATTTCACCATTAACTTTTCATTATTCGGTTTTCAATTCTCATTGTGATCATTTTAATTATCTTAGACATTGGTATACTTTTCTCAGTTATTTAGCAACATTTTGCTTTAGCCATAGCTTGTATATTTGATTCATACATAACTTCTCTCTTTCTTTGTACCAGTTTAGATTTTTCTTATTTTTTATTTTATAAATAAATAACTTTGATTCATTATAATTTCATGTACTTATCTTATCAGGTTTGGTCTGATTTTATTTTTGTATATTTCAGTTTGTATTAATTCTTTGTAAGTTAATTTTCTTACACCATAGGAATTTGTGTAGCGTATTCCTATTTTGGTACATTTTGTTTAATTATTTCATATACTTCACACATCAACTTTTTAATATATTGTAAGTTGATTTCACTTAGTAGAAATTTATGTAACTCATTCCTTTGTTTTGATATTTTTTATTTTATTTTAGGCCTCCTAAGTCATCGAAATGTTGTTGCAAGTTGTTCTCACATAATTTTTGAATTTTGGTATCTGTATTTTATTTACAGTTACTTGTTCTTCGTGATGACATATGGCCGTACATTTTATTATATATAATTTTATTTTGGTATTAATTCAATTCTCACGGTTGTGGATTTATTACATTATTATTTCCATTCCATATTATAGCCTTCTCCTTTTTGTTCGACACTTCGTTATTATGCACCTCTTCTCCTTCAAGTGTATGATAGTCACACTTATTCTGGATGATGGTATTCCAGTTATTTAGTTTTCTTCATAGAACTTCTTTATCGACGCTTGGTTGTACACTCCTTTTACTTTTTTGGTGGTTATATTGCTTATCTCATAAGTGTTGTTTCCATTGCCCTTGGTGATGACATATGGTCGTACATGTTATTATACATAAGTTTATACGCTATTGCGATATATTGGACCATGTTTATTATACTTTTTGTAAGTCGACTTCTCCTTTTCTTTCCTTGTTATTGCCTTCTCTTATATTTTTCACTCTTTGTTGTCTTGCTCCTCTTCTCCTTCAAATGTCTGATGGATGACATTTATTCTGGATAATCGTTATTTTAAGTGTGTTATAGTTTAATTTTTTCTTCTATTCCATTGGGTTGCTTGGCTGGTAACTTGAAGATCCGTCCCTTTTCTTGGTTTGTGGTATCTTCACTTAGTTTACCCATGGTCCATCAGTTCCTCTGCCCTTATGGTTCGGATAACTCTGGAGTGTAGAGCTGTTTTCTTACTGGTGAAATAGGTCTCCTCCGTCTTGTACCATAATTCCTCTAATACCATATGTTCTGTAGTCTTTATGTTTACCGCAAACATTTGATTATTTTGTCCATTAATCAGAGAAGTTAATTGTGCCTCTCTCATTAATATTATCCTTGCTTTTTTATTTGGTATTTCCATTTCTAGTGTGCTCCAGTATTTTATTGACTTTCTTGATTTGTTATAATCTGTTTTATTGTCAGTCATTTCTACTGCTGGTAATTTCCATTTAAGCATAGATCTGCTGAATTTTTCATCCACTGGTTGGTTGTGAATTCCTTTTAATTTGGGTATTCTCCATTCAGGTCTTGCTTCTCTCCAGTTTCTTCTCGCTGGTTGGTATTTTACTCCTTCTAGAATTTCTTTTAGAGTTCTCCTGCACTCCATAAAATTCATCCTTTCAGCATGCTTGGTCATTGGTACGCTGAACACATTGGTTAGTCCGTTTTTCATCATCTCCACTTCTTCTCTTGTTTTTATTATTTTTCTGTGATGCCTTTTCTCCGTCTTCATTTCCACGTATTCATCATTTGTTTCGTTGTTATTATTTTCAGGCAATAATACGCTTTGTTCCTTTTTAAATTCTATCTCCTTACTACCTTCAGAAGTGGTGTTTTGTGTTTCATCCACTGGTTTGAAAATATTATGTACTGAGTCCAATTTTTTAAGCAATTCTTCATGGTTTTTTTTTTCATTTGTTCCATCAGCATCCTGAAAATCTCCTGTGTGCTCAGGTCTTCCTTCTGAGTTGGTTGTTCTGGCATCTTCTTCTGTTGTTTCACTTTGACTTCCTTGACTACTTTTTTCATTTGAGTTTTTGGTTTTGGCATTTCCGTGAATTCTTCTACTTGATTATGTACCTTCCTCCAATCACAAATATCTTCTCTGGGTAGTTCGAACATAACCCTTATCCATTCTCTTAGTTCCGTATTTTCTGTTTGTATTGGTTGTTCCGGTTGTCTTATAGATAGTCTCCATTGGTCATATTCCTCCTGTGTAAATTCCTCAGTCACCTGGGCGTATACTCCCGTTCTTTCGTTTTTCGTTTGTTCTTCATTGTCATTCCATCTATCCCAATCTTCTTCGGTCATTCTTCTCATATTGTTATCACGTTTTTCGTGGGCTGTCCCGATAGTCTTTTCTTCATTATATTTGGTGTCCAGCTTCCACATTTCGTTATAAATATCTCTCAGTGACATCTGGTCGTTTGGTGATCCCACTGCATTTGCACGACTCATTTGTGCTCTTTCATGATCCGTGGTGTTCTTCTTGATGTACTCCATTTCCTTACTGAATTTTTTAAATAACCTTGTCATCCACTCTGCATAACTGCATTGTTTCTGTTGTTTGGGCATTTTCGTTTGTCGTTGTAGTCTATCTTTTGGTTTCATCTTTTTTCGTCTTTATTCTGTAACCAAAGAATGTCTCTTCATAGCCGCCGTGGGCCTTCTTTTACGGCCTCACCGGTTGGTCGCCAATCTGTAACGATGTAATATGTGATGATAGTGGTCGCTATTGTTCAAACCTCACGTTGTATGCGTCAATCTCTAACTATAAGATTTGAGCATACCTGCAAAATGTTTTTTTTTTTTTTTTTTTTTTTTAATTTATTGGAGATCTGTAAGCTGTTCGACTGAGCGAACATTTAACAAATTGGCTGACAACACACAGGATTATGAAGAGCTGACCATTGACAGCTCTTCTTGTTTTGATAATAGATTAAAGAAGTAACAAAATACAAAACTAAATGATAAAAACATGTAAACAAATGAACAAAAGTCACTATCACTTCCTGCTGGCATGATACAATAAGTTCAAACATTAAACACTGGGCCCATAAGGCACATATACAGGTTGACATTAACACGTATGAATGACACGAATACAAAAACATACAGAACAGTTATCACAGACAGTACAATACAGAAAATACAGAGAATACATTATGAGTTAAACCTGAATGGTAAGTCTAATAGTTTGTGTCTTTTTAGTCTATAAATATCTTCACTGTTGTCTAACAAGTTAATTGCCAGGTGGTTGGGATGCTGTTCTAGTTTGGAGATGTGAGTCCTGCAGAGGCGCATGATTTCTTCTTTCACGGTTGAAACTTTGAGGTCGCGGTGTATAGAGTTATTTGAGACAAACCAAGGAGCGTCGACTATCGATCTAAGTGTTTTGGACTGAAAGCGCTGGATAATCTCAATATTACTTGTACTTGCAGTACCCCAAAGTTGAATACCATAAGTCCATACCGGTTTAAGCACGGCTTTATAGATCAAGAGTTTGTTGACGAGACTTAACCGTGATTGTCTGCCTATAAGCCAATAGATGATTCTGACCTTGTGATTAAGTTGAAGCTTCTTAGATGTTATATGTTTTTTCCATGTTAGTCTCCTGTCCAGATGCATCCCAAGGTACTTAGCACTTTCAGCTTGCGGTACTGGTTGACCGTTAATTGTGACTGGAGGGCAGTTTGCCTTACGTGTGGTGAAGGTAACGTGGACTGACTTCGATGAATTGATTTTTATGCGCCAATTATCAAGCCATAACTGAACGCTGTTTAATGATTCTTGTAGTATAAGAGATGCTATTGAGGGGTCGGAGTGTGTCGCTAGGATCGCTGTGTCATCGGCGTAGGTAGCAACAGTGGTTTCACTTGCTGATGGTAAGTCCGAGGTGAACAGGAGGTAGAGCAGAGGACCCAGGACACTACCCTGCGGAACACCCGACCCCACTGGTAATAGAGGAGAAGTAGCATCGGAGTACTTGACTTGAAACACTCTGCCCACTAAGTAGGAATGTAAGATACGGTAACAATTATGTGGCAGATTTTTCTTTATTTTATATAAGAGTCCAAGATGCCAGACTTTGTCAAATGCCTGGGAAACGTCGAGAAACACACCTGAGCAGAACATCTTCGATTCCAGCGATTTATTGATAACATTTGTTAGTCTGTGTATTTGATCTACCGTAGAGTGCTTTTCTCGAAAACCAAATTGGTGATCCGGAATTAGGTTGTTTTCTACAATTGTTGGCATAAGTCGTTTTACAAACAGCTTTTCAAAGATCTTACCAAGTATCGGTAGAAGGCTTATGGGTCGATAAGAAGAGGGCTCTTGAGGGTTTTTACCAGGTTTTAAGACCATGATAACTTGAGCCGATTTCCAGAGAAGAGGAAAGTATTCGAGTCTGAGTATGGCATTGAAAATGTATGTTATTAGTACAACGCCTTTGTGAGGCAGCTCCTTTAGAACTTTCCCCGATAGCAAATCAATGCCGGGAGCCTTTTTACTTTTCAAATTATCAGGATTATTTCCTTGATTTCCTTAACTTTAAAAGGCTTAATAGGTAGAGTCATTTGGAGCGGGGAGTGTAAGTATCTTTGTACCTCTTCATCGAAAAAGACGTTCTTGCTGGCTTCAGGTTGAAAAACGTTGACCAGATGTTCGGCAAAAACCTGGGATTTCTCTGTATTGCTGCGCGCCCAGCTACCATCTGGTTTATGTATTGGTGGTATTTGTAATAGTGGCCTTTTTAATCGTTTAGTAGCCTTCCACAGAGAATAATCAGTACTTTCATTTGGTGACAGATTTTCTAGATAATCCTGAATCCCTTCATTCTTTAGATTTTCCAACAATCGTTTAAGTTGTCTGGCCGCGGAATTCCACTTTCTTTTATCATCCGGATGATGAGTATGCTGCCAAATTCGTCGCAATTTACGCTTCTCAGCTAATTTCTTCCGGACAACCAGAGGAAGGTTCAAGTGCTTATTCTTCGCTGTATTGCAAGGTGTAGCTTCCCAGGCTGATTTTTGAAAAGTACTGGTGAGAGAATTTACAGCCGCATCCAATTCAGCAGGCGTGTGGAGTGGAAGTTCTAGCGAGATATTATAATTTACAAGCTCTCTAAAGTAATCCCAGTCAGTAAGACGATTTGTGAGTGTTGGTAGACTTTCAGACTCAATTATAGTATTGCTAATAGTGGCAATAATTGGAGTGTGGTCAGAGGACAAATCAAGGCAAGATTCAACTTTGTAGTATTTATGAGACAAGCCTCGTATTAAGAAGAAATCAATTAGGTCAGGTATTTTATTTGTGTCAGAAGGCCAATAGGTTGGTTGACCAGTGGACAGAAAGGACAGGGATTCTTGTCTAATGACGTTATATAAAATTCTACCTCTTGGATTAGCTAATCTCGAACCCCATTGCGGGTGTTTTGCGTTAAAGTCACCTCCCACCAAAAAACGTGCACCAAGAGTTCCAAGAAAAGAGCTGAAGTCAGTTTCATTGATTCTGTGTTTTGGGGGACAGTAAACTGCAGAAACAATTAGAGGGCCTCTTTGATCTTCAATTAAAACGTTGGTCGCCTGTAGGTGAGCAGTTTTGACGTTAGAGAAGAGATAATGTTTTATATTGTTTCGGATTAACAGAGCGGTTCCGCCACGAGCTGTCCCGTCCGGATGTTGGGTATCATAAACAGTAAAGCCTGGAATCCTAATATGGCTTCTGTCTGTGAAGTGTGTCTCAGATATAAGCATTACGTCTAATCTGTTTTCAAGAAGAAAAGCTTTGAGTTCTAGGGTGCGTTGAGAAAGTCCATTGGCGTTCCATAATCCAATCCTGTAATTGTTATTCATTATTAATTAGAAAGTTTATTGACAAGTGTTGTAAGGAGATTAAGCATGACGCTATTTTGCTGCATGAGTTGACTGAACATAGTCTCGAATTTTGTCAGGAAGTGTGAAAGAGTGATGTCCTCATTTGCTGTCTGTTTGAGATTGCTGTCATAAGGGGGCGATGATTCTGAGTGTTGCGGTAGTCCTGCAATTTGAGCGTAAGTAGGAGAAGAGACGTTACGGGTATTCATGTTCTGTTCCGTGTTCATAGTCCTAAACATTGAAGGGGTTCTCCTAGGTGTGGAGTTTCGTACGGGGCTTTTTCTGGCCTGCAGGTTTTGATAAACTTCACAGCCCTTATAATTAGCTGTATGAGGACCATCACATAATGCACATGTGGCTGGTGTATCCTTAGATTTGGAACAAGTTGCGGAGTTGTGTTCACCTCCGCACTTGACACACTGGAAAGGTTTCCTACAATACGTCTTACTGTGACCGTATGACTGACAACGAGTGCACTGTATGATAAAGTTTTTTCTCCGAGGTGGTTCTACAGCAATCTGCATGTTACCTAAAGACCTTAGGCTATATATTTGTTTATTGTTTGCTGCAGGTTCAAGATCAACAAAGAAGAGAGGGAGGGGTGTTTTCTCGACTCTGTGTCGAACGTTGATTATGTTTCTGACCGAGTGTCCTTTTTCTTTTAGTGCTTCTTTAATAAAGTGTACACCGATGCTAGGATGAATGTTTCTTATGACAACCCGGTATGCTCGCTGGTCTTTAATTTGATAAGTATGGTAAATAATTTTTTCGTCCTCGAGGTGACGAATTAGTTTTCTGTAAGAATCAGGTGCAAAAGTGTTGATTTTCACCGTATTGTCATCGAACGATTTAGTACTGTACTGTTCTGATTCCAAAATTGCTGTAAGATTATTGATCATTTCACTGTAATTGACGATACCATGAAGGTATACAGGAGGAGGTCTAGGTACTTTCGGCTGAGCTAAGACTTGAGTAGGTTGGACGTCATCAGGGTCATCTATAGGTAACACCGTAAATCTATTGTGGTCATTAAGCTGAGTGTGTGTTTCAGATGTGTTTTCTGAAGATTGACGACTTCTTTTTCGTTTTTTCACCATCTGCCAGCTGTGGGATCCGTGTTGTGTGAAATCAACATTAACATTTCTGCCTGGCTGTTGACTGTTATAGGATTGAGGGGCATTTTGCGACATTGGAGGTACTGAAGTTCCTGAGTGGACTGTAGGAACAGGTTCAACGTTAGTTGACAGGCCTGGTTGCTGATAATTCATTATTGTATGTTGACAAGTTGGACACACACTAACACACAATCACACACACACAGCGCACGCACGCACTGGAAGTCTAAACAGACACAATATATACAGATTAGATAAATGTTAAACTAAGATGATAAACTATATTCATAAACATAACAAAACAATAACACAAGAGATAACACAAGAGATAACGGAGCACAGACTTATAACCGCACTCTACGAATGCACGACCGATACTGGTGCAAAATGTGTACATAAAAAAAAAAAAAAAATAAAAAAAAAATAATGTGTTTGGATGATTAGTGCGTTCGCTTCGCACCGGGTCGTTACAGTAATTTTGTGGCTAGCTATGTTCGTAGCGTAGTTCTGATCACCTGTATATTACGGCAGTAACCTTACCTGTTATTCTTAGGGGGTGTAATAATCCCGGGTGGCGCCAAGTCGTTTTACAAAACAACTAAAAATTGTGTTTGAACAAGTTATCAGCGCAGCGGGTTGGTGTATTCGAATAATTCCCGCTCGCACAGCCATCTCAATCGTCGCTTCTGACATATGACTGGCAACTTGCTTACCGCTACAATTTATTCTTCAATACAAATAATTATTATATAGCACTCCCTATGAAATGATAACGCTGGTTACTCCCTGTAATAAATATCTTTTAATGGGTGATAACTGAAAACATTTACAATTACAACAAAATAATTATCGATTGGTTACATGAGATCTTGTTTTCAGGGCGGCGAATTGATTTAGAAACCATCTAACCTGGCTTCGCTGTTTACGTTAAACGTATTACAATTTCTGGTTTCAAAATCCGTGAATTCTTTTGGCTATGAGTTAAAGAACTACAATGGTTACAATAAAAATACAAATTACCTTAATCTAAGTGTACATGAAAGATAAAGTGTGCTGTTACAATCTGTTGTGTTGTGTAGTAAAAGTGTTCTGTAAGTTCGTGTTCAATTCTTAGGTTATTCTATGTTAAAGTTTCATTACGTTTTAATTTGCTAAAATACTCTATGAAAGAGAAATATTATTTTTATAGTGTGGCAATTTTACCTTTCAAAATTATTTAAAGTGATTTAGGTTGGTGGAAAATAAATAATCGGATAGTACTTAACAACTCGACGTGTCTAGGCCTTTGTAGTTGGTTCGAGATAGGAATTGGCTGCATAAAATCAGTTTTCTTGGATTTTGGGCTTCTTTAAATGTGGCGTCTTTTTCGTCTTGTGTTTGGACGTTATTTTTATGGATAATTTCCGTTTATTCAGGTCTTGGGTCTTGCAATATCGGTTGTAGTGGTCATCCGCTTCTTTGATGATCGGTTTTCAGCAACTTTATACTATTATTTTCATGATTTTCACTGAAAAAACTTTCTGCTGAACTCTTGCATCTATCTTGGCTTGGTGACGCTTCGCTTCTTTTTTCTTCTTATTTCCAACGGTATTTTCTGTCAACAACCGCTGTTTCCATAGTAACGGTATTTTTCGAATAGGCTTATTTTGAGTTGATGTATTGTTATCGAAACTTCGTATATCTTCAGATTACTGTTATTCCTCCATCTTCCTTCCTGGTTAACAAATATTGTCACTATAGTATTTATTCTCGTTCATAGATTATTTTGATACCCCACAAGCTTGGGTATTTTCAGATTTTAAGTTTTTACAATAATGTTAATGCTTGTTAATTACATTTCTTTTTATATAATAATGCCTATTACAATATTTTGTGTTATCAATGATCTACAATTTATTCTTGGTGATTCCTTCACCTCAGATTTTCTAAATTCTGATTCAATTTGTTATAATTTTTGTTTGTTTGGTTCTGAAAGTTATGTTTTTTCTAGGCCTAGGTAGCCATTATAATAATTTACTTATTTCGTTCAAATCACATTTTGGTTCAGCCTATTTGGCTTTACTTTTTTATTTTTATTAGTTGGGTTGTGTTTTGAGTCTGTAGGTGTGTTGTTTATTATTCAATATTGCTTTCTCTATTTCAATCTTAAAAATATAACATTAGGCTTATGGACTGCACATTGCATTCAGCCATGTCCTCTTATAACAATAACATGAACACAATTTTTTATAAGTTATTAGAGTTATTGTTTTGATTAAGAAATATCATTACTCACTCCTAACTTATCCTTATTTGCTAATTTTTTAGTTTATAACACATATTATTTGTGTTGTGATAAACAACATCACTTGTTATTAAATTAATAATAGTCCTTTATAAATTAGGTATCTTTGTTAGTTTTTTGACTTTTCAATCTCTAAACAATTTTTATATTCCCTCCATGGTAACACTTTCAATTTTTCTATTCTGGAATCCTCCCTTTTTACTTACTACTATCTACAATTAAACTTAGCTCTATTGAACACCTCTTTTAAATAAAAAGTCATTATCACTTCTAGTGTTTTCTCTCCTTCATACTTTAATTCACTCTTAATACTACTTATACATCAGCTATTTATGCACTGTTTATTTCCAACTTTTACCTTACCTTCACTTGTAAATTACTTATTGTTAGTTACAATTTCACTAGTGTCACACTTCACTTTGGGGTTCTTACACCTACACTATTGCACTGAATCACTGTTTATATCATTTGTTTGATAGTGGGTGACCCCTATACTTATTTCTCTTTCATGACTTAATCCTAATGACAATTAATACTTAATAACTAATACTTACTAACTAATAACAATTCTAATTTGTGGTTTCTGGTTGCCTTTTTAATGGGTAGTAACCGTTATCTCTCCTTCCTCCTGATAACCCTCGTTTTGGTTTCAATGTTCTTGTTGAGTGCTATTTTACTTATTTTGGTGAACCCTTCTTGGTTTTCACTTTTGCTTGTCTCCCTCCTTCTTCATTTTCCTTGTCCGTTTAATATATTAGGTTTTTTTCATCCGTTTCTTTGGACATTTTTGGGGTCATTTAAACCCATAAACTTGTTTCCTTGTGGTTTAGGTTTATTATTATCTTATTCTCGTTGTTTATTTGTGGTTCCCTTCTTGTTTGTTTCTTGATGTTGGGTTAATCATGTCAAAGTATTTACATCTTAATAAGTATGTTACGTGGTTCCCTTCTTGTTTGTTTCTTGATGTTGGGTCAATCATGTCAAAGTATTTACATCTTAATAAGTATGTTACGTGGTTCCCTTCTTTATGCTTAGGTTGTTGTCTCAATCACTTGGGTTAGGTTAAAGTCGTTGTATTGTCTTGTCATATTCCTTATATTTTAATTAAAATCAATCAGTTCATTTGATAAGAAGTATTTTTACAATTATAAATATATTTTTTTTTATCTCTGGTACGGGGTTGGCTATTTGTGTCGTGACATAATGCCTCTCCTTTAAAATTGATCATTTTGATAAAACACTAGTATATTTTTTTATGAAATTATCAGTTAATCTTTTTCCTTTTCTTTCTTGGTTGTTTCTCCATTCTTTATTTCTCTTCTTACTGAATTCATTCCATTTTATGTGGATTTGTTTTTTATTTTATTTCCATTGGTGTGTTCTCCCTTATACACAATTTTTTCCCTAATTTTAGTAGCTGGTTTCTCCCATTACTACTCATTTTTCTGAGACCAGAGGCACGTCATCTCTGCTCAGTTTATTTGATTGCTGGACTTTTCAACAGTCAATCATAAATACCTTTTTTGTCAACTTGTGACTTAAATTAATAATAATATACTTTGGGATTGTCCACCTTGTGGTTTGTTTTTAGATCACTTTGGCTTTTTACTCATTCTTCCTTCCGCTGTACCTTAACTATATACTATCATTTGCTCATACCATTGATTGTTTTTTATTTATTTATATGTTAATTTCACCATTAACTTTTCATTATTCGGTTTTCAATTCTCATTGTGATCATTTTAATTATCTTAGACATTGGTATACTTTTCTCAGTTATTTAGCAACATTTTACTTTAGCCATAGCTTGTATATTTGATTCATACATAACTTCTCTCTTTCTTTGTACCAGTTTAGATTTTTCTTATTTTTTATTTTATAAATAAATATCTTTGATTCATTATAATTTCATGTACTTATCTTATCAGGTTTGGTCTGATTTTATTTTTGTATATTTCAGTTTGTATTAATTCTTTGTAAGTTAATTTTCTTACACCATAGGAATTTGTGTAGCGTATTCCTATTTTGGTACATTTTGTTTAATTATTTCATATACTTCACACATCAACTTTTTAATATATTGTAAGTTGATTTCACTTAGTAGAAATTTATGTAACTCATTCCTTTGTTTTGATATTTTTTATTTTATTTTAGGCCTCATAAGTCATCGAAATGTTGTTGCAAGTTGTTCTCACATAATTTTTGAATTTTGGTATCTGTATTTTATTTACAGTTACTTGTTCTTCGTGATGACATATGGCCGTACATTTTATTATATATAATTTTATTTTGGTATTAATTCAATTCTCACGGTTGTGGATTTATTACATTATTATTTCCATTCCATATTATAGCCTTCTCCTTTTTGTTCGACACTTCGTTATTATGCACCTCTTCTCCTTCAAGTGTATGATAGTCACACTTATTCTGGATGATGGTATTCCAGTTATTTAGTTTTCTTCATAGAACTTCTTTATCGACGCTTGGTTGTACACTCCTTTTACTTTTTTGGTGGTTATATTGCTTATCTCATAAGTGTTGTTTCCATTGTCCTTGGTGATGACATATGGTCGTACATGTTATTATACATAAGTTTATACGCTATTGCGATATATTGGACCATGTTTATTATACTTTTTGTAAGTCGACTTCTCCTTTTCTTTCCTTTTTATTGCCTTCTCTTATATTTTTCACTCTTTGTTGTCTTGCTCCTCTTCTCCTTCAAATGTCTGCTGGATGACATTTATTCTGGATAATCGTTATTTTAAGTCTGTTATAGTTTAATTTTTTCTTCTATTCCATTGGGTTGCTTGGCTGGTAACTTGAAGATCCGTCCCTTTTCTTGGTTTGTGGTATCTTCACTTAGTTTACCCATGGTCCATCAGTTCCTCTGCCCTTATGGTTCGGATAACTCTGGAGTGTAGAGCTGTTTTCTTACTGGTGAAATAGGTCTCCTCCGTCTTGTACCATAATTCCTCTAATGCCATATGTTCTGTAGTCTTTATGTTTACCGCAAACATTTGATTATTTTGTCCATTAATCAGAGAAGTTAATTGTGCCTCTCTCATTAATATTATCCTTGCTTTTTTATTTGGTATTTCCATTTCTGGTGTGCTCCAGTATTTTATTGACTTTCTTGATTTGTTATAATCTGTTTTATTGTCAGTCATTTCTACTGCTGGTAATTTCCTTTTAAGCATAGATCTGCTGAATTTTTCATCCACTGGTTGGTTGTGAATTCCTTTTAATTTGGGTATTCTCCATTCAGGTCTTGCTTCACTCCAGTTTCTTCTCGCTGGTTGGTATTTTACTCCTTCTAGAATTTCTTTTAGAGTTCTCCTGCACTCCATAAAATTCATCCTTTCAGCATGCTTGGTCATTGGTACGCTGAACACATTTGTTAGTCCGTTTTTCATCATCTCCACTTCTTCTCTTATTTTTATTATTTTTCTGTGATGCCTTTTCTCCGTCTTCATTTCCACGTATTCATCATTTGTTTCGTTGTTACTATTTTCAGGCAATAATACGCTTTGGTCCTTTTTAAATTCTATCTCCTTACTACCTTCAGAAGTGGTGTTTTGTGTTTCATCCACTGGTTTGAAAATATTATGTACTGAGTCCAATTTTTTAAGCAATTCTTCATGGCTTTTTTTTTCATTTGTTCCATCAGCATCCTGAAAATCTCCTGTGTGCTCAGGTCTTCCTTCTGAGTTGGTTGTTCTGGCATCTTCTTCTGTTGTTTCACTTTGACTTCCTTGACTACTTTTTTCATTTGAGTTTTTGGTTTTGGCATTTCCGTGAATTCTTCTACTTGATTATGTACCTTCCTCCAATCACCAATATCTTCTCTGGGTAGTTCGAACATAACCCTTATCCATTCTCTTAGTTCCGTATGTTCTGTTTGTATTGGTTGTTCCGGTTGTCTTATAGATAGTCTCCATTGGTCATATTCCTCCTGTGTAAATTCCTCAGTCACCTGGGCGTATACTCCCGTTCTTTCGTTTTTCATTTGTTCTTCATTGTCATTCCATCTATCCCAATCTTCTTCGGTCATTCTTCTCACATTGTTATCACGTTTTTCGTGGGCTGTCCCGATAGTCTTTTCTTCATTATATTTGGTGTCCAGCTTCCACATTTCGTTATAAATATCTCTCAGTGACATCTGGTCGTTTGGTGATCCCACTGCATTTGCACGACTCATTTGTCCTCTTTCATGATCCGTGGTGTTCTTCTTGATGTACTCCATTTCCTTACTGAATTTTTTAAATAACCTTGTCATCCACTCTGCATAACTCCATTGTTTCTGTTGTTTGGGCATTTTCGTTTGTCGTTGTAGTCTATCTTTTGGTTTCATCTTTTTTCGTCTTTATTCTGTAACCAAAGAATGTCTCTTCATAGCCGCCGTGGGCCTTCTTTTACGGCCTCACCGGTTGGTCGCCAATCTGTAACGATGTAATATGTGATGATAGTGGTCGCTATTGTTCAAACCTCACGTTGTATGCGTCAATCTGTAACTATAAGATTTGAGCATACCTGCAAAATGTGTACATAAAATAATAATGTGTTTGGATGAATAGTGCGTTCGCCTCGCACCGGGTCGTTACAGTAATTTTGTGGCTAGCTATGTTCGTAGCGTAGTTCTGATCACCTGTATATTACGGCAGTAACCTTACCTGTTATTCTTAGGGGGTGTAATAATCCCGGGTGGCGCCAAGTCGTTTTACAAAACAACTAAAAATTGTGTTTGAACAAGTTATCAGCGCAGCGGGTTGGTGTATTCGAATAATTCCCGCTCGCACAGCCGTCTCAATCGTCGCTTCTGACGTATGACTGGCAACTTGCTTACCGCTACAATTTATTCTTCAATACAAGTAATTATTATATAGCACTCCCTATGAAATGATAACGCTGGTTACTCCCTGTAATAAATATCTTTTAATGGGTGATAACTGAAAACATTTACAATTACAACAAAATAATTATCGATTGGTTACATGAGATCTTGTTTTCAGGGCGGCGAATTGATTTAGAAACCATCTAACCTGGCTTCGCTGTTTACGTTAAACGTATTAAAATTTCTGGTTTCAAAATCCGTGGATTCTTTTGGCTATGAGTTAAAGAACTACAATGGTTACAATAAAAATACAAATTACCTTAATCTAAGTGTACATGAAAGATAAAGTGTGCTGTTACAATCTGTTGTGTTGTGTAGTAAAAGTGTTCTGTAAGTTCGTGTTCAATTCTTAGGTTATTCTATGTTAACAAAGTTTCATTACGTTTTAATTTGCTAAAATACTCTATGAAAGAGAAATATTATTTTTATAGTGTGGCAATTTTACCTTTCAAAATTATTTAAAGTGATTTAGGTTGGTGGAAAATAAATAATTGGATAGTACTTAACAACTCGACGTGTCTAGGCCTTTGTAGTTGGTTCGAGATAGGAATTGGCTGCATAAAATCAGTTTTCTTGGATTTTGGGCTTCTTTAAATGTGGCGTCTTTTTCGTCTTGTGTTTGGACGTTATTTTTATGGATAATTTCCGTTTATTCAGGTCTTGGGTCTTGCAATATCGGTTGTAGTGGTCATCTGCTTCTTTGATGATCGGTTTTCAGCAACTTTATACTATTATTTTCATGATTTTCACTGAAAAAACTTTCTGCTGAACTCTTGCATCTATCTTGGCTTGGTGACGCTTCGCTTCTTTTTTCTTCTTATTTCCAACGGTATTTTCTGTCAACAACCGCTGTTTCCATAGTAACGGTATTTTTCGAATAGGCTTATTTTGAGTTGATGTATTGTTATCGAAACTTCGTATATCTTCTGATTACTGTTATTCCTCCATCTTCCTTCCTGGTTAACAAATATTGTCACTATAGTATTTATTCTCGTTCATAGATTATTTTGATACCCCACAAGCTTGGGTATTTTCAGATTTTAAGTTTTTACAATAATGTTAATGCTTGTTAATTACATTTCTTTTTATATAATAATGCCTATTACAATATTTTGTGTTATCAATGATCTACAATTTATTCTTGGTGATTCCTTCACCTCAGATTTTCTAAATTCTGATTCAATTTGTTATAATTTTTGTTTGTTTGGTTCTGACAGTTATGTTTTTTCTAGGCCTAGGTAGCCATTATAATAATTTACTTATTTCGTTCAAATCACATTTTGGTTCAGCCTATTTGGCTTTACTTTTTTATTTTTATTAGTTGTGTTGTGTTTTGAGTCTGTAGGTGTGTTGTTTATTATTCAATATTGCTTTCCCTATTTCAATCTTAAAAATATAACATTAGGCTTATGGAATGCACATTGCATTCAGCTAACAATAACAACACAACACAGATTGTCCTCTTATAACAATAACATGAACACAATTTTTTATAAGTTATTAGAGTTATTGTTTTGATTAAGAAATATCATTACTCACTCCTAACTTATCCTTATTTGCTAATTTTTTAGTTTATAACACATATTATTTGTGTTGTGATAAACAACATCACTTGTTATTAAATTAATAATAGTCCTTTATAAATTAGGTATCTTTGTTAGTTTTTTGACTTTTCAATCTCTAAACAATTTTTATATTCCCTCCATGGTAACACTTTCAATTTTTCTATTCTGGAATCCTCCCTTTTTACTTACTACTATCTACAATTAAACTTAGCTCTATTGAACATCTCTTTTAAATAAAAAGTCATTATCACTTCTAGTGTTTTCTCTCCCTCATACTTTAATTCACTCTTAATACTACTTATACATCAGCTATTTATGCACTGTTTATTTCCAACTTTTACCTTACCTTCACTTGTAAATTACTTATTGTTAGTTACAATTTCACTAGTGTCACACTTCACTTTGGGATTCTTACACCTACACTATTGCACTGAATCACTGTTTATATCATTTGTTTGATAGTGGGTGACCCCTATACTTATTTCTCTTTCATGACTTAATCCTAATGACAATTAATACTTAATAACTAATACTTACTAACTAATAACAATTCTAATTTGTGGTTTCTGTTTGCCTTTTTAATGGGTAGTAACCGTTATCTCTCCTTCCTCCTGATAACCCTCGTTTTGGTTTCAATGTTCTTGTTGAGTGCTATTTTACTTATTTTGGTGAACCCTTCTTGGTTTTCACTTTTGCTTGTCTCCCTCCTTCTTCATTTTCCTTGTCCGTTTAATATATTAGGTTTTTTCATCCGTTTCTTTGGACATTTTTGGGGTCATTTAAACCCATAAACTTGTTTCCTTGTGGTTTAGGTTTATAATTTTCTTATTCTCGTTGTTTATTTGTGGTTCCCTTCTTGTTTATTTCTTGATGTTGGGTTAATCATGTCAAAGTATTTACATCTTAATAAGTATGTTACGTGGTTCCCTTCTTGTTTGTTTCTTGATGTTGGGTCAATCATGTCAAAGTATTTACATCTTAATAAGTATGTTACGTGGTTCCCTTCTTTATGCTTAGGTTGTTGTCTCAATCACTTGGGTTAGGTTAAAGTCGTTGTATTGTCTTGTCATATTCCTTATATTTTAATTAAAATCAATCAGTTCATTTGATAAGAAGTATTTTTACAATTATAAATATATTTTTTTTTATCTCTGGTACGGGGTTGGCTATTTGTGTCGTGACATAATGCCTCTCCTTTAAAATTGATCATTTTGATAAAACACTAGTATATTTTTTTATGAAATTATCAGTTAATCTTTTTCCTTTTCTTTCTTGGTTGTTTCTCCATTCTTTATTTCTCTTCTTACTGAATTCATTCCATTTTATGTGGATTTGTTTTTTATTTTATTTCCATTGGTGTGTTCTCCCTTATACACAATTTTTTCCCTAACTTTAGTAGCTGATTTCTCCCATTACTACTCATTTTTCTGAGACCAGAGGCACGTCATCTCTGCTCAGTTTATTTGATTGCTGGACTTTTCAACAGTCAATCATAAATACCTTTTTTGTCAACTTGTGACTTAAATTAATAATAATATACTTTGGGATTGTCCACCTTGTGGTTTGTTTTTAGATCACTTTGGCTTTTTACTCATTCTTCCTTCCGCTGTACCTTAACTATATACTATCATTTGCTCATACCATTGATTGTTTTTTATTTATTTATATGTTAATTTCACCATTAACTTTTCATTATTCGGTTTTCAATTCTCATTGTGATCATTTTAATTATCTTAGACATTGGTATACTTTTCTCAGTTATTTAGCAACATTTTGCTTTAGCCATAGCTTGTATATTTGATTCATACATAACTTCTCTCTTTCTTTGTACCAGTTTAGATTTTTCTTATTTTTTATTTTATAAATAAATATCTTTGATTCATTATAATTTCATGTACTTAACTTATCAGGTTTGGTCTGATTTTATTTTTGTATATTTCAGTTTGTATTAATTCTTTGTAAGTTAATTTTCTTACACCATAGGAATTTGTGTAGCGTATTCCTATTTTGGTACATTTTGTTTAATGATTTCATATACTTCACACATCAACTTTTTAATATATTGTAAGTTGATTTCACTTAGTAGAAATTTATGTAACTCATTCCTTTGTTTTGATATTTTTTATTTTATTTTAGGCCTCATAAGTCATCGGAATGTTGATGCAAGTTGTTCTCACATAATTTTTGAATTTTGGTATCTGTATTTTATTTACAGTTACTTGTTCTTCGTGATGACATATGGCCGTACATTTTATTATATATAATTTTATTTTGGTGTTAATTCAATTCTCACGGTTGTGGATTTATTACATTATTATTTCCATTCCATATTATAGCCTTCTCCTTTTTGTTCGACACTTCGTTATTATGCACCTCTTCTCCTTC
This sequence comes from Magicicada septendecula, assembly GCA_034769895.1. Taxonomy (NCBI): domain Eukaryota; kingdom Metazoa; phylum Arthropoda; class Insecta; order Hemiptera; family Cicadidae; genus Magicicada; species Magicicada septendecula. The sequence continues at coordinate 433,824,221 of CM068369.1, read as the reverse complement.
AAGTGTATGATAGTCACACTTATTCTGGATGATGGTATTCCAGTTATTTAGTTTTCTTCATAGAACTTCTTTATCGACGCTTGGTTGTACACTCCTTTTACTTTTTTGGTAGTTATATTGCTTATCTCATAAGTGTTGTTTCCATTGTCCTTGGTGATGACATATGGTCGTACATGGTATTATACATAAGTTTATACGCTATTACGATATATTGGACCATGTTTATTATACTTTTTGTAAGTCGACTTCTCCTTTTCTTTCCTTGTTATTGCCTTCTCTTATATTTTTCACTCTTTGTTGTCTTGCTCCTCTTCTCCTTCAAATGTCTGATGGATGACATTTATTCTGGATAATCGTTATTTTAAGTGTGTTATAGTTTAATTTTTTCTTCTATTCCATTGGGTTGCTTGGCTGGTAACTTGAAGATCCGTCCCTTTTCTTGGTTTGTGGTATCTTCACTTAGTTTACCCATGGTCCATCAGTTCCTCTGCCCTTATGGTTCGGATAACTCTGGAGTGTAGAGCTGTTTTCTTACTGGTGAAATAGGTCTCCTCCGTCTTGTACCATAATTCCTCTAATACCATATGTTCTGTAGTCTTTATGTTTACCGCAAACATTTGATTATTTTGTCCATTAATCAGAGAAGTTAATTGTGCCTCTCTCATTAATATTATCCTTGCTTTTTTATTTGGTATTTCCATTTCTAGTGTGCTCCAGTATTTTATTGACTTTCTTGATTTGTTATAATCTGTTTTATTGTCAGTCATTTCTACTGCTGGTAATTTCCATTTAAGCATAGATCTGCTGAATTTTTCATCCACTGGTTGGTTGTGAATTCCTTTTAATTTGGGTATTCTCCATTCAGGTCTTGCTTCTCTCCAGTTTCTTCTCGCTGGTTGGTATTTAACTCCTTCTAGAATTTCTTTTAGAGTTCTCCTGCACTCCATAAAATTCATCCTTTCAGCATGGTTGGTCATTGGTACGCTGAACACATTGGTTAGTCCGTTTTTCATCATCTCCACTTCTTCTCTTGTTTTTATTATTTTTCTGTGATGCCTTTTCTCCGTCTTCATTTCCACGTATTCATCATTTGTTTCGTTGTTATTATTTTCAGGCAATAATACGCTTTGGTCCTTTTTAAATTCTATCTCCTTACTACCTTCAGAAGTGGTGTTTTGTGTTTCATCCACTGGTTTGAAAATATTATGTACTGAGTCCAATTTTTTAAGCAATTCTTCATGGTTTTTTTTCATTTGTTCCATCAGCATCCTGAAAATCTCCTGTGTGCTCAGGTCTTCCTTCTGAGTTGGTTGTTCTGGCATCTTCTTCTGTTGTTTCACTTTGACTTCCTTGACTACTTTTTTCATTTGAGTTTTTGGTTTTGGCATTTCCGTGAATTCTTCTACTTGATTATGTACCTTCCTCCAATCACAAATATCTTCTCTGGGTAGTTCGAACATAAACCTTATCCATTCTCTTAGTTCCGTATTTTCTGTTTGTATTGGTTGTTCCGGTTGTCTTATAGATAGTCTCCATTGGTCATATTCCTCCTGTGTAAATTCCTCAGTCACCTGGGCGTATACTCCCGTTCTTTCGTTTTTCATTTGTTCTTCATTGTCATTCCATCTATCCCAATCTTCTTCGGTCATTCTTCTCACATTGTTATCACGTTTTTCGTGGGCTGTCCCGATAGTCTTTTCTTCATTATATTTGGTGTCCAGCTTCCACATTTCGTTATAAATATCTCTCAGTGACATCTGGTCGTTTGGTGATCCCACTGCATTTGCACGACTCATTTGTGCTCTTCCATGATCCGTGGTGTTCTTCTTGATGTACTCCATTTCCTTACTGAATTTTTTAAATAACCTTGTCATCCACTCTGCATAACTCCATTGTTTCTGTTGTTTGGGCATTTTCGTTTGTCGTTGTAGTCTATCTTTTGGTTTCATCTTTTTTCGTCTTTATTCTGTAACCAAAGAATGTCTCTTCATAGCCGCCGTGGGCCTTCTTTTACGGCCTCACCGGTTGGTCGCCAATCTGTAACGATGTAATATGTGATGATAGTGGTCGCTATTGTTCAAACCTCACGTTGTATGCGTCAATCTGTAACTATAAGATTTGAGCGTACCTGCAAAATGTGTACATAAAAAAATAATGTGTTTGGATGATTAGTGCGTTCGCCTCTCACCGGGTCGTTACAGTAATTTTGTGGCTAGCGATGTTCGTAGCGTAGTTCTGATCACCTGTATATTACGGCAGTAACCTTACCTGTTATTCTTAGGGGGTGTAATAATCCCGGGTGGCGCCAAGTCGTTTTACAAAACAACTAAAAATTGTGTTTGAACAAGTTATCAGCGCAGCGGGTTGGTGTATTCGAATAATTCCCGCTCGCACAGCCGTCTCAATCGTCGCTTCTGACGTATGACTGGCAACTTGCTTACCGCTACAATTTATTCTTCAATACAAGTAATTATTATATAGCACTCCCTATGAAATGATAACGCTGGTTACTCCCTGTAATAAATATCTTTTAATGGGTGATAACTGAAAACATTTACAATTACAACAAAATAATTATCGATTGGTTACATGAGATCTTGTTTTCAGGGCGGCGAATTGATTTAGAAACCATCTAACCTGGCTTCGCTGTTTACGTTAAACGTATTACAATTTCTGGTTTCAAAATCCGTGGATTCTTTTGGCTATGAGTTAAAGAACTACAATGGTTACAATAAAAATACAAATTACCTTAATCTAAGTGTACATGAAAGATAAAGTGTGCTGTTACAATCTGTTGTGTTGTGTAGTAAAAGTGTTCTGTAAGTTCGTGTTCAATTCTTAGGTTATTCTATGTTAACAAAGTTTCATTACGTTTTAATTTGCTTAAATACTCTATGAAAGAGAAATATTATTTTTATAGTGTGGCAATTTTACCTTTCAAAATTATTTAAAGTGATTAGGGTTGGTGGAAAATAAATAATTGGATAGTACTTAACAACTCGACGTGTCTAGGCCTTTGTAGTTGGTTCGAGATAGGAATTGGCTGCATAAAATCAGTTTTCTTGGATTTTGGGCTTCTTTAAATGTGGCGTCTTTTTCGTCTTGTGTTTGGACGTTATTTTTATGGATAATTTCCGTTTATTCAGGTCTTGGGTCTTGCAATATCGGTTGTAGTGGTCATCTGCTTCTTTGATGATCGGTTTTCAGCAACTTTATACTATTATTTTCATGATTTTCACTGAAAAAACTTTCTGCTGAACTCTTGCATCTATCTTGGCTTGGTGACGCTTCGCTTCTTTTTTCTTCTTATTTCCAACGGTATTTTCTGTCAACAACCGCTGTTTCCATAGTAACGGTATTTTTCGAATTGGCTTATTTTGAGTTGATGTATTGTTATCGAAACTTCGTATATCTTCTGATTACTGTTATTCCTCCATCTTCCTTCCTGGTTAACAAATATTGTCACTATAGTATTTATTCTCGTTCATAGATTATTTTGATACCCCACAAGCTTGGGTATTTTCAGATTTTAAGTTTTTACAATAATGTTAATGCTTGTTAATTACATTTCTTTTTATATAATAATGCCTATTACAATATTTTGTGTTATCAATGATCTACAATTTATTCTTGGTGATTCCTTCACCTCAGATTTTCTAAATTCTGATTCAATTTGTTATAATTTTTGTTTGTTTGGTTCTGACAGTTATGTTTTTTCTAGGCCTAGGTAGCCATTATAATAATTTACTTATTTCGTTCAAATCACATTTTGGTTCAGCCTATTTGGCTTTACTTTTTTATTTTTATTAGTTGTGTTGTGTTTTGAGTCTGTAGGTGTGTTGTTTATTATTCAATATTGCTTTCCCTATTTCAATCTTAAAAATATAACATTAGGCTTATGGACTGCACATTGCATTCAGCCATATCCTCTTATAACAATAACATGAACACAATTTTTTATAAGTTATTAGAGTTATTGTTTTTATTAAGAAATATCATTACTCACTCCTAACTTATCCTTATTTGCTAATTTTTTAGTTTATAACACATATTATTTGTGTTGTGATAAACAACATCACTTGTTATTAAATTAATAATAGTCCTTTATAAATTAGGTATCTTTGTTAGTTTTTTGACTTTTCAATCTCTAAACAATTTTTATATTCCCTCCATGGTAACACTTTCAATTTTTCTATTCTGGAATCCTCCCTTTTTACTTACTACTATCTACAATTAAACTTAGCTCTATTGAACATCTCTTTTAAATAAAAAGTCATTATCACTTCTAGTGTTTTCTCTCCCTCATACTTTAATTCACTCTTAATACTACTTATACATCAGCTATTTATGCACTGTTTATTTCCAACTTTTACCTTACCTTCACTTGTAAATTACTTATTGTTAGTTACAATTTCACTAGTGTCACACTTCACTTTGGGGTTCTTACACCTACACTATTGCACTGAATCACTGTTTATATCATTTGTTTGATAGTGGGTGACCCCTATACTTATTTCTCTTTCATGACTTAATCCTAATGACAATTAATACTTAATAACTAATACTTACTAACTAATAACAATTCTAATTTGTGGTTTCTGGTTGCCTTTTTAATGGGTAGTAACCGTTATCTCTCCTTCCTCCTGATAACCCTCGTTTTGGTTTCAATGTTCTTGTTGAGTGCTATTTTACTTATTTTGGTGAACCCTTCTTGGTTTTCACTTTTGCTTGTCTCCCTCCTTCTTCATTTTCCTTGTCCGTTTAATATATTAGGTTTTTTCATCCGTTTCTTTGGACATTTTTGGGGTCATTTAAACCCATAAACTTGTTTCCTTGTGGTTTAGGTTTATAATTTTCTTATTCTCGTTGTTTATTTGTGGTTCCCTTCTTGTTTATTTCTTGATGTTGGGTTAATCATGTCAAAGTATTTACATCTTAATAAGTATGTTACGTGGTTCCCTTCTTGTTTGTTTCTTGATGTTGGGTCAATCATGTCAAAGTATTTACATCTTAATAAGTATGTTACGTGGTTCCCTTCTTTATGCTTAGGTTGTTGTCTCAATCACTTGGGTTAGGTTAAAGTCGTTGTATTGTCTTGTCATATTCCTTATATTTTAATTAAAATCAATCAGTTCATTTGATAAGAAGTATTTTTACAATTATAAATATATTTTTTTTATCTCTGGTACGGGGTTGGCTATTTGTGTCGTGACATAATGCCTCTCCTTTAAAATTGATCATTTTGATAAAACACTAGTATATTTTTTTATGAAATTATCAGTTAATCTTTTTCCTCTTCTTTCTTGGTTGTTTCTCCATTCTTTATTTCTCTTCTTACTGAATTCATTCCATTTTATGTGGATTTGTTTTTTATTTTATTTCCATTGGTGTGTTCTCCCTTATACACAATTTTTTCCCTAATTTTAGTAGCTGGTTTCTCCCATTACTACTCATTTTTCTGAGACCAGAGGCACGTCATCTCTGCTCAGTTTATTTGACTGCTGGACTTTTCAACAGTCAATCATAAATACCTTTTTTGTCAACTTGTGACTTAAATTAATAATAATATACTTTGGGATTGTCCACCTTGTGGTTTGTTTTTAGATCACTTTGGCTTTTTACTCATTCTTCCTTCCGCTGTACCTTAACTATATACTATCATTTGCTCATACCATTGATTGTTTTTTATTTATTTATATGTTAATTTCACCATTAACTTTTCATTATTCGGTTTTCAATTCTCATTGTGATCATTTTAATTATCTTAGACATTGGTATACTTTTCTCAGTTATTTAGCAACATTTTGCTTTAGCCATAGCTTGTATATTTGATTCATACATAACTTCTCTCTTTCTTTGTACCAGTTTAGATTTTTCTTATTTTTTATTTTATAAATAAATATCTTTGATTCATTATAATTTCATGTACTTAACTTATCAGGTTTGGTCTGATTTTATTTTTGTATATTTCAGTTTGTATTAATTCTTTGTAAGTTAATTTTCTTACACCATAGGAATTTGTGTAGCGTATTCCTATTTTGGTACATTTGGTTAATGATTTCATATACTTCACACATCAACTTTTTAATATATTGTAAGTTGATTTCACTTAGTAGGAATTTATGTAACTCATTCCTTTGTTTTGATATTTTTTATTTTATTTTAGGCCTCATAAGTCATCGGAATGTTGTTGCAAGTTGTTCTCACATAATTTTTGAATTTTGGTATCTGTATTTTATTTACAGTTACTTGTTCTTCGTGATGACATATGGCCGTACATTTTATTATATATAATTTTATTTTGCTGTTAATTCAATTCTCACGGTTGTGGATTTATTACATTATTATTTCCATTCCATATTATAGCCTTCTCCTTTTTGTTCGACACTTCGTTATTATGCACCTCTTCTCCTTCAAGTGTATGATAGTCACACTTATTCTGGATGATGGTATTCCAGTTATTTAGTTTTCTTTATAGAACTTCTTTATCGACGCTTGGTTGTACACTCCTTTTACTTTTTTGGTAGTTATATTGCTTATCTCATAAGTGTTGTTTCCATTGTCCTTGGTGATGACATATGGTCGTACATGGTATTATACATAAGTTTATACGCTATTACGATATATTGGACCATGTTTATTATACTTTTTGTAAGTCGACTTCTCCTTTTCTTTCCTTGTTATTGCCTTCTCTTATATTTTTCACTCTTTGTTGTCTTGCTTCTCTTCTCCTTCAAATGTCTGATGGATGACATTTATTCTGGATAATCGTTATTTTAAGTGTGTTATAGTTTAATTTTTTCTTCTATTCCATTGGGTTGCTTGGCTGGTAACTTGAAGATCCGTCCCTTTTCTTGGTTTGTGGTATCTTCACTTAGTTTACCCATGGTCCATCAGTTCCTCTGCCCTTATGGTTCGGATAACTCTGGAGTGTAGAGCTGTTTTCTTACTGGTGAAATAGGTCTCCTCCGTCTTGTACCATAATTCCTCTAATACCATATGTTCTGTAGTCTTTATGTTTACCGCAAACATTTGATTATTTTGTCCATTAATCAGAGAAGTTAATTGTGCCTCTCTCATTAATATTATCCTTGCTTTTTTATTTGGTATTTCCATTTCTAGTGTGCTCCAGTATTTTATTGACTTTCTTGATTTGTTATAATCTGTTTTATTGTCAGTAATTTCTACTGCTGGTAATTTCCATTTAAGCATAGATCTGCTGAATTTTTCATCCACTGGTTGGTTGTGAATTCCTTTTAATTTGGGTATTCTCCATTCAGGTCTTGCTTCTCTCCAGTTTCTTCTCGCTGGTTGGTATTTAACTCCTTCTAGAATTTCTTTTAGAGTTCTCCTGCACTCCATAAAATTCATCCTTTCAGCATGGTTGGTCATTGGTACGCTGAACACATTGGTTAGTCCGTTTTTCATCATCTCCACTTCTTCTCTTGTTTTTATTATTTTTCTGTGATGCCTTTTCTCCGTCTTCATTTCCACGTATTCATCATTTGTTTCGTTGTTATTATTTTCAGGCAATAATACGCTTTGGTCCTTTTTAAATTCTATCTCCTTACTACCTTCAGAAGTGGTGTTTTGTGTTTCATCCACTGGTTTGAAAATATTATGTACTGAGTCCAATTTTTTAAGCAATTCTTCATGGTTTTTTTTCATTTGTTCCATCAGCATCCTGAAAATCTCCTGTGTGCTCAGGTCTTCCTTCTGAGTTGGTTGTTCTGGCATCTTCTTCTGTTGTTTCACTTTGACTTCCTTGACTACTTTTTTCATTTGAGTTTTTGGTTTTGGCATTTCCGTGAATTCTTCTACTTGATTATGTACCTTCCTCCAATCACAAATATCTTCTCTGGGTAGTTCGAACATAACCCTTATCCATTCTCTTAGTTCCGTATTTTCTGTTTGTATTGGTTGTTCCGGTTGTCTTATAGATAGTCTCCATTGGTCATATTCCTCCTGTGTAAATTCCTCAGTCACCTGGGCGTATACTCCCGTTCTTTCGTTTTTCATTTGTTCTTCATTGTCATTCTATCTATCCCAATCTTCTTCGGTCATTCTTCTCACATTGTTATCACGTTTTTCGTGGGCTGTCCCGATAGTCTTTTCTTCATTATATTTGGTGTCCAGCTTCCACATTTCGTTATAAATATCTCTCAGTGACATCTGGTCGTTTGGTGATCCCACTGCATTTGCACGACTCATTTGTGCTCTTCCATGATCCGTGGTGTTCTTCTTGATGTACTCCATTTCCTTACTGAATTTTTTAAATAACCTTGTCATCCACTCTGCATAACTCCATTGTTTCTGTTGTTTGGGCATTTTCGTTTGTCGTTGTAGTCTATCTTTTGGTTTCATCTTTTTTCGTCTTTATTCTGTAACCAAAGAATGTCTCTTCATAGCCGCCGTGGGCCTTCTTTTACGGCCTCACCGGTTGGTCGCCAATCTGTAACGATGTAATATGTGATGATAGTGGTCGCTATTGTTCAAACCTCACGTTGTATGCGTCAATCTGTAACTATAAGATTTGAGCGTACCTGCAAAATGTGTACATAAAAAAATAATGTGTTTGGATGATTAGTGCGTTCGCCTCTCACCGGGTCGTTACAGTAATTTTGTGGCTAGCGATGTTCGTAGCGTAGTTCTGATCACCTGTATATTACGGCAGTAACCTTACCTGTTATTCTTAGGGGTTGTAATAATCCCGGGTGGCGCCAAGTCGTTTTACAAAACAACTAAAAATTGTGTTTGAACAAGTTATCAGCGCAGCGGGTTGGTGTATTCGAATAATTCCCGCTCGCACAGCCGTCTCAATCGTCGCTTCTGACGTATGACTGGCAACTTGCTTACCGCTACAATTTATTCTTCAATACAAGTAATTATTATATAGCACTCCCTATGAAATGATAACGCTGGATACTCCCTGTAATAAATATCTTTTAATGGGTGATAACTGAAAACATTTACAATTACAACAAAATAATTATCGATTGGTTACATGAGATCTTGTTTTCAGGGCGGCGAATTTATTTAGAAACCATCTAACCTGGCTTCGCTGTTTACGTTAAACGTATTACAATTTCTGGTTTCAAAATCCGTGGATTCTTTTGGCTATGAGTTAAAGAACTACAATGGTTACAATAAAAATACAAATTACCTTAATCTAAGTGTACATGAAAGATAAAGTGTGCTGTTACAATCTGTTGTGTTGTGTAGTAAAAGTGTTCTGTAAGTTCGTGTTCAATTCTTAGGTTATTCTATGTTAACAAAGTTTCATTACGTTTTAATTTGCTTAAATAATCTATGAAAGAGAAATATTATTTTTATAGTGTGGCAATTTTACCTTTCAAAATTATTTAAAGTGATTAGGGTTGGTGGAAAATAAATAATTGGATAGTACTTAACAACTCGACGTGTCTAGGCCTTTGTAGTTGGTTCGAGATAGGAATTGGCTGCATAAAATCAGTTTTCTTGGATTTTGGGCTTCTTTAAATATGGCGTCTTTTTCGTCTTGTGTTTGGACGTTATTTTTATGGATAATTTCCGTTTATTCAGGTCTTGGGTCTTGCAATATCGGTTGTAGTTGTCATCTGCTTCTTTGATGATCGGTTTTCAGCAACTTTATACTATTATTTTCATGATTTTCACTGAAAAAACTTTCTGCTGAACTCTTGCATCTATCTTGGCTTGGTGACGCTTCGCTTCTTTTTTCTTCTTATTTCCAACGGTATTTTCTGTCAACAACCGCTGTTTCCATAGTAACGGTATTTTTCGAATTGGCTTATTTTGAGTTGATGTATTGTTATCGAAACTTCGTATATCTTCTGATTACTGTTATTCCTCCATCTTCCTTCCTGGTTAACAAATATTGTCACTATAGTATTTATTCTCGTTCATAGATTATTTTGATACCCCACAAGCTTGGGTATTTTCAGATTTTAAGTTTTTACAATAATGTTAATGCTTGTTAATTACATTTCTTTTTATATAATAATGCCTATTACAATATTTTGTGTTATCAATGATCTACAATTTATTCTTGGTGATTCCTTCACCTCAGATTTTCTAAATTCTGATTCAATTTGTTATAATTTTTGTTTGTTTGGTTCTGACAGTTATGTTTTTTCTAGGCCTAGGTAGCCATTATAATAATTTACTTATTTCGTTCAAATCACATTTTGGTTCAGCCTATTTGGCTTTACTTTTTTATTTTTATTAGTTGTGTTGTGTTTTGAGTCTGTAGGTGTGTTGTTTATTATTCAATATTGCTTTCCCTATTTCAATCTTAAAAATATAACATTAGGCTTATGGACTGCACATTGCATTCAGCCATATCCTCTTATAACAATAACATGAACACAATTTTTTATAAGTTATTAGAGTTATTGTTTTGATTAAGAAATATCATTACTCACTCCTAACTTATCCTTATTTGCTAATTTTTTAGTTTATAACACATATTATTTGTGTTGTGATAAACAACATCACTTGTTATTAAATTAATAATAGTCCTTTATAAATTAGGTATCTTTGTTAGTTTTTTGACTTTTCAATCTCTAAACAATTTTTATATTCCCTCCATGGTAACACTTTCAATTTTTCTATTCTGGAATCCTCCCTTTTTACTTACTACTATCTACAATTAAACTTAGCTCTATTGAACATCTCTTTTAAATAAAAAGTCATTATCACTTCTAGTGTTTTCTCTCCCTCATACTTTAATTCACTCTTAATACTACTTATACATCAGCTATTTATGCACTGTTTATTTCCAACTTTTACCTTACCTTCACTTGTAAATTACTTATTGTTAGTTACAATTTCACTAGTGTCACACTTCACTTTGGGATTCTTACACCTACACTATTGCACTGAATCACTGTTTATATCATTTGTTTGATAGTGGGTGACACCTATACTTATTTCTCTTTCATGACTTAATCCTAATGACAATTAATACTTAATAACTAATACTTACTAACTAATAACAATTCTAATTTGTGGTTTCTGGTTGCCTTTTTAATGGGTAGTAACCGTTATCTCTCCTTCCTCCTGATAACCCTCGTTTTGGTTTCAATGTTCTTGTTGAGTGCTATTTTACTTATTTTGGTGAACCCTTCTTGGTTTTCACTTTTGCTTGTCTCCCTCCTTCTTCATTTTCCTTGTCCGTTTAATATATTAGGTTTTTTCATCCGTTTCTTTGGACATTTTTGGGGTCATTTAAACCCATAAACTTGTTTCCTTGTGGTTTAGGTTTATTATTTTCTTATTCTCGTTGTTTATTTGTGGTTCCCTTCTTGTTTGTTTCTTGATGTTGGGTTAATCATGTCATAGTATTTACATCTTAATAAGTATGTTACGTGGTTCCCTTCTTGTTTGTTTCTTGATGTTGGGTCAATCATGTCAAAGTATTTACATCTTAATAAGTATGTTACGTGGTTCCCTTCTTTATGCTTAGGTTGTTGTCTCAATCACTTGGGTTAGGTTAAAGTCGTTGTATTGTCTTGTCATATTCCTTATATTTTAATTAAAATCAATCAGTTCATTTGATAAGAAGTATTTTTACAATTATAAATATATTTTTTTTTATCTCTGGTACGGGGTTGGCTATTTGTGTCGTGACATAATGCCTCTCCTTTAAAATTGATCATTTTGATAAAACACTATTATATTTTTTTATGAAATTATCAGTTAATCTTTTTCCTTTTCTTTCTTGGTTGTTTCTCCATTCTTTATTTCTCTTCTTACTGAATTCATTCCATTTTATGTGGATTTGTTTTTTATTTTATTTCCATTGGTGTGTTCTCCCTTATACACAATTTTTTCCCTAATTTTAGTAGCTGGTTTCTCCCATTACTACTCATTTTTCTGAGACCAGAGGCACGTCATCTGTGCTCAGTTTATTTGATTGCTGGACTTTTCAACAGTCAATCATAAATACCTTTTTTGTCAACTTGTGACTTAAATTAATAATAATATACTTTGGGATTGTCCACCTTGTGGTTTGTTTTTAGATCACTTTGGCTTTTTACTCATTCTTCCTTCCGCTGTACCTTAACTATATACTATCATTTGCTCATACCATTGATTGTTTTTTATTTATTTATATGTTAATTTCACCATTAACTTTTCATTATTCGGTTTTCAATTCTCATTGTGATCATTTTAATTATCTTAGACATTGGTATACTTTTCTCAGTTATTTAGCAACATTTTGCTTTAGCCATAGCTTGTATATTTGATTCATACATAACTTCTCTCTTTCTTTGTACCAGTTTAGATTTTTCTTATTTTTTATTTTATAAATAAATATCTTTGATTCATTATAATTTCATGTACTTAACTTATCAGGTTTGGTCTGATTTTATTTTTGTATATTTCAGTTTGTATTAATTCTTTGTAAGTTAATTTTCTTACACCATAGGAATTTGTGTAGCGTATTCCTATTTTGGTACATTTTGTTTAATTATTTCATATACTTCACACATCAACTTTTTAATATATTGTAAGTTGATTTCACTTAGTAGGAATTTATGTAACTCATTCCTTTGTTTTGATATTTTTTATTTTATTTTAGGCCTCATAAGTCATCGGAATGTTGTTGCAAGTTGTTCTCACATAATTTTTGAATTTTGGTATCTGTATTTTATTTACAGTTACTTGTTCTTCGTGATGACATATGGCCGTACATTTTATTATATATAATTTTATTTTGCTGTTAATTCAATTCTCACGGTTGTGGATTTATTACATTATTATTTCCATTCCATATTATAGCCTTCTCCTTTTTGTTCGACACTTCGTTATTATGCACCTCTTCTCCTTCAAGTGTATGATAGTCACACTTATTCTGGATGATGGTATTCCAGTTATTTAGTTTTCTTCATAGAACTTCTTTATCGACGCTTGGTTGTACACTCCTTTTACTTTTTTGGTAGTTATATTGCTTATCTCATAAGTGTTGTTTCCATTGTCCTTGGTGATGACATATGGTCGTACATGGTATTATACATAAGTTTATACGCTATTACGATATATTGGACCATGTTTATTATACTTTTTGTAAGTCGACTTCTCCTTTTCTTTCCTTGTTATTGCCTTCTCTTATATTTTTCACTCTTTGTTGTCTTGCTCCTCTTCTCCTTCAAATGTCTGATGGATGACATTTATTCTGGATAATCGTTATTTTAAGTGTGTTATAGTTTAATTTTTTCTTCTATTCCATTGGGTTGCTTGGCTGGTAACTTGAAGATCCGTCCCTTTTCTTGGTTTGTGGTATCTTCACTTAGTTTACCCATGGTCCATCAGTTCCTCTGCCCTTATGGTTCGGATAACTCTGGAGTGTAGAGCTGTTTTCTTACTGGTGAAATAGGTCTCCTCCGTCTTGTACCATAATTCCTCTAATACCATATGTTCTGTAGTCTTTATGTTTACCGCAAACATTTGATTATTTTGTCCATTAATCAGAGAAGTTAATTGTGCCTCTCTCATTAATATTATCCTTGCTTTTTTATTTGGTATTTCCATTTCTAGTGTGCTCCAGTATTTTATTGACTTTCTTGATTTGTTATAATCTGTTTTATTGTCAGTCATTTCTACTGCTGGTAATTTCCATTTAAGCATAGATCTGCTGAATTTTTCATCCACTGGTTGGTTGTGAATTCCTTTTAATTTGGGTATTCTCCATTCAGGTCTTGCTTCTCTCCAGTTTCTTCTCGCTGGTTGGTATTTTACTCCTTCTAGAATTTCTTTTAGAGTTCTCCTGCACTCCATAAAATTCATCCTTTCAGCATGGTTGGTCATTGGTACGCTGAACACATTGGTTAGTCCGTTTTTCATCATCTCCACTTCTTCTCTTGTTTTTATTATTTTTCTGTGATGCCTTTTCTCCGTCTTCATTTCCACGTATTCATCATTTGTTTCGTTGTTATTATTTTCAGGCAATAATTCGCTTTGGTCCTTTTTAAATTCTATCTCCTTACTACCTTCAGAAGTGGTGTTTTGTGTTTCATCCACTGGTTTGAAAATATTATGTACTGAGTCCAATTTTTTAAGCAATTCTTCATGGTTTTTTTTTCATTTGTTCCATCAGCATCCTGAAAATCTCCTGTGTGCTCAGGTCTTCCTTCTGAGTTGGTTGTTCTGGCATCTTCTTCTGTTGTTTCACTTTGACTTCCTTGACTACTTTTTTCATTTGAGTTTTTGGTTTTGGCATTTCCGTGAATTCTTCTACTTGATTATGTACCTTCCTCCAATCACAAATATCTTCTCTGGGTAGTTCGAACATAACCCTTATCCATTCTCTTAGTTCCGTATTTTCTGTTTGTATTGGTTGTTCCGGTTGTCTTATAGATAGTCTCCATTGGTCATATTCCTCCTGTGTAAATTCCTCAGTCACCTGGGCGTATACTCCCGTTCTTTCGTTTTTCATTTGTTCTTCATTGTCATTCCATCTATCTCAATCTTCTTCGGTCATTCTTCTCACATTGTTATCACGTTTTTCGTGGGCTGTCCCGATAGTCTTTTCTTCATTATATTTGGTGTCCAGCTTCCACATTTCGTTATAAATATCTCTCAGTGACATCTGGTCGTTTGGTGATCCCACTGCATTTGCACGACTCATTTGTGCTCTTCCATGATCCGTGGTGTTCTTCTTGATGTACTCCATTTCCTTACTGAATTTTTTAAATAACCTTGTCATCCACTCTGCATAACTCCATTGTTTCTGTTGTTTGGGCATTTTCGTTTGTCGTTGTAGTCTATCTTTTGGTTTCATCTTTTTTCGTCTTTATTCTGTAACCAAAGAATGTCTCTTCATAGCCGCCGTGGGCCTTCTTTTACGGCCTCACCGGTTGGTCGCCAATCTGTAACGATGTAATATGTGATGATAGTGGTCGCTATTGTTCAAACCTCACGTTGTATGCGTCAATCTGTAACTATAAGATTTGAGCGTACCTGCAAAATGTGTACATAAAAAAATAATGTGTTTGGATGATTAGTGCGTTCGCCTCTCATCGGGTCGTTACAGTAATTTTGTGGCTAGCGATGTTCGTAGCGTAGTTCTGATCACCTGTATATTACGGCAGTAACCTTACCTGTTATTCTTAGGGGGTGTAATAATCCCGGGTGGCGCCAAGTCGTTTTGCAAAACAACTAAAAATTGTGTTTGAACAAGTTATCAGCGCAGCGGGTTGGTGTATTCGAATAATTCCCGCTCGCACAGCCGTCTCAATCGTCGCTTCTGACGTATGACTGGCAACTTGCTTACCGCTACAATTTATTCTTCAATACAAGTAATTATTATATAGCACTCCCTATGAAATGATAACGCTGGTTACTCCCTGTAATAAATATCTTTTAATGGGTGATAACTGAAAACATTTACAATTACAACAAAATAATTATCGATTGGTTACATGAGATCTTGTTTTCAGGGCGGCGAATTGATTTAGAAACCATCTAACCTGGCTTCGCTGTTTACGTTAAACGTATTACAATTTCTGGTTTCAAAATCCGTGGATTCTTTTGGCTATGAGTTAAAGAACTACAATGGTTACAATAAAAATACAAATTACCTTAATCTAAGTGTACATGAAAGATAAAGTGTGCTGTTACAATCTGTTGTGTTGTGTAGTAAAAGTGTTCTGTAAGTTCGTGTTCAATTCTTAGGTTATTCTATGTTAACAAAGTTTCATTACGTTTTAATTTGCTTAAATACTCTATGAAAGAGAAATATTATTTTTATAGTGTGGCAATTTTACCTTTCAAAATTATTTAAAGTGATTAGGGTTGGTGGAAAATAAATGATTGGATAGTACTTAACAACTCGACGTGTCTAGGCCTTTGTAGTTGGTTCGAGATAGGAATTGGCTGCATAAAATCAGTTTTCTTGGATTTTGGGCTTCTTTAAATGTGGCGTCTTTTTCGTCTTGTGTTTGGACGTTATTTTTATGGATAATTTCCGTTTATTCAGGTCTTGGGTCTTGCAATATCGGTTGTAGTGGTCATCTGCTTCTTTGATGATCGGTTTTCAGCAACTTTATACTATTATTTTCATGATTTTCACTGAAAAAACTTTCTGCTGAACTCTTGCATCTATCTTGGCTTGGTGACGCTTCGCTTCTTTTTTCTTCTTATTTCCAACGGTATTTTCTGTCAACAACCGCTGTTTCCATAGTAACGGTATTTTTCGAATAGGCTTATTTTGAGTTGATGTATTGTTATCGAAACTTCGTATATCTTCTGATTACTGTTATTCCTCCATCTTCCTTCCTGGTTAACAAATATTGTCACTATAGTATTTATTCTCGTTCATAGATTATTTTGATACCCCACAAGCTTGGGTATTTTCAGATTTTAAGTTTTTACAATAATGTTAATGCTTGTTAATTACATTTCTTTTTATATAATAATGCCTATTACAATATTTTGTGTTATCAATGATCTACAATTTATTCTTGGTGATTCCTTCACCTCAGATTTTCTAAATTCTGATTCAATTTGTTATAATTTTTGTTTGTTTGGTTCTGACAGTTATGTTTTTTCTAGGCCTAGGTAGCCATTATAATAATTTACTTATTTCGTTCAAATCACATTTTGGTTCAGCCTATTTGGCTTTACTTTTTTATTTTTATTAGTTGTGTTGTGTTTTGAGTCTGTAGGTGTGTTGTTTATTATTCAATATTGCTTTCCCTATTTCAATCTTAAAAATATAACATTAGGCTTATGGACTGCACATTGCATTCAGCCATATCCTCTTATAACAATAACATGAACACAATTTTTTATAAGTTATTAGAGTTATTGTTTTGATTAAGAAATATCATTACTCACTCCTAACTTATCCTTATTTGCTAATTTTTTAGTTTATAACACATATTATTTGTGTTGTGATAAACAACATCACTTGTTATTAAATTAATAATAGTCCTTTATAAATTAGGTATCTTTGTTAGTTTTTTGACTTTTCAATCTCTAAACAATTTTTATATTCCCTCCATGGTAACACTTTCAATTTTTCTATTCTGGAATCCTCCCTTTTTACTTACTACTATCTACAATTAAACTTAGCTCTATTGAACATCTCTTTTAAATAAAAAGTCATTATCACTTCTAGTGTTTTCTCTCCCTCATACTTTAATTCACTCTTAATACTACTTATACATCAGCTATTTATACACTGTTTATTTCCAACTTTTACCTTACCTTCACTTGTAAATTACTTATTGTTAGTTACAATTTCACTAGTGTCACACTTCACTTTGGGGTTCTTACACCTACACTATTGCACTGAATCACTGTTTATATCATTTGTTTGATAGTGGGTGACACCTATACTTATTTCTCTTTCATGACTTAATCCTAATGACAATTAATACTTAATAACTAATACTTACTAACTAATAACAATTCTAATTTGTGGTTTCTGGTTGCCTTTTTAATGGGTAGTAACCGTTATCTCTCCTTCCTCCTGATAACCCTCGTTTTGGTTTCAATGTTCTTGTTGAGTGCTATTTTACTTATTTTGGTGAACCCTTCTTGGTTTTCACTTTTGCTTGTCTCCCTCCTTCTTCATTTTCCTTGTCCGTTTAATATATTAGGTTTTTTCATCCGTTTCTTTGGACATTTTTGGGGTCATTTAAACCCATAAACTTGTTTCCTTGTGGTTTAGGTTTATTATTTTCTTATTCTCGTTGTTTATTTGTGGTTCCCTTCTTGTTTGTTTCTTGATGTTGGGTTAATCATGTCAAAGTATTTACATCTTAATAAGTATGTTACGTGGTTCCCTTCTTGTTTTTTTCTTGATGTTGGGTCAATCATGTCAAAGTATTTACATCTTAATAAGTATGTTACGTGGTTCCCTTCTTTATGCTTAGGTTGTTGTCTCAATCACTTGGGTTAGGTTAAAGTCGTTGTATTGTCTTGTCATATTCCTTATATTTTAATTAAAATCAATCAGTTCATTTGATAAGAAGTATTTTTACAATTATAAATATATTTTTTTTTATCTCTGGTACGGGGTTGGCTATTTGTGTCGTGACATAATGCCTCTCCTTTAAAATTGATCATTTTGATAAAACACTATTATATTTTTTTATGAAATTATCAGTTAATCTTTTTCCTTTTCTTTCTTGGTTGTTTCTCCATTCTTTATTTCTCTTCTTACTGAATTCATTCCATTTTATGTGGATTTGTTTTTTATTTTATTTCCATTGGTGTGTTCTCCCTTATACACAATTTTTTCCCTAATTTTAGTAGCTGGTTTCTCCCATTACTACTCATTTTTCTGAGACCAGAGGCACGTCATCTGTGCTCAGTTTATTTGATTGCTGGACTTTTCAACAGTCAATCATAAATACCTTTTTTGTCAACTTGTGACTTAAATTAATAATAATATACTTTGGGATTGTCCACCTTGTGGTTTGTTTTTAGATCACTTTGGCTTTTTACTCATTCTTCCTTCCGCTGTACCTTAACTATATACTATCATTTGCTCATACCATTGATTGTTTTTTATTTATTTATATGTTAATTTCACCATTAACTTTTCATTATTCGGTTTTCAATTCTCATTGTGATCATTTTAATTATCTTAGACATTGGTATACTTTTCTCAGTTATTTAGCAACATTTTGCTTTAGCCATAGCTTGTATATTTGATTCATACATAACTTCTCTCTTTCTTTGTACCAGTTTAGATTTTTCTTATTTTTTATTTTATAAATAAATATCTTTGATTCATTATAATTTCATGTACTTAACTTATCAGGTTTGGTCTGATTTTATTTTTGTATATTTCAGTTTGTATTAATTCTTTGTAAGTTAATTTTCTTACACCATAGGAATTTGTGTAGCGTATTCCTATTTTGGTACATTTTGTTTAATTATTTCATATACTTCACACATCAACTTTTTAATATATTGTAAGTTGATTTCACTTAGTAGGAATTTATGTAACTCATTCCTTTGTTTTGATATTTTTTATTTTATTTTAGGCCTCATAAGTCATCGGAATGTTGTTGCAAGTTGTTCTCACATAATTTTTGAATTTTGGTATCTGTATTTTATTTACAGTTACTTGTTCTTCGTGATGACATATGGCCGTACATTTTATTATATATAATTTTATTTTGGTGTTAATTCAATTCTCACGGTTGTGGATTTATTACATTATTATTTCCATTCCATATTATAGCCTTCTCCTTTTTGTTCGACACTTCGTTATTATGCACCTCTTCTCCTTCAAGTGTATGATAGTCACACTTATTCTGGATGATGGTATTCCAGTTATTTAGTTTTCTTCATAGAACTTCTTTATCGACGCTTGGTTGTACACTCCTTTTACTTTTTTGGTAGTTATATTGCTTATCTCATAAGTGTTGTTTCCATTGTCCTTGGTGATGACATATGGTCGTACATGGTATTATACATAAGTTTATACGCTATTACGATATATTGGACCATGTTTATTATACTTTTTGTAAGTCGACTTCTCCTTTTCTTTCCTTGTTATTGCCTTCTCTTATATTTTTCACTCTTTGTTGTCTTGCTCCTCTTCTCCTTCAAATGTCTGATGGATGACATTTATTCTGGATAATCGTTATTTTAAGTGTGTTATAGTTTAATTTTTTCTTCTATTCCATTGGGTTGCTTGGCTGGTAACTTGAAGATCCGTCCCTTTTCTTGGTTTGTGGTATCTTCACTTAGTTTACCCATGGTCCATCAGTTCCTCTG
The DNA here is from genome assembly GCA_034769895.1 of Magicicada septendecula. Taxonomy (NCBI): domain Eukaryota; kingdom Metazoa; phylum Arthropoda; class Insecta; order Hemiptera; family Cicadidae; genus Magicicada; species Magicicada septendecula. The sequence continues at coordinate 433,804,481 of CM068369.1, read as the reverse complement.
CCCTTATGGTTCGGATAACTCTGGAGTGTAGAGCTGTTTTCTTACTGGTGAAATAGGTCTCCTCCGTCTTGTACCATAATTCCTCTAATACCATATGTTCTGTAGTCTTTATGTTTACCGCAAACATTTGATTATTTTGTCCATTAATCAGAGAAGTTAATTGTGCCTCTCTCATTAATATTATCCTTGCTTTTTTATTTGGTATTTCCATTTCTAGTGTGCTCCAGTATTTTATTGACTTTCTTGATTTGTTATAATCTGTTTTATTGTCAGTCATTTCTACTGCTGGTAATTTCCATTTAAGCATAGATCTGCTGAATTTTTCATCCACTGGTTGGTTGTGAATTCCTTTTAATTTGGGTATTCTCCATTCAGGTCTTGCTTCTCTCCAGTTTCTTCTCGCTGGTTGGTATTTTACTCCTTCTAGAATTTCTTTTAGAGTTCTCCTGCACTCCATAAAATTCATCCTTTCAGCATGGTTGGTCATTGGTACGCTGAACACATTGGTTAGTCCGTTTTTCATCATCTCCACTTCTTCTCTTGTTTTTATTATTTTTCTGTGATGCCTTTTCTCCGTCTTCATTTCCACGTATTCATCATTTGTTTCGTTGTTATTATTTTCAGGCAATAATTCGCTTTGGTCCTTTTTAAATTCTATCTCCTTACTACCTTCAGAAGTGGTGTTTTGTGTTTCATCCACTGGTTTGAAAATATTATGTACTGAGTCCAATTTTTTAAGCAATTCTTCATGGTTTTTTTTTCATTTGTTCCATCAGCATCCTGAAAATCTCCTGTGTGCTCAGGTCTTCCTTCTGAGTTGGTTGTTCTGGCATCTTCTTCTGTTGTTTCACTTTGACTTCCTTGACTACTTTTTTCATTTGAGTTTTTGGTTTTGGCATTTCCGTGAATTCTTCTACTTGATTATGTACCTTCCTCCAATCACAAATATCTTCTCTGGGTAGTTCGAACATAACCCTTATCCATTCTCTTAGTTCCGTATTTTCTGTTTGTATTGGTTGTTCCGGTTGTCTTATAGATAGTTTCCATTGGTCATATTCCTCCTGTGTAAATTCCTCAGTCACCTGGGCGTATACTCCCGTTCTTTCGTTTTTCATTTGTTCTTCATTGTCATTCCATCTATCTCAATCTTCTTCGGTCATTCTTCTCACATTGTTATCACGTTTTTCGTGGGCTGTCCCGATAGTCTTTTCTTCATTATATTTGGTGTCCAGCTTCCACATTTCGTTATAAATATCTCTCAGTGACATCTGGTCGTTTGGTGATCCCACTGCATTTGCACGACTCATTTGTGCTCTTCCATGATCCGTGGTGTTCTTCTTGATGTACTCCATTTCCTTACTGAATTTTTTAAATAACCTTGTCATCCACTCTGCATAACTCCATTGTTTCTGTTGTTTGGGCATTTTCGTTTGTCGTTGTAGTCTATCTTTTGGTTTCATCTTTTTTCGTCTTTATTCTGTAACCAAAGAATGTCTCTTCATAGCCGCCGTGGGCCTTCTTTTACGGCCTCACCGGTTGGTCGCCAATCTGTAACGATGTAATATGTGATGATAGTGGTCGCTATTGTTCAAACCTCACGTTGTATGCGTCAATCTGTAACTATAAGATTTGAGCATACCTGCAAAATGTGTACATAAAAAAATAATGTGTTTGGATGATTAGTGCGTTCGCCTCTCATCGGGTCGTTACAGTAATTTTGTGGCTAGCGATGTTCGTAGCGTAGTTCTGATCACCTGTATATTACGGCAGTAACCTTACCTGTTATTCTTAGGGGGTGTAATAATCCCGGGTGGCGCCAAGTCGTTTTACAAAACAACTAAAAATTGTGTTTGAACAAGTTATCAGCGCAGCGGGTTGGTGTATTCGAATAATTCCCGCTCGCACAGCCGTCTGAATCGTCGCTTCTGACGTATGACTGGCAACTTGCTTACCGCTACAATTTATTCTTCAATACAAGTAATTATTATATAGCACTCCCTATGAAATGATAACGCTGGTTACTCCCTGTAATAAATATCTTTTAATGGGTGATAACTGAAAACATTTACAATTACAACAAAATAATTATCGATTGGTTACATGAGATCTTGTTTTCAGGGCGGCGAATTGATTTAGAAACCATCTAACCTGGCTTCGCTGTTTACGTTAAACGTATTACAATTTCTGGTTTCAAAATCCGTGGATTCTTTTGGCTATGAGTTAAAGAACTACAATGGTTACAATAAAAATACAAATTACCTTAATCTAAGTGTACATGAAAGATAAAGTGTGCTGTTACAATCTGTTGTGTTGTGTAGTAAAAGTGTTCTGTAAGTTCGTGTTCAATTCTTAGGTTATTCTATGTTAACAAAGTTTCATTACGTTTTAATTTGCTTAAATACTCTATGAAAGAGAAATATTATTTTTATAGTGTGGCAATTTTACCTTTCAAAATTATTTAAAGTGATTAGGGTTGGTGGAAAATAAATGATTGGATAGTACTTAACAACTCGACGTGTCTAGGCCTTTGTAGTTGGTTCGAGATAGGAATTGGCTGCATAAAATCAGTTTTCTTGGATTTTGGGCTTCTTTAAATGTGGCGTCTTTTTCGTCTTGTGTTTGGACGTTATTTTTATGGATAATTTCCGTTTATTCAGGTCTTGGGTCTTGCAATATCGGTTGTAGTGGTCATCTGCTTCTTTGATGATCGGTTTTCAGCAACTTTATACTATTATTTTCATGATTTTCACTGAAAAAACTTTCTGCTGAACTCTTGCATCTATCTTGGCTTGGTGACGCTTCGCTTCTTTTTTCTTCTTATTTCCAACGGTATTTTCTGTCAACAACCGCTGTTTCCATAGTAACGGTATTTTTCGAATAGGCTTATTTTGAGTTGATGTATTGTTATCGAAACTTCGTATATCTTCTGATTACTGTTATTCCTCCATCTTCCTTCCTGGTTAACAAATATTGTCACTATAGTATTTATTCTCGTTCATAGATTATTTTGATACCCCACAAGCTTGGGTATTTTCAGATTTTAAGTTTTTACAATAATGTTAATGCTTGTTAATTACATTTCTTTTTATATAATAATGCCTATTACAATATTTTGTGTTATCAATGATCTACAATTTATTCTTGGTGATTCCTTCACCTCAGATTTTCTAAATTCTGATTCAGTTTGTTATAATTTTTGTTTGTTTGGTTCTGACAGTTATGTTTTTTCTAGGCCTAGGTAGCCATTATAATAATTTACTTATTTCGTTCAAATCACATTTTGGTTCAGCCTATTTGGCTTTACTTTTTTATTTTTATTAGTTGTGTTGTGTTTTGAGTCTGTAGGTGTGTTGTTTATTATTCAATATTGCTTTCCCTATTTCAATCTTAAAAATATAACATTAGGCTTATGGACTGCACATTGCATTCAGCCATATCCTCTTATAACAATAACATGAACACAATTTTTTATAAGTTATTAGAGTTATTGTTTTTATTAAGAAATATCATTACTCACTCCTAACTTATCCTTATTTGCTAATTTTTTAGTTTATAACACATATTATTTGTGTTGTGATAAACAACATCACTTGTTATTAAATTAATAATAGTCCTTTATAAATTAGGTATCTTTGTTAGTTTTTGACTTTTCAATCTCTAAACAATTTTTATATTCCCTCCATGGTAACACTTTCAATTTTTCTATTCTGGAATCCTCCCTTTTTACTTACTACTATCTACAATTAAACTTAGCTCTATTGAATATCTCTTTTAAATAAAAAGTCATTATCACTTCTAGTGTTTTCTCTCCCTCATACTTTAATTCACTCTTAATACTACTTATACATCAGCTATTTATGCACTGTTTATTTCCATCTTTTACCTTACCTTCACTTGTAAATTACTTATTGTTAGTTACAATTTCACTAGTGTCACACTTCACTTTGGGGTTCTTACACCTACACTATTGCACTGAATCACTGTTTATATCATTTGTTTGATAGTGGGTGACCCCTATACTTATTTCTCTTTCATGACTTAATCCTAATGACAATTAATACTTAATAACTAATACTTACTAACTAATAACAATTCTAATTTGTGGTTTCTGGTTGCCTTTTTAATGGGTAGTAACCGTTATCTCTCTTTCCTCCTGATAACCCTCGTTTTGGTTTCAATGTTCTTGTTGAGTGCTATTTTACTTATTTTGGTGAACCCTTCTTGGTTTTCACTTTTGCTTGTCTCCCTCCTTCTTCATTTTCCTTGTCCGTTTAATATATTAGGTTTTTTCCTCCGTTTCTTTGTACATTTTTGGGGTCATTTAAACCCATAAACTTGTTTCCTTGTGGTTTAGGTTTATTATTTTCTTATTCTCGTTGTTTATTTGTGGTTCCCTTCTTGTTTGTTTCTTGATGTTGGGTTAATCATGTCAAAGTATTTACATCTTAATAAGTATGTTACGTGGTTCCCTTCTTTATGCTTAGGTTGTTGTCTCAATCACTTGGGTTAGGTTAAAGTCGTTGTATTGTCGTGTCATATTGCTTATATTTTAATTAAAATCAAGCAGTTCATTTGATAAGAAGTATTTTTACAATTATAAATATTTTTTTTTATCTCTGGTACGGGGTTGGCTATTTGTGTCGTGACATAATATATATATATATATATATATATATTATAACACAACAAAAATTGATAATTTAATGTAATTTCATTTGTGGAGTGCTAAAACTCATACAACATTACTGATAACGTGTATTAATTACTGGGGTTTGGGTGTAATAGTAATAAGAGTAGACATTGATTGAATTTTAACAAGTTTTCATCAATTTATTCAAAAAACAAAACAAAAGCGTTTTTAAAATCTCATTTACTTCGTCATAAACCTTCATTTTTGTTTTCATAACGTTTACTTGTTGCAGTACATTTATCATAAATAAATCTTATAACCTACAGTAAAAAACTATATTATAAGTCTTTATTTGTTAATCTTAAAATTTCGACTACTCCGTCTGATTTGTGTTCTTTACTACAGTTTTGTTTTATTTTCTTTATATAACTTTTACTACGTTACTTTATGCATTGCATACATATTACTCATTGATTACACGTTACATACATGTTAATGATTGATAAAATTTAAATTGACTCAATTAATTGTTAATCATCAAAGAAAATATTTATTAAATTTAAATTTGATTCTCTGAATCTCTATATCTACATTTACATCTCTTATTTATTTTTCTAAATTTCAAAGTGTCTTTCAACTGACTTTAGTCTTTCACATAAAATTTATAAATTGATTATTTGTCACCTTGCTTCTGTAACTCATACCCATGTCCTCCGTTGATCCGTCGGTCCTCTTCTGATGGAGTTCACTGCCCGTTCCTCTGTTCCACTTGTCGTCTCCCAGTTATTTGTTCCTTATGGTCCCATCTGGTAGCTGTAGTGTAGAGTGATATGTTGCTCTGCACCTGCTGCTGTTGTTCTAGTAAACGCCTCTATTGTTCTGCATAGCGTTCCTTTGCCTGATGTAACCTTGTTGTTTGTCTTGAGTGACGGACGTTTGTGGATGTAGACATCGTAGAGTATGTTTTATAATCGTATTCGTAATCAAACCACGAGTTACTGTTTGATACTTAGATGAACATATCGTCCATCCGACTTTACAGTTCAATTTACAAAATTTAAAAATTGCGTCGGTAGCGGACATAGCGTCCCGCCGCTTCTGAAGACTGATTGAGAATAAGTTCGTGTCGTTAACGGACATAGCGTCCCGACACTACTGAAGACTGATTGAGAGTAATTTGGCTTCTTCCGTGCCCTTATTTATATTTGAGCATCTACCGCACCTGTTGGGACAGAATTCAGCATGTCAGAAATTGCTTGGTGGCGTCACATCCCCCACTATCGTCTAATTTCATATTTTCGCACATTTCTGCCAATTTCAATGTCTAATGTGGATTTTAAGGTGGTCTAACGATGGCTAATTTAATTACACATTTTCAATGTAATTACCATCGTAATCGCATAATTCGTGTAGTTACTATGCTCTTAAAATCGCACTGAATTCGCACTGCACATGTGTCTTAATTTTATACATATTTAGAAGTCTTTGCAATTTTTCTACCATTTACGGTTTTTTTATTATTAAATATAAACTACAATTTAACATCTATTTGGGGTGAGATTGCAAACGTTTAGTCTTGAACCGGCCTCACGCACACACATTATTTACTACTGTACAAACTCTCAGCGACAATCGCGTGATCGTGCAGGTCGGTTCCTGCATCTCTACATGCAGTATTTTTAATATCACCTCAGCTTTCAATCTTAGACCTGCTTATTTATTACATATTCATTATTTTAATTTAAATATTTATATAGTCTATTACATGCGCAGTACAGCATATGATTGTACGGTCGCAATATATATATATTGCAACGATACAGCCATAGCTGTATTAGGCATTAATTTAAATAAATGTAAATTTTGTATAATTTGTATAAGTTACGGGTAAACGGACACGTCTGAGAGTGCAAAAATATTTCATTGTTAGATTAGGAGAGCAAGTAACCTGTTCCGACACGCAGTGAACACCTGCTCAATTGTATGTTGTTACACGTGTATCTTGTGTGTGTGAGTGAAGCAGGCATAGACAAGAAACTCAGCAACCCGCCCCAAGTAATTAATAAAGTAATTGTTTTAATTCACTGTGAGAAAACTAATTAATGTATGATCAAACCAAAGACACCAAAGTGTGGGTAAAAATTATAGTTGTCCCCAGTGAAAAGATGACGTTAATAGAACACGTTATGCGAAGACAGTGCAAAATAAACGTGCTAAAAAATACGCAAATTACCCTAAGACGCTCAAATTAATATAGTGAGTGATTACTCGAAGTAGCTACGATTTGTGCTATCTCGATTCCGTGCAAAACAGTGCTATTTGCTAATAATTGCAAATAGATGAAAAGGTTCGGTAGTGGGGGCTGTCACGAGATACGCAGGTATCGACAGGACGATTTTGGAGCCGACTAGTGCGGAATCTCGAGAGGGTATAAATTAAGGGTTCGACCAAAAACCCTTCTCTTTATTTCAAGACTCAGTTGCAGCCGGACATGCTGTCCGTCGGCAAAACAGTTTATTTTTATTATTCTATTACAAGTCGCAGTAACAAACGAAATGTCGTTTGTTAAAGTCACGACAATATTACGGGAAAAATAAATACAGCAATAGTTAGTCTACTAAGAGTATATCCAGGAAAGCTGCTGTGGATCGACGCTGGACTCTAGACGTATCCAGGACCACGCCAGGACAAGAGGAATGGAAGATTAACTCTAGACAACGCTGGACCCCGGACAACAGTCGTAAGATCATCAGAAATCGAGGTGACATGCTTAATGCATTTTAAATGATTTATAAAAACAAAAGAGCTCATAAAGACGATTTCAAAAGACAGTAAATTGAAGCAAAGAAGTTTATATTCAGTAATAATATGTTAAAATGTAAATAAATGTTTAGTGGTAAGTATGAGCGATCGCATAATAAATATAAAAGCAGTAATAAATGAAAGAGAATTTAAAGTAAAGAGAGTAGAGTTTATGATCAAAATAAATAGTAAAATGATTAGATATTTGAAGTATAGAAAGATTAATTTAAAGTTGAATATTAAAACAAAAGCCAGTCTACAAGAAATTAATATAAAGTTAAATTGAAGTCAAAACATTGGTATAGACTGAGCGAGTAGAGGTCAGATCTGAGATAAGACAATTTATTTCAATATAAGAATATTTTAATTTTATAATAAATTAATAAAAATTATTTAACATGTTTAGATATAAGATTAATCTTATAAGCGGGTAAGATATACATACATAAGCGGATATGTAGAGCCCGCTGCTGTCCCAGTCGATTTCGATCACTGGCTCTCCTGTGCTCTCCATTCTTCCTTCTTCCTCTTCGTCCTGCTGTCTTCAAGGCGTCCGATGGAGTGCGCCAAAAATTCTAGCGGCGCTCTTTTCATGCCCTGACAGGTCGTGTGCCATGAACCTATCAGAGTGCCGCTGGTCCCTGGTTGGCTCGCCTCGAGCACGTTAGATGGTCACGTCGAGGCCAATCAAGCTGCTGCTGATCCTCGATTGGCTCGCCTCGCCTTCTCGTGTCACGTCTCGGCTGGCGCCGAGAGCAGATCTTCGCCTCGCTACGTCACAACTCCCCCGGGTCTTGAATGCTCTCCGGTGGCCAGCCCATTGTTCTTCTCCGGCGGGTTTGAGCCGTTGGCGGTGAGCCTTGTATGGGCGTCCGTCCTTCTCCACTGTGTAAATCTGGCCGCCGAGGGTTGCGGCAACGCTAAAGGGACCTTCCCAGGCTGGCTCCCATCCAGGGTACCTCCGTCCTTTGGCTGGTTCGGCGTGGCTCTTGACGTACACCAGCTGCCCTACGGCCAGTGTAGGATCCTGTGTCCTCCGTTCCGGATACCGCCGTTGCTGATACTTGGTCTGGTGTGACCTGGCTGCCTCTTCTCGTTCTTCAATTGGCCGGACGTCCTGTTCTGCGTGTGGCCGACTCCAGTCGCCGGGTCGGCGTAGGTCTCTGCCCAGCAGAAGCTCGCTCGGTGTCACTCCAGTGGCGGCGTTTGCACGATTCCGCAGCGAGAACAGAACCCCCGGCAAACGCTTGTCCCAGTCGCCATGGTCCTTGCAGTCATGGAGCTGGATCCGCAGCGCCTTCTTGATCTCGCCGTTGCGCCGCTCGGTCGGGTTCGCCCTGGGATGGTAGTTGGCTGTAGTCCACGGTCGTATGTGCAGCTTGTTGCACATCTGCTTCCACTTGTGGCCCGTGAGCGGCTTCCCGTTGTCGGCGAGCAACGCCTCTGGGTATCCCCAACGAGGGAACACTTCTTCCTCCAGGTAGCGGATAATGGTGTCGGCGTCCGCCTTGCGCACGGCCTTTGCTTCCACCCATCTCGACATCATATCCTTGACCACTACGATGTACCGGTTGCCAGCTCGAGTCAGCGGATATGGTCCATGACGTCCAGGGCGACAGTATTCCAACATCTCCTGGGTCGGTGAGGTCGCTGTTGGTCCTGTTCGGGATTTGCGCCGCGGTTGTGTAGGGCGCATATTCTGCAACTCCGGACGTATCTGCGGGCATCAATGGTTAGGCCGGTCCAGACGAAGTCCTTGCCGATGGCCCGAAACGTTTCTTCGGCTCCCGGATGACCGGCTTCAGGGGAGTCGTGGAAGTGCCTGATGACCTCCATGCGGACACTCGGCGGCACGTATAATCCTGGTTCCTGGTTGCGTCTGTCCTTCCAAACCAGGCCGTTGTCCACCCGGTATCCTCTCGCTGTAGCCGCCGCAGGGTGGTTTCTCCACGCTTGGCACTCCTGGTCGCCTTCTTGCGCCTCCTGCACTGCCTGATGGATGCCGACAGCTGTGATTTCTTGTAGTCGCGGTGCAGCTGCCGCAACACTGCGAAGTGGACTCTCTTCAGGCTGCATCCGTGGTTCTTCTTGGACGCCGGCAGTATCTTCAAGCCCAGGTTCCCTCGAGAGGAAGTCCGGCAACTCGTTCTCCTTGCCCGGGCAGTGGACGACGGTGAATTTGAAGCTCTGTATCAGTAGAGCCCAGCGAGCGTACTTCGTCTTCTGCCCCGTCGCCTGCTTCAGCCAAGTTAGCGCCTTGTTGTCGGTCCTTAGGGTGAAATGGCGATCCTCCAAGTATGGCCGGTATTTCTTGATGGCCCAGACGACTGCCAAACACTCCAGTTCGTTGGAGTGGTAGTTCTTCTCCGCCTCGTGGAGCTTGGCACTGGCGTACGAGATGATACGCCTCTCTCCGGCTTCGGAGCATTGATAAAGCACCGCTCCAAGTCTCTTTTGGCTGGCGTCGGTCTGCAGAAACATCGGCAAGTCTCGATCCGGTCGTGAGAGTTTTAACGGCTGCCGGAAAGCGGCCTTAACCTCTTCGAAGGCTCGCTGAGTTGTGTCGTCCCAATGCCACTTTCTTGTCCGCAGCAGGTCCGTTAACGGTTCCGAAATCATGGCGAAGCAGAGGATGTACTCTCGCAGCCAGTTGCAGGTTCCCAGGAAGCGTTGCAGCTCTTTCTTGTTGCTGGGGGCCGGCTGGTCTTCAATCGCTCTGAGATGTTGCTGCTGCGGGAGGTTGCCGTCCGGAGTAATCTCGTGGCCCAGAAAGGCGACTTCTTCCCGGCCGAAGTGACACTTGTTGAGCGAGCAAGTCAGCTGGTGCATCTGCAGCCTTTCCAAGACTTGATCCAGGTGTCGCAGGTGCGTTTCCCAGTCGGGGGAGTAGACAATGATGTCGTCCAGATAGACGAGGCAGCACTCCCGTAATAGTCCCGTGAGAACATCCTGCATCAGCCGTTGGAAGGTGCTGGGCGCGTTCTTCAGCCCAAAGCACAACACCCGGAACTGGTAGCGACCTCCGTCGGGCACCGAGAATGCTGTGTACTTCTTTGCTTCTTCCTCCAGCGGGATTTGCCAGTAGCCGCTCTTCAGATCTAGGGTCGAGAAGACTTGGGCCCCGCTGAGGTCCTTGATTGTTTCGTATATCAGCGGCAGTGGTGAGTCCACATCCTCGGTCTGATCGTTCAGCCTCCGGAAGTCTACGCAGAACCGGGGTGCGCTGTCCTTCTTCTTCACAATCACCACCGGAGAGCTGTATGGCGAGGTGGCCGGTTCAATGATACGCTGCCTCAGCATCTCTTCTATCTGTTCCCGGATGGTGCGTTTCTTCTCGTCGGAGTACCGGTACATTGGTAGCCGGAATGGCTGGCTACCTCCTTTCAGCCGGATCTCGTGCTTGGCCGCAGATGTAGTGCGGAGCGGGCTACGGGAGAACAAACTGCGATGACGGTGTAACATTTCCAGAAGCCGTTTATGGTGTTGGCCACCTGCTGACGTTTGAAGGCTAGCTTCGTCAATGTCCTCTTCCTCGGGCTCCGCGCGGTCATTCCAGAAGACCGTCTGTTGGTTGTCGCTGTCAATGTGAAGGCAGCCCCGTCGGTAGTCCACAACTGCTTGGTTGGCCGTGAGCCAGTGGTGGCCCAGTAAAACTTCTTCTTGCTGTCCGGGCACTTCTAGCAGACTGGTGGTGGACGCGAGACTTCCAATTATAATGTCTGCGACGACGGCGGCCGTTGAGTGACACTGCTGACCGTGTAGCGCTAGCTGGACAACTCGGGGCTCCGTCTTCCTTCCTCCGGGCAGCAGACCAGCCCGTACGAAGTCGTAGTTTGCGGCGGAGTCCAAGGCTGCGGTCAGTTTTCGGCCGGCTATCTCTATTGGAATGCGCGGTATGTCCGCACCTAGTTGGTTCACGCGCCCCGGTGGGCTATTTACCGGGGCGCTTGGTCGTTTCCCTGCCGGTTCTTCACATGGCAGTCCCGATGGAAATGTCTTCCCGGGCAGTAGTGGCACTTGGGCGTTAGGCTGTTCAATCTTTGTTCCTCTTTCGTGCTTGAGGCCGATCGACACTGCTTCGGCCCCCCTACTCGATCCAGGGAGTTTTCAGCAGAGTCATCCCGACCTCGCGCACGACTATCTTGATCCAAGTCCGCCTCGATGCTCATTGCCCGTTGTAAAAATTCCTCTAAAGTCGTAGGTGGGGGGAACCTCAGCGCCTGTCGAAGGCGTGGCTGCAGCTGTTGTGTAAGCATGGCTATGCTCGTCCTCTCGTCACCTCCGGGGTACAGACGGCGAAACAGCTTGATTTTTCTTAGGATGAAGATTTCCGCCGATTTCTGCCGCTGCGTTTGTCCGTACACCTCGGCCAGCAGCTCTGCGTCGCGTTGCATCCCGCAGAAGTGATGCCGGAAGCGGTCGCAGAACTCAGGCTAATTTATCTGCAAGCCCGTGTATCTCTCTGCCCACGTGGCAGCTTCTCCTCGGAGCTGCCGCACTGCGTAATCTGCCCACTGTTCAGGTGGGACTCTGTAGTCCCGCAGCTGTCGCTCTAGCTGTTGAAGATATCGTTCTGGATCCTCGTACTTGAGGCCATGGTATGTAGCGGTGATCACCGGTGGCAACGTGCACCTCAGAGCTGCGGCGAATTGCGCAAAGCCTTGCTCTACCTCGAACCTGGTGTCCCGCTGGGTGTAGCTGTTGGGCGCCATGTTGTTTTGTGTGCCGGCTGGTAGCTCTCTGGCGTGGCTGGATCTTGCATCCGCAAGATGATCGTCGCCCCACGTTGGGCGCCACTTGTGACAGGACAAATGGCGCCAATCGTACACACTATCGTTTTTGTGGTCCTTAAAAGGACCGTTTTTCGAGGACGCTACATTATTTGCGTACGCCGCCCGAGCCGCGCTGTGATGTCGGCGGCTGCGTCCGCTGTTCCGGGCGTACTGCTGTCCACTTCTGTCCCAGTCGATTTCGATCACTGGCTCTCCTGTGCTCTCCATTCTTCCTTCTTCCTCTTCGTCCTGCTGTCTTCAAGGCGTCCGATGGAGTGCGCCAAAAATTCTAGCGGCGCTCTTTTTATGCCCTGACAGGTCGTGTGCCATGAACCTATCAGAGTGCCGCTGGTCCCTGGTTGGCTCGCCTCGAGCACGTTAGATGGTCACGTCGAGGCCAATCAAGCTGCTGCTGATCCTCGAATGGCTCGCCTCGCATTCTCGTGTCACGTCTCGGCTGGCGCCGAGAGCAGATCTTCGCCTCGCTACGTCACAATATATATATTGCAACGATACGTTTAGCATAAGTCTACGTATCAACCCCTGACTGGGGTATGATAACATACGAACGCACGTATGAGATATATAAGATGTAAATAATAAAAATAATGTAATAATTAAGCGTTAGTTATAAGAGATAATAAAAGAAATAAACGTAGTATTTAATTTTAAAGTAATAAATATTTGTAAGTTAGCCTGCATATGGAATTAAAAGGTTAGTTGGTTTTTAATCGCAGCGAAGTGGAGAAACCAACACGGGCCTTTTGGCAACGGTGACGTCATAACGACAGGCCGCCGCGTGTGTACCAGTCTGCGTGTGTGTAGTAGTGTACGTGTGCAAATGAAAGACAGGTTGAATTATGCATACGATTGTGGAAAATTTTACACAGTTTTTTAAGTACTGAACGAAAACCAGAAGTCACACGAATCAGCGACATATGTAAAAGCATAGCTAGCGCCTGGCGCTACAATTGAAGATTAAGTGGTCAATGATCGTGGGAACCGTTCAGTCACCGTGTGAAATTTTGCCATAACTGCCATAGTTTACACACCTTAATATTCATAATTTGCATAAATAAAGTTTAATAATACACCTAACGATTTGTGAAATAATATTTGTAAAAAAGTGTGCGCTTCATAGAAAGACGCGTAGGTTGTATTTAGCAATTACACCTGTTCAATTTTGTACAAACAGTTTCCAACAGGAATGGAACGACGGCAGCAGTATAAAACCCCATCGACCGACACACGCTTTCTCAGATAAAACTCAGATAAATGCAGATCAGTACGTAAAATCCACGCATCTCGCAACCGCCGCGAATTTTACAAAGTCAAGTAATGTTTTTAAACTGTATTACATAACTTGAAGTGCGATGGTAACCTGCAGTACGTCGGTGAGAGTATTAGTGAAACACGATTTATTTTAAAAGACTATAATATCATAATATACAAGAAGTTGTAACGTCGATGAACTTCAAGAAGTACACATAGAACTTCGAGACATCCACGAGGGACAAGACAAGAAGAGGAGAGGAACCAGAGCAAAATACGAGAGGACACAGGGACAGCCACATACAGCTACATACAGCTACATCCAGCCGTACATCATCACGACGAGAGGTTCACGTCAGAACTCAGCATCCAGTAGACGGTGAGAGTACTTTCAACGACGCAGAGACAGAGAAGGTGATACCGAAGAGGATCAACAAACTCGAGTCAGGATGACGGTAACGACACAGTTAAATGGTTGCAGAATTATGCAGGTGAACTCAGATATTTATTTAATATTATAAATGACACTGAGGTCTATCGAAAGAAGCTCTAGATTCCATATACAAGTTTACATAAACATTATTATATTTTTAATTTTCATAATGAGTAATAAATAAATGTTCGAAGAATAATTGATAACAGAATATACATTTATTAATCTCATAAATAAATGGTCAGTATAGAGCCATATTTTTATTATATATTATATTTGGTTAGATAATTAAATGCAAGTACGAGAGTTACTTAAATTGAAAATTGTTAATTAATGGAGACATTAATAATATAATTAATTAAAGTAATAAAATGTTCTCTATTAGTATTTTTTTAATAAATGTTTTATTAATTATTGTTTTATTAAGTGGTACATAATAAAAACCACGCTTGCGAAGACAAGATGAATAGTCAATTTCAGACGTTTTAATCACGTATTATAATAATATATGTGTTATGTATTATATGTTTGTGTAAATATTTCAGGTCATATATGTTTTATGTTTGTGTATAATATGTCTTAGAATATAAGAGATAAGATTTTAAACACGTTATAATTACATTATTTTCGTATCGAATATATGGGTTCAAATAGTAATTAACCCACACAAAATAATAAATAATATGTTAATTTGAATTTTTTTAAATAATAAATCAAATGAATATCATTTTATTAACACAGTCGTACTAATTTCACAACCAGTACTAAATCCTCTGTACTCTTTACTTGTATTAAAATTGTATAACGATATTCACGTGCTTATCCACACCCAATCAACGACCAAAGCCTGCGACCCAGCCGGGGAATTTAAAGGTAAATACTGCAGAAGAAGAGTATACCTTATAGACGTGGGTAAGTGCGCACAAATGAGTAAGAGCATATGTGCAAAAGTAAGTGTCAAGAAATATCGTCGTATAATAATTGGCGTGCCCAAAGTGTGGCTCGATATGTGTATAAAGTCACGTTGGCATCGTCGTATAATAATTGTTGCTGCCAACGTGTGGCTCGGTGTATGTTAAGTACCGTTGGAATCGTTTCATAATAAATGGCGTTTCAAATGTATTGCTAGATATATGTAAATTATCATTACAAGTAAATTGCGCCCAGAATATAAATAAAGTCTAATAAATAGTTAGCACAAATATTGTATAAAGAATTAATAGTCAATTCATGTAATAAATAATATTACCAGTTGTTAAATTAAGTACAGAGAGACAAAGAGTTGTGAAATTAATACTGATAAATAAAATAAATTATAACTAAAGAAATATAGAGTCACGGTAGACCAGTAATTAAAAATATAATTTGTATAACGAATCAGTTAGGACACCGTAGTCTACAATGGCGAAGCAAGCAACAATGGACTTCGAAACGATATTTAAACGACTTCAAGAAGAGTTGAAAACGAATAGTGAAAAATTAGAAAGTAGCAGTGCAGCACTAAGTGAAAAATTAGAAAAAGTAGAAAATAAATTAGGAAGAGTAGAAGATAGTAATACGAGATTTGAAACTCAAATAGAAGATAGTCGTAATCGATTAGAAATTACTATTGAATAAGTGAAAACTCAGTTAGAAAGCAATAACGAAAGGTTAGAAGCTAAGATTGATAGTAATAATACTAGGTTAGAAGAGAAAATAGAACTCGTCAGTAATACTTTGAAAACAGAGCTTACTGCCCGCGTTGAAGCAGTCGAACAGCGAGTTCAACAGTCACTTAATGAACAAGCTGTAAAGATTGATAGTAAATTCAAAGAACAGCGTGAATATACAACACGTGAAACTAAAGAACACATTCGACAACTGGCTGAACAGTGGAATGAAAAATTTTAAATTACAAAGCAGAAGCAAGATCTCGACACAAAGACATAAATGAGGTAAATGAGCGCATTTACTCCTGGACAACACCAATAGAACAAAGGAACTCACTGTGAGGACCGAGACGGTAGAAATAGCTGTGGAGGAGGTCACGAGAAAAACTACGCACCACTCCATGAAAATTAACAACATGAAAGGTGGACTACAAGAGGAGGTAGAAAAACTACGAGCGGAAGTCAAGAGACGACCAAGTGCTATAATGATGTGTGCTGCAAAGGTAGACGATCGAGAGAAGATCAGTTTCAAAGGTAATAAATGGGAGAACCCAATAGAATTTTTACATAAGTGTGAACGAGAAATGGCAACAATAGGAAGCAACCTAAACGACAGAGATCGTATAGAATTTGTAAGTCGACATTTCCAGGAAACAGCATCCAAATGGTATACGATTGTTCGGGACCAAACAGAAACTTATGAACAGTTCAAGGCATCCTTCGAAAATCGATACTGGAATATACATACCCAGAGAGAGGTACGAGACCAGCTGGAGTATGGACGGTATTACGTCAAAAGCAAACGTTCCATGGAAGACTACATTATACAACTCGACGAACGGTGTAAGCATCTTAGACCAAGTTTCACGGATCACGAATTAGTATTAAAACTAAGCTACCATTTTGACAGACACATTAGACTTGCCGTATATACCCAAGCAGTTAAAACCATTGAGGAACTTCTCATTCTTGTAACGCAATCATCACAATTTGTTAATAAAGAATACGAAAGAAGAGATAACCAGCCGCAGCAGCAGCAGGTAAATACTGCAGAAGAAGATTATACCTTCGAGACGTGGGTAAGTGCTCACAATAGAGTAAGAGCATATGTGCAAAGGTAAGTGTCAAGAAATATCGTTGTAATATATATATACACATAATTTGCATTAATACTAATTACAATGAAAATTAATCAAACAATATAACGGTTGGATGGCTTTAACACAGTTCATAATACAATTCTGAAATATACATCCATAGGACATGTTCTAACAAAATTTTAATCATTATAAATATGAACATACTATTTATATGTATGCTTTTTATATCAACCAATATGTATATTTAATCTGTATCAATCATAACTACTAATATTATCTACAATGAAAATCAATCAAGCATTTTAACACATCATTAATATAGATCACAAATGTATGTCTATAGGACTTGTTCTAACAAATTTTTAATCACCACAGATAGAGATATTGTTTATATTGTATGCTCTCTTTTTATGCTTCGAAAACCGGTGGAGTGTTGTTGTAGAAGTTTCATAAATGGAAAGGTCCCACCTGTGCCTTTGAAGAATGGTAATACCCGTTAGAGCCTGTGAGAAGAGTGTGGTGATGTGCTGGGGAATTCCGAACTGCTGCTTTTCTCGTTCTAGGGAGGTGTCTTTTAGGTGTTGTAGAGCATCTCTAGGCCTGACGGCGATCGGGTGCGTTGTAGAATACAGCTCTGCCGATTGTGACGGATATTATTGTCATCATCTCTGCATTTCCTTTCCCTCGGCTGGTCGAGGACCCTGTAACTTTTTTTTATGTACAGTAGCCCGTCAGAAAATATAACTACCCCAATTATCTCTCGCCTCGTAACACCGAGACCACACACACACACTGTCACAATTTTATACACACTAATATTCTGTTACTAGCAATAAGCTTCTGTGCAATAAGCGAGCTTGAAAATTTACATTTACATTTTCATTAACATGTACAACATTCAAAATATTTACATCAAATTACCGTTACAATTACTTTCACTTTTGCTTTTACTTTTATCTTTTATTTCTTTTACATTTAAATCTATCAAGTAGTCAAGTGCAAAAATCGCCACGTGCTCGTATATATACCGGAAGTAACATGTGAGGCACACATGTACACAATTAGCACGCACACAATTAAAAAATAACATACGCAATTCTCATTATTAAATTAAACATATAACCCATTATTAAATTAACAATGAATAAGGTAATGATCATCACCTGAGGCACTTTATGAATTTACGAACTCATAGTAGTAGAAGAAATTATCTCCCCCCGCCGTCAATCCTCGAAACGTACAGTCAAAAGGATGGAGATCAAATGAGAAAGAACCAGGGGTTTTGCGAACTCACGATGCTGGAGAAAATACGTGTTGCAATTTGTCGAACAGCTGAGTCCAGCGACCAGCTGAGTTTAACTAGCTTCCTTTATCGCGTCTCCGTAGCGCGGCAACCTTGATTTAGTCGGCCCCGTCTCCCACGGCCACAGTGGCGGCACTTCAAATTTAAATCATGCCGGGAAAATTTCAAATCCCGGCACACGTTGTCGATTCACATTTGTAGTCATAGGTTAGATTTTATATTTACTATGTTAAAGTTTCCTCTCTCTTTCGTGCACTGTACTATTACATTTACACAATCGTCTGGATTCTACCAAGACGTTTAGCAGTCTCTCCTTGGTTATAATGTTTCCGTTTGACTGGACACAATGCACATTTTACATGGTGTTATCGACAGTTGTGGCTCCACAACACTTCATGAATCCTGGTCTGAACCAAGAGTTGATTGCACTCGTACCGTTCTTCCTTCTACTCTTCCGACTTCTAACAGAAAGCCTTCCCAGGACCCACTCCACTGTATACAGTATCCGTCTAATTCTTAGTCATTCTCTGGGTTCAGTACCAATCGTAAAACATTTTCCTTGTTTCCTCCATTCTGTCTACGAGGACTGTCTATATACTTTGAGTTGTTTATCCATCCAATTGTTACGACAAGCCTACCGAACAACTCAGAATATTCTCCACTCCCCCCGTCCAGTGTGGCAGCTGTTGCGTCATTCAAGTAGGTGATTCTAATGAGTTCCAGGAACATTTGAGATACGCATTATGCCGCCGGCGTTCAGTAAGGAGGAAAATGTGTACTGGACCTCAGCGTGGCGTATTTAAAGTCATAGCAGCCAGGTTGTCAATTCAGTTACGTGAGCGATTTTCACTAGTGCGGATCGAGTGTTTGCCGAAGTGAAGTAGTATTGTGTTAATAATTGTGTGAAACTCTATTAACAGACATTTGTTATTGCGTGTGGACAAATCTAACTGGAAATATTGTACGATTTAGTTACAAACTGTGTAATTGTGATAATTAAAGCTGGTGATTAGTGACGTAATTGGTGTCTTGTATTTTGTTTTCCACTGTACCATACGACGGTCAGTAGACCGTCGTAACACTATATTTCAACCGTTCGCCTTCCATATCAACTTAAAAATACCTGAACATACACATAGAGCTGCACGACATACTTTTCCTCAACGCACAATGCGGAAGATTCTTCATGATACTATCTGTATCTGTGTCCCTTATGGCTCTTATAAATAACATTGTCTAAATATTTTTAGGTTTTAATGTCTTTCAATAAGAGCAAACACCAAATTTTTAACGTCTAAAAAGGTCATGGAACGGCGCTGCGACCAGCAAAGCACTGGTTATATATTTTGAGAAGACTGAGCGAGTTGTAAATGTAGTGAATATCACAGTTAAATATAGCAGCACTTAATGTTTCAAACACGTAGAATGTGTACAACTAGAATTAATGCTGAATAACTGAGTTGCCGATCTACGCATTGTCCTGAGTTTGTACATTATCATTCTTTAATGATAACTGTCAAAATGCACAACTAAAATGTGAATCTTTACCTGTGGACTTGGACGAGGTGTTTAAATCTGTTGATATTGCAGTTTACATGGAGCCTATCAAATATTATAAACATCGCCTCTATCGTGAACAAGGAAGACGATAAATTATTGAAATTATTATATCTAATATATGCTAAATATCTAACATTGGCAGTTTACTCTTCTATTGCAGATATATTTGTCAATACAGTTTTTTTAATATAGATATTTTATTTGACATTTTTTTTTCTATTTATCAGACATTTTTAATGTAACTAATTCTTACACCAGCTATCTCTTACCTCGGTTACTCAGTTACTCAGTCAACTATATCTTGATTACTCAGTTGACCTCGCCCGTTCGCTCGTCACTACGTATGTGGACCAACTCTGTACTAGCATGCTCTTGCATTTGTTTTAGTTTCAGATTTTTTTCCCGTGCCTCGAGGATCACCTTATCATGGGAGTGCTTGATCCGTGCATTCGTCAGCCACTTGCTCGTACAATATGTATAAAGAAATGTTACCGTATCACAAAAATTCACTATTAACAAGTTGAAATTTTATTATATTAGGTAAATAATATTGAATTTTTAGTTACTGTTCCCATATTTGTTTCAATTTATATAATTATTTGACTTGAAAAACAGGATTTTTAGACTCTAGTATAACGCTGTCTTAAAGAAGTTTGAAATGGATGCTCTCAATTTTCTTGTTTTGTCATCGTCTATCTATAGCTGCTTCTGTTGCTGACGTCATCAAACATTCAAAACTTTTTTTTATTCCCAAATTCTTTTCCCTGACCATTCCCTGTGTGCTCCTTAGCTTCAAACAATAAATACTAAAGAAAGATGTTTGTCTACTTCTTATTAATTTCAGCAGTTTTTTTCTCTATTGTCAATCCGTTTTACCTTAGTTGTTCTTCCCTGCAACCACATTTAGAATCACCATAGGTTCCTTTTTTCTTTCTTTTTATGGTCCATGTTTCATCGCCATACAAAACCACATCAAATAAAACGTTTAGCAAAACCTCTTTTTGATCGTAATAGGAATTCTTGCTAGCAGCTGTGTCCTACAGGAATGTGCAAGTCTAACTGTACGACAAATAATAATATTTACTTTTCACGTTCACCTTTTTAATTGTAATTCATCATTCCTGCACGCGCAAAAGAGGAGTAACAAATATCTGAATTTAAAAAGGAAGTCAAAGTGGTTTCATATCATTTAAACTGAGGAGCTAAATTGGCAGCTAATACCCTTACATTTGTGTTTAGTGTACTGATACTTTCACGTTCAGTTGACGTTTTCACAAATTGGTTAAATATACAGTACAAAGTAAAAAAAAAACTTAAGATTCGTTTTTACGAAGAAAATTATTGATATTTCTAGATACTGCAGTCATCCATTTGCAAAAGTATGAAATTACATGCTTCTGTAAGTAATTCATATATATTACGTTTCGGTTAATTACTTATAACCCAATCAGATTCAATGGAATAACTTTACAATCGCTGATCACTTGTAATACATTTCTCTAAAAAAGGTGTATAACATAGCATACGTCAATTGTGTGTATTAGTAGTTCAACACGTGATGTGAGTAAAGATCAGAAAATGCTGGTGCTGATAATTATGATAATAGTAGCAGTAATGCAGGTGAATGTCTTACTAAATACAATTTCCTAAAGGAGATATAACGTCGTTACCATTTGATTGTTACCTCATAAACAGTCGGTACGATTGCTTCGCTCTAGTATCACCGGATTACGTGATTATGTGTCAACGAGTTTTTATAATCTTATTTATTTTATTGCTTTCATAAAGTGCGATTGGATAAAATTCATATTACTGCCGACGCTCGATGCTTTCACGTTCACGTCAAATTTATCGGAGATTATACGTCCTCTGAAGGGAAATTGTACGCTCGGCTAGAGTTTCTAGACAACTGACTTTTTATCGCTAATTTCCTTATTGAATTTTATATTTATAAACGTAATTACGTATAACAAACATCTTTCAATCTCTCTCTCTCTCTCTCTCTCTCTCTCTCTCTCTCTCTCTCTCTCTCTCTCTCTCTCTCTCTCTCTCTCTCTCTCTCTCTCTCTCTCTCTCTCTCTCTCTCTCTCCTGTCTCTGTCTGTCTATCTAATCTATCCCACTGTGTGTGTGTGTGTGTGTGTTCTAAAGAAGACCTTACAGGGAATTAGATATTTAGTGGAACAAGTGTAAAGTGAACGCAGGAGCATTCCTGACAGCTGAGATACCATCGTAAACTGGCTGCGGAAAACTTAATAAATACAAATTACTCATTACTTGGTAAACAATTGTTTAATTTATTATGATCATAGAGTTGTTTGTTTAAATAATAACGTCGATCCTTTAGATGACGTATATGTTCACTGGACGCAGTCTTCAGGTAACTGCATTCTTCACAATAATTGAATATATGTAAATATTTATTTTTATAATTTAATTAATTAAATAAATTATTTACAGCTGTCAAAAATTCACAAATTAATTTATCAGGTTTCTCAAAGCATTTGCAAGAATATGAAGAGAATCGCAACAATTTTTCTTACCTACCATTACCTATGTATTTACATAACATATTAATCAGACTAATATCTGTAGTATATCATCAATAATGTTACTTTGAATCAATGGGAAAACAAGTACATCTAACTATAAACAAATGTTATTAAATTTTTTAAATAAATTAGATATAAATAAACAATTATTGAAATGGTAAAGCACTAAACACTTATAATATCTGCACATTTGTAAGCCAAGAAGCTTTTCTGCTCAAGATGTCTTTGCTACACTCTTATAGACCATAATATTGTGTCATAAGACGTGTTATTTGGCATAACAACCCGAATTAGAAAGGTAATACATGTACCACATTTGATACATTAATAAACAGCAAAACATAGTAAAGTTTATTAAGTCACAGAGAATTAGATGGCTAGGACATATTTATAGAATGGGGGAGACCAGAAATTCGAGAGCTATCACAAAAAATTAATCCTTGGAGTCTAGGCCCAGAGAAAGACCAAGAAAGAGGTGTATGGTGTGTGTTGAGGAGGACCTGCGAACCATGGTGATCAGAGGATGGAAGATTGTTGCTGAGAGCGGAAGAGAATGGTGTAGGATTGTTGAGGAGGCCAAATCTCACAGAGGGATGTCGAGCGAGAGGAAAAAGAAGACATGTACCATACTAATTGTATTATGTAACTATGAGTAAGAGACTTTAAAAGATCAGAAAAGATTACTGACTTTGACAATCAAACTATTTCGAGATGTCAGATATTCTGGTGGTTCCTACAAAATAAAAGGAGAAACCATGTGCTTTCTCTGATAGGAGAGACACAATTATTGTCTACCCAAAGAAATGAGTGCAGATCGTGAGAGACTTGACAGTTTCTTCACATATTGCTATAGTCTTTTTATTTCTAATGTTACCGGAACGGGTGTTTTTTAAACAGTGGTGACAAGTATTGAATTGAACGACACATATTCTTTCGATATGGGGAAATAGGCCTACAACAATAGAGTTTATGTTCACGAACATTGCTCAGACAAACGTATAAAGTTTAACAGAACTAACTTCGGTACAAACTTGGTACCGAATAAAAAAAACACAGTCTCCCAAACTTGTACAAATATATATATAATAGGGTTGCTACAGCTAATGCCGTCTCCCTTCCTTCAACCTGGCTTTCCAATTCTCCCGATGTTCTCATTGTCCTTCCTCAAGTCCTATACGTTGCATGCAATTCCTCAAGTCCTATTCATGCACTTCGTCCCTCCAAGATCTTTTCGGACTTCCCTTTTTTCTCCTTCCTAATGGACTCCATTCCGTCACTTTGTTGATCCACCTATTTTGGGCTCTCCGGACATGACCGTACCACATCAATCTTTTTTTCTTCGATGTAGTAAATTACACTTCTTTCCGTTTCCTTTCTTCTTCTGATCTCCTCGTTTGTTATTCGGCCTTCCTTCGTTATTCCACAGCACCTCATCCAATACTCCATCTCTGTTGCAAGAATGTTTCTTTCATTCTTTTTGTTAATAACCCATACTTCTGCTGCATACGTCATAATGCTTTGGACCATGGTCTGATATATCAATTTTTGGTGCTTTTTCTAATATTTTTGTCCCATATAACACTGTGTAATTGTCTAATCCCTGTTCTAGTCTGCCCTAATCTACTTTTTATTTCTTCTTCCGTTGTGCCTTGTTTACTCAGTGTGAATCCTAGGTACTTGAATTTGTCTGTTCCTCTAATTTTAACATTTTCGTCTACTTCTAAATTTGTTGGTTCTTCATCGCTAATTGCAAAGTATTTAGTCTTTTTTATGTTTATTTCCAATCCCATCTTTGTGTATTCTTCATTCACTTTCTGAACGTGTAGCTTAGATCTTCATCCTGGGCTATAACTACCTGGACATCAGCGAAGGCGAAGCATAGTGTGTACAGGTGTTCGTTTCGTATCGGTATTCTCATTCCATGGCATTTTTGTTTCCACATGGTTAATGCATATTCTAAAAATATCTTAAACAGCGTGGGTGATGTCGGGCAGCCTTGCAATAACCCTTTGGATGTTTTAAACTTACAGACAATTTTGTTACCTACTTTAATTTGTACGTTATTGTTTTGATATAGATTTTTGACTGCTTGCGTCAGGGCTTTTGGTATTTCCAATTGTAATAGAGCTTTAAACATTTCTTGTCTGGGTAGTGTATCATATGCTTTTCTAAGGTCGATAAACGCTAGATGTATTTACATGTTCTTCGTTTTTTTCTTTTCTATGATTTGTTGGAGTGTATATAACTGGTCTACGCATGATCTCCCGGCTGTAAAACCTGCTTGTTCTTCTCCAATCTTTCCCTCTATATTTTCCTCGATTTTATTTCTGAGCACCCTACCACAGCCTTCCTATTGTTGCTATGACACTTATGCCTCTATAGTTTTCGCAGTCTTTTCTATCGCCCTTTTTAAATATCGATGTAATTCGTGCCTCTTTCCATTCCGCCGGTAAATCATCTCCATTTATAACCTTCTCGAACATTCTTCTTATCATTCTCATAAGTTTTTCGGTTCCGTACTTTATTCGTTCCTCCTGGGCCTGATGCTTTGTTGTTTTTCATTGAGTTTACTGCTTTCCTTATTTCTGCTGCCGTTATAGTAAGTCTATTTTCTGTTTCTGTCTCTATTACTTCTTTACCTTTGTTCAGGAATTCTTGTCTACGTTCCGTAAGTAGGATTTTATAATGTGCCTCCCATTCATTGTCTTGTATGTACTGAATATTGGTTTTATCCTTTATATTCGTTCGTAATGATTTAATTACATTCCATGCTTCTGAACCCCTAGCTCCTCCTATGTATTGGTAAACATTTCTACACCTGTTTTCCCATGCTTCATTTTTCTCTTTGCTGACCATTTCCTTCACTTCCTTGTTCTTCTCTCTGTAGTTTCTGCAATCTTCTTATTTTTTTGTGGCCATCCATTTGTTATATAGTTTTTTCTTTACTTTTATCTCTTCTATCGTCTCTTCCGTCATGTCCCATTTGTATGTATTATTTCCCTGTTCAATCTCTCCTAGGGCTGCTAGTGCTGTTTGCAGCATAGCTTCTTTTATGTGTTCATATGTGATGTTTACTTCTTCATCATACCTAAATTCTATTAACTTTTGATCTAGAGGTTGCTGGTATAGGTTCCTTATCGATTCGTCCTGTAATAATTGAATTTTGAATTTTTCCTTACTTCTTATTTTTCATCCTGCTTTTGTCTTTCAAACTCCTTCGATTTTTACGTGTTTGGTTGTTTATGCCTAAACGCCAACCCCCATTTTGGATGGCTTTTTTGTTCGGCCGCGCAAAAAAATTTGCTCTTGTACAAATATACTTTCCTGAAACTCGGTATGGGCACCTTTTTATTTTGTATACTAAGCTGTTCATGAAATTTGGTTTTATATTTGAGATCATAAATAGTAAGATGAAACCGGGCCACTTCTTTTAGCAGCTTCTGTAGCCTTGATGGAATAGGTGAAGTTTTTAAAATTATGTTCCTCTCTTTAGTTATTTCACTTGTGTTTGTACAGTCTACTAAACGGAAATTGATTAGCTGCCTCGTATATTTTGGTAAATGTTTTTAATTAACCATCGTCATAGATTGTCTTGGTAATCTGATGATTTTTTTAAATAAAATATGTGGTATAGTACTTTGGCACGATATTTATTTTTTAGTAAATATTTTGTTTAGCGCATGTTGTATATTTGATTTTATGCTAAACAAAGCAATATAATCAAATTTTTTAAGCAATTTTATAATTTACAATACGATACGACTCACATGACACCTTAGACAATACGATATTTCTATCTAAAAGAAAAAGTGTCGAAAAAATTTGTAATAAATTTTGGCTGAGGGTGTTAACTACATTTTATGTTGTTTGCAACCAGAAAACACAAAAAACTCATGAAATATCGAAATGTATATTGTAACGTGTAAATTCTTATCGTCCTGTAAAAGCCACAGGTTTGTTCGTCAATTTGTAACGACGAAACCTGTATGCGTGTGTTATGTGTGTTAGCCCCACACGTTATAGTCGTTACTTTGTATTTATCTAAAAGTCGTGCTTATTCGAATTTCTTACGCTGACGATGTCCGTCTCGAACGCACGAATTACCAGTACCGAAATCTTCCCGGGTGTAAACCTTACCTGTCCTTTGATGTTGTTATTTATTTCCCGATAGGCGCCAAATTGTTTATGAAAATAATTAACAGTTCAAGCTGAATTGTCGTTCTGTGCGGTGATAACCAATTCGAATTACCCTCGCAAACTGGCGGGCATTCGAATCTCGCTTGTAGTTCGTCGTGTTGCCAACGTCTAAATCTGGCAGACAATTTCACTCATCGCTGAAATGCATAAACTTTCTAATACAATTTATATGAAATAAAGGACGGTTATTATTATATAATCGTATATTATTATATAATAGTATCAGTACTAGTTTATTAACGTTGAAATAGTTAACAATTAATCATTTAGATACAAAAATATAATATTATAAAATAATGTTGCTCCGGCAATAAACAGTCTTGGTTTATATCTCAAGCTTGGCTAAGGTGACAGCAGTTGTTTTTGACCATGATGGCCGCTAATATTGTTTATTTACACAATCTATTCTGTCAATGAGTTCTTTTGATTACGACAAAAAGTTAAATAACAAGATGTTAATAAAGTACACCAGCTTACATCAATGGGACTTGTACACTATGAATATTTTAATACAATTCGTTTGTTGAGTGTTAAAAAGTGTGTGCTAATAATTCACATTTCGTACATAGGTTATTTTATGTTTACATACAAGTTTATTATTTATTATCAATCAATCCTTGAAATAAATCTAGTTATCAAGTTCGGAGTGAGAGTTTTTTGTGTTGTGAGACAAGTTTATTTATTTAGTTCGTAAATTCCGGTAATTCAGATATACTTAACGAAATCTGGTCGATTTCTGGTGATGAGTCACTGTGGTTATTTATGTTGGGTTGATACGATCATTAATCTTCCATCATTTGTACTTTTGATTTCATCTGGCTTCTTTTTCAATTAATTTGGATTTTTTAATTATTTTTAACTATTAGAATTTTGTTTATTAGCTCTCTTGGTTTAAATAGTTTCTTGCTCGACTTCTTGAATCCACATCTCATTGAATTTAGCAGTATTTATAACTATTTTCATTAATAATTGAGTGGAATATGGTTTGGCTTCCGTCTCTCTTGATCGTCAATAATGGACTAATATTTTATAACGGATTTCAATATAATAACGTTCCGTTGTTATGGCAACCTCCTATACTCTCATTGGTTGAATACATTTATGTCTATTGTTATAATATTAGAATTTTAGTTCAAAATTAATAAATATTTTCTAATGGCTATTATTCTTCGGTCTTCTTATCAATGTATTAGATATTAACATAACTGTTTTTATTTTCTTTCAAAGATTATTTTGACATCCCACAAAGCTGGGTTTGTTCATGTATTAAAGTTTTGACATAATGCTAATATTATATTATTACATATTTTCCTTATTTTATGTTTTTATTCTAATTCTGACATCTTAGTATTATTCACTAATTGTAATTAATGGGTTACTTGCCCTGAATTTTCTAATACAATAGTTAATTTCTTACAATTTGTTTATTTTGAATTTATACAGTTAGGCATTTTATAGGCCTAAGCAGTAATTGGCTATAACTTCTTATTTTACATAAATTAAAGATGATTTTTATTTACATATGTTTTGCTTGGTGTCACTTATGACTTATTTACCTTTTGAATTAATTTGGGCTGTTTTACATTAATTGAATGTTCTTATTAATTTACAAAACCATTGCTTGTCTGTTATTCTCTTATTTCTTTTCCTGTCTTTACTCTAAAGATTATTATTATGTTTGTAAAATTTTATCTCCTTACTCATATCTATTGCCATTTCTTATAACTTGTTTATCATTTAATATTACTTATAAAACATAACACAAAAATTAGGTTTATGGTCTGTTTACTTTTTTCAGCCATATTCCTTCTTATAAACTTAATTGAACAAATAACTATCTTGGTGGATAACATTATAACACCATTTATTCTATCTTGATAACCATCCCTTTGAATATTTTTGTGAACGTAGGATGTTTTATTTTCATTGCACTCATAGTACTAGTTTATTATTGTTTAACACTATGAAATTAGTTGTCTATCCATCTTTTAAAATCTGTTTTATTACCTTTATTTCCTTTTTGTTATAATTATGAATTGTTTATTTTCTCACTTCTAACACTTACACTGTTTATCACTGTCACTTCCTATCTATCTCTCACTCTTGGGTTTTTTCTTTTTTATACACAAATGTATAGTTAGTCTGTCAACATTTTATGTTTTGGTTTTCTTATCATCATAAGTTTATTAACAACATACATTATCTATTAATAATGGTTTCACTTACTTATTATCGTTAGTGTACTTTAATTTGGATTATTTTATTTACTGCTCGTTACTAGATATTTATTATTTATTTGTGCTTTTTATCCTTAGTTTAGGTTATACCTTCTCATTTTATTGTCTTTATTAGGTCAATCACTTGGGTTGGGTCATGGTCATTGTCTCGTCATAGTCATTTGATTTTCCTTGATTTAATATAGTTAATTCTTTGTAGCTCTTCTCTGGTATTGGGGCTGCTTTTGGTGTCGTAACAATATTGATGTCACGATTACGTGATATAAATAGATTTAATGTGTTTTTAAATAAACAAAGTGTATTTCAATCCTTAAAAAGAGAGTTTATTTTGGGAAATAGAGCCGGTACAATTCTGTTTTAGCGAGTCAAGTTATCGACTAAGGGGGTTTTCTCAAGTCACCCTCCTTGGCCAAGACTGATGACCCGTCCAACGTATAATTTGTCATGCACGTTAGGAATGTTTATCAATAGGCGTGTTTGGACATGTGCGTCAACATCAACATGTTAGTCACTGAGCCGAAATAAATCAAATATTGATCATATCTGCGTTTATTTGTTATAATTAGCATAACAAAAAGCAATAATCTAATTAAAAATATACTTATGACGTGTGAAAGAAAAGGGATAGAACAATGTGTTATTCACAATAAAAAATACACGACATATTAGAAATATGTACGTAACAATAATTGTAGCGAACGCCAGTATAAAAGTGGCAAACCGAATAAACAGCTAGTGCAATTAAAGTCACTAATGGAAGAAAATGAAATACGAAAGAACAATGTTAACAGAAACAAAAAGAATTTGTAAAAATGTTAGGATTACGGAAAAATGATTTTGTAACTGGAAAGCTAATTTCCAAACAAAGAAGAAGTTGGAGGGGACAGGTGGAGCGCAAGTGTAGTGGACTTTTGAGAGTTTTGAGAATCCACATGCAAATAGAAATTCGTTTGTTTATTGAAAATAAAACTAAAACGTCACATATAGTAACTAATATATTAAACAAAAAAACATTAGGATCAGTTAGAATCTGACATATAATTATGTATACATTTCAAAATTTTACATAGCAGCAAGAAAAAATAACAAGAAAGGAAAACATAAACAAATAAACCGTAGACTGTATAAAATTATATTATGCAAAAACTTACTGTTTACTTGTGAGCTAAACAGACTTTTACAAAATATAAAAATATGCTGTTGGAAATGATACAAAAACATACTACGTTAAATAAATATACATAATAATATTTGTTTAGGAAAATACGCAGTATGAGAAACAAGCACAATATTTTTGAAGAAACATATTGACGGGTGTTCAGTTGTTTAACTGCAGAAGTGTTCAGAAACGATTTACAGTTTGTTGTTGTTTGCGCTGTTTTAATGTAAGTAGAAACATATTCTGAAATAACGTTGTGTTTTAGGTTTATATGAGTTCTTATCTACACTTATCAGTGCTTGTTAAAAATGTTCTAAAATTTACCGAAATAAATTTGTTAGCAGTCGTTGCACGTTACATTACAAATCTAGACTTAAGAGCTTAATCCAGTGTATCGATTGTTTTAATACTTCTTCGCTACGATGTAATAGATATTATGTTTCTCTTGTATTTAGATTTTTTTTAAATACAGATTCAACTTGTGACATATTTTGTAATTATTGATTTCTGTTATTAGTTTTAAGGTCCCTCTAACAAGTGTGAATTTCTTTCAGTTCATTTTCAAGTTAAAACCATACTATTCGTTATCTGATTAAATTAGAAAATTATTTGCTTTATATATACATATCTATTGCTTTATATGTGTATGTTTATGTTTATATTTGCTAATGTAAGTAAAAATGTCTGATATTTCATTAAGAAAAGAATCTCTGTGGTTGCATCAAGAAATATTTGACGTGTATAATTAGATTTATTTAACCTTATGTATTTATGTCTTACTTCATTCCTAACCCTAATAATATACATTTGAGTGTCATCTACATATCATGTTTGCTGCCTGTCTAGACACATTAGTAAAATGGACGTATCTATTTTTCTGAAGCATACACGATTCGTGGGATACATTTCCACAAATGTTGGCGGTAACTTATACGCTGGTGGCGGTACTTAATTGTTACGCTGTAATTAAATGGTTTCTATATTTTTTATAGTCGAGAATGTTATACTGGCCTCATAAAGCATTCAGCTACAAAACTGCGAACTTCACGTATCGTTATAGCTAACACATTGACACGTTGTTACCCCTCAGTAATAAAGCAATATTAAGAAAATATAATGATAGTTTATTCATGAGACTACATATACTTTCAGATCTGCAATTTATGAAGAAAATTCTTAACAGGATCCTTGAGTTAGTGATTTAAAAAATGCATTATTATTATTATTATTATTATTATTATTAATATACTTATTAAACCAAACAATCTTACATCACACACCACACACAGAGGTCTAAAAAATATGAAATTATAATCACCAATCAAGAAGTCACTGCGATTAAGAGACATACGAAATAATTTTTAGTTATGTGGGTTAGTTGGTTTCATGAATGTTCTTTTTGGTTCTCCAACACATTCAAGATTTGTTATTCCATTCTCCCGTGTTGTCCGATGTTACCCTGTTATTCTGTTCCCTGATTAAGACGAGAAATGTTGACTCTTCCCTTTACATAAACAGAGAGTCTTTATTAAAAAAAATACATGCACGCTATTTATTAAAAAAATTGTAAATAGTGTTTAGAAACAACGATATACCACTGGGATTGAGGATTAGTATAGTCTGATTTATGATTCTAGAAATATAATCTTTATGTGAATTTCATAGTAAAATTTTAATGTAATTTTATATTCGATTGAAATATGGGATTGTTGGACGAGTACGATAATTAGTAGATGATAATCATAAATAAATTAAATTATGGGATATCGTATTTCTGTGCAAGGAATTAAAATATCCTTTATGTGATTCCTAAGTAAATTCAGGCAATTGATTTCGTCAAACAAAGACTGACAGATGATTATTTTCATCAATGTTAATAAACAACTGGTTATTTAAATAAATGTTATTAGTTAATGCACAGTAGTTACTCTATAACATACAAAAAACTAGTACAAATCAAGTATTAATACCCATGAAATATAAAAAGTGAATGACTTTCAATAAAATATTTTTTTATTGAGATGTCGTAAAACGATAGTAGGATAGTTTAGAGCCATAAAAATAACTCAACTCTGTTTGCTACTAATCGAAGGGTACAACACAATTTAATCCAAATGAATAATTTTTCCACTTTAATATTTTTTTTTATTAGGCTACTAAAACATTAGAAAAGCTAAGATTTCTCATTTTTTAAATTGAGAATTACAAAACTAACACTATCAGACTCGTTCAAATTGGCAAACATTAAAGAGTATGTAGGCCTATGTTTGTTAGTGTTTATAACATTACGTTTTCGTAAAATTTTAGTTGTGTATTATTTTGTGATGATAAATTTTAAGCAGCCTGAATATTGGGTTTAAAGTGTGCATGTTCGGCACTTCTTTACTTTTTAACGGAGGGAACGGGGCACCTTTTGTATTCCATTACAAACGTTCCTGTAATTTAAAACAGTAAAAAGATCAGTATTGTGGAATCGGCACACATAATTTATAGACAAAAATGTTTGTGCTGGTAGAGGATAAAAAATTTAATAGCGTTTCGACAAGGTTAGAATTTATTGGTAACAAATAGCGGCAACTGGAAAGTAATTCTGACTGTAGTCAACTTGAATTTAGAATAATACTTGGGATGTTATTAAATTAAAAATATTACCTGGCTGAATTAATATACGTCCTACTGATTGCAGCGTTACATTTCCTAGTCTATAATTACTGTATAATTATAATTTTGTAGGTTTATTATACGTAAAACATTTTTAGATATAAAAACTTCATTGCAACTATGACGTTCAAGAAGAATCTCATGCAGATAATTGGAGGAGGTAGGACAGACTGGTGTTGACGTCGACCACTGATAATAGTATAAGCCGTTCAAAAGAATTAATTTTGATTTGTTGCAGGACGGAACATTATAAAGGTGAGATGGTAGCTGTGTAATATGTTATGTAACTGTAACTGGTCAGAGGTTATGCTAAAACGTGGCAGAAATAAAGTTCATCCGCAATTCGTTTCGACTATTACAATATCAGTAGTCTTTCTGTTTTTATAAATCAGACTTTAAAGGTAGAATTTGAATCTCGCAGCGGTGAACAATTGCGCGCTTTCCTTGTCAGACGATTAATTAATGTTATTTTTATTTCATTAATTCCATTTCATATGTACACCATGTTTTTGTGAATAATAAACACGATATGAGAAATTTTATTATATTTCTACTGAACGATGTATACTCAGTGAAAACGAGAAATATTTAGTTATGAGTGAAATATAATTTGAGAAAGAGATACTACTGAACGAATTTCTATCTTATGGTAAAAAACGCAGGCGCGCACGCGCTCATACCAACACTGGACATTAATAAATATTTGCCAGGGAGGGATTTAAAACGTTTGAGTCTCCTAGGTTTATCTGAACCCTTTATTAACCTAACATGATGCTTAGATGCCCTTTGATAAGTACGACATGTTTGCAAAACGGTGGCGCAAAGAAATCACTTCGAAGAAACTTGGAACATATCCGGGAATGTTGGTAAGAGTAGTTTAAGTCTATGCATACTCCCAGGTATTTCATAATAAGCCAGATATCATTCATTTAGAAGAACTAAAGTACAGAGGAACTGTTGCTTTTAGTCATACTGGAAGTAATGTGAATAAACTCTTCTTCGTTGTTATGGATGGCCTTGGACAGGGTGTTAGAGAAAAATGTGAGAGATGAAGTGGAAGTGGAGGTGAAGGAAGAACAAGCAGTATTTAGGAAGAAATACCTGATACGAGATCAGATTTTGATGATCAGATAACTAAAGCATAAACTGAACAGAAATGGGGAAGTCTAAATTGCCTTCATGGTTTACAATCTGCATTTGATGCGGTACTAGGACACCTACTCTAAACATCCTCAAAGACAATAGGAACAACTCAAATCCTGATTAGCAGAATAAAGAGTGTGTACAACACAATGAGAGGAAGACCTTTTCTTCGAAAGACGTCAGTGATGGGTTACTGAGGTTAGGCCTACTAGTAAGACGGACTTTCTCCACACTGATTTTTTTTTATTAAAAAGCGACGTTTCGAATACACAAGAAATCATAATTTTTAAAATGTTTTTCAGCATCATGTTAGAAGTTAGTTGTTTGCAAGTCGAAACACGATATTTTTTCAATTTTTGTAATGAGTGCTCATTGTAGTTTATAGAATAGTTTTAACTTTTTGCACTTTTTGGTGTTTTTCCAAGCATTCGAGTTTTTTTAAGGAAGTCAATGTTAAAAATAATGTGTCAACTATGTGTTGATAAGAGTATGGTTATGTGTCAAATATTCATTACAATTAGTAAATGTTATTAAATAATAAAATATTTAACAGAATTAAAAATAGTAGTAATGAACAGTAATTAAGTTTTACTGTCATACAAATGTGACACAAGTCTGAAATGGAACTAGGATAGTAGAAGATAGAACTTTTCCAAGAAGAAGCAGGGATCGATAAATTTTGAACAAAGCCAAACACAAAGAAGAAGGAAAAATACAAACAGATATAATAATTTACTGCAATTATGTACTAAGAGAAATCCTTGTCAGTGAGTAACAGAACAACTTGATCTTTGCTACGATTGTGGTAAGGTCTGTAACGTTCTCACAGCCATTTCATCTAATCAAAAACGTTATATATGTAGAGCAACATCAAAAAGGTTTAACTGTATTTTCGTAACAGCATTATGGGATTTAAACTAAAGAATTAAATATTTTGGTTAAGTTTGGACCTATACAGGATATGTGTATCGACATGTACACATGGGGAGGTAACTAAGCATATATCCTGTTAGGTGACTTTTTGAATAGGTTTTTTCTATTGCTTTCTGCACTTATCCCGTATATTTCCGAAATAGAATATTAGGGATGTTAAAAATATTGTTGTAAGAGTCTAAACAAGCATTTATCAAAAAATAAAAATAATGAAATATTTGGCAAGATTTTTTTTAAAATCCAGACTTGTCAGTTAATGTCACTAAATTGGTTAGAGAGTTAATTATAAAGCTGCACATAATAATACTGACTGTGTTTAGTGGGCAGAAACGAATGCCGATAACGATAAGCTCAACGAGTTTTAACACCGTCAAAAATGTATTTAGACGTATCCTTGGCACAATAAGCTTCGCTCGTCCCACGCACAAACAAAGCCGCCTACATTTCGTTAGGCTCTTGAAATAGTATCATCTACTTTGTTGTCCATAGGTCAGGTAACCGAAAAGGTCAAGGACTGTTTAATAAAAGCTTTGTTACATCTGCACAAACAAGCATTAGATTTATTATAATCGTCAAGTAACGACTATTATGAAGAATACGATGATAATAACTACGATGAACAGACCTATAGACTAATAATGAGGGGGAACTGTGATGAAGACACTATGTTGAACATATTTCACCAAATTATTCCATGCTTTAAAAATAAAAAAAGGTAGTTTTAGAGTTTGTAATAAAATAATAATAATGGTAATATCAATAATTATTGTAGTAGTAGTAGTAGTAGTAGTAGTAGTAGTAGTAGTAGTAGTAGTAGTAGTAGTACTAGTAGTAGCAGTAGTAGTAGTAGTAGTAGTACTAATGACTCGTTTTTAACACCAAAGTAGATTAGGATGGGCTTCAAACGTAAACCGCACAAAATTCAAGGAGAGTAATGTCATCAGTACTACACTCATCAGTAACAAACTCCCACTGTTACTCCCGTTATCCCAGGTAGTATTTACACGTACTGATCAACCCGGGGGCAAATAAAGGCACCTTGATTTTATGCTGCTCCCCAGAAATCGAAACCGGGACCTCTAGATTAGTGACCAGGCCCCTATTCACTGGTCTATTAAGCTTCTTTAAAAAAATAAATATTTTATGAAGTATTTACATTTTTTAATCTAAATTAAAAATTTATTTTCTTTTGAATACGCTGAACGGGTCGATTTATTACCTACTTTGAAGGCCCATTACTACTGTGTGCCTTGACTCGGATGAAAAGTTCCTCCTACTAGGGGAAGTTGCATCTGCGACGGGGGTTTTCTAATGAATCACTCCACTAGAATAAATTTCCTAAATTGTAATCTCGTTATTGTGGCGTGGAACGTTAGTGGTGTTCAGTCCCGTCGTGAGTTCCTAACCAATCACAAGCCCAATGTGAGTTAAGAGAATTCATCTAACGCCACATAACAACGTGAGACTGCCTAGTTATGTATTCCGAAGGAATAATCTAGGTTTAAGGCGTCACTCAGTGGTCGTGCCTCCGCGCTGCAGATTTCCGGGGACAGCCGTAGAAGACCTCGGAGTTTACTGAGTTATACTGCCACTTTGTTTTGGCGTGTAAACCGCTGACTGACGATATCCAGACGCTGACCGACCTGAACTTCAAACATTCCGAATGGAAAAGTCGCTTAGCTATTACAGCCAGATGGCGCTGAAAGTTTCCTTCACATACACCAACTGCGTGCCTAGACCTCCACAACCGACGCATTATCCTCCACCCGAGGTGTTCTGACGTATTTGACATGACTATTGCCAAGATTATTGTCTTATCTATCGAAGTGACTGTGTTTACGTAGCTGTCATTTGCCATCCCAATTACAGATGCTTCTAGACACCCAATACATGGATGGGAGAAGAGCTCGAAGGGGATCCATGCAGGCTTGCCTTTTGTCAAAGGTTTCCCGACTTTGTTCGCACAGGCCCCGTTGACCACATCGACGAGGTGCTGCCTTGTTTGATGAGGCGTAGTCTCCATTACCGCTAATGTATCTCTGAACGGCGCCTTAGGTCTATTCTCAGTCTACGTCAACAACGTGCCCAAGTGAAGTGAAGGCCGACTGCTCATGTTTGCCTACGACACGGTGGCGTATAGTGATCGTCGTACTGAAATGGCTGTAGTTTGGCTCCAGAGTTAGGTGGATGCATACGGGTGAATGCGTGAACAAATGGAGGGTCTCTATTAACGCGATCAAGACACAGTTATAATCTTCTGTAGTCGCCGACTGAACATACGCAATACACAGCTTACATAGTCTAAAAGCTTGGAGAACTTTGGACCCCTCTTTGACATAGATATCTCCTAGCAGACACATTTCCAGCAAGTAGCCTGCAAAACGCCCGTCATCTTAATCTTTATTGGTATGTAATTCCGATGGTTACCTATGCTCTCCCAGTCTGGGCTACTTGACTGAAACTCACAAACGAAAACTTCAGTCGCTAGGATAGCAGTATAACTAAGGGAGACTAGCTTCCCCCTCAGCTTCCGCAGTCCCTCTTCTTCCCTCCAATCTCCATTTTGTTTTCTTAACTCTCCAAAGAATGCCATTCAAGTAGTTTGGTTCGGCATGTCTAATTGCAGTTGTATACATTAGTAAAAATAAAATTCTACCTGAATTGTACCCGCGCAATCAGTGTTCCCAACTAACTTAAATCACCCCCTTTCATTTTAAGTTAACAATATTTCACCCCTTTCATTTTTTGTATATTTCAATTTGCTCAATTTTAACACTTCTAAGCCTTACGTTGTTGTGTAGATTAATAATCATCTTAAAACGGTTACTATTATTATAAAAAATTACTATTATTATAAAAATAATGTAGTAATTACTTAATGTGGTAAACAACAAATATGAGATACCAAAGACTATACAATCTTCAGTAGTGGAAGGCAAAAACAAAAAGAAGGCATTTATAATTAGGAAAACACTGAAATCCGGCATATTAGGATTTGAACCTGCTAACAATAGAATGTGTATAATAAGAATAAAGACATTATTCTTTAATATAGCCATTATCAATATCTATGCACCAAAGGAAGAGAAGGATGATGAAAGGAAAGATTCATTTTATCAAAAACTGGAACAAGTTCCAGGTATATGACAAGAATATGACAAGCTCCCGTCAAATGATATAAAGATTATAGTTGGAGATGACAAAGCGAAAGTAGGTAGGGAAGAAATATACAAAGGAACGATTGGGAATCATAGCTTACATTAAGAATCCAACTACAATGGCCTACGGCTTATTGACTTTGCAGCAAGCAAGAATATGCGAATAAGCTCTATATTCTTCCCACACAAGAACATACATAAAGGAACTTGGAAGTCACCTGACCAGACAATCATCAATAAAATAGACCATGTATTAATAGAGAACAGACGTGCATCAAGTATTATGGATGTAAGATCCTTCCGGAGTGCGTGTTGTGGTACAGATCATTTTCTAGTTAAAGCGATCTTTAGATTGCGAATAAGGAAAACACCAAGAGGTTCAAATACTAAAATAATACCCCTGGACATAAACAAGCGTCGGAATCCAGAGGTAATGGAAGTATACCGAATGGAAATAGCTAATAAATTAAATTTTGTGGATCCACAAATAACAGATACAGATGTAAATAGAATTTAGGAACATTGGTGGAAAATAAAGACCAAAATAATGGAAACTGCCAAAGAAGTTATGGGAGAGAGAGATCAAAGAGACAATGGAATCTCTGGTTCGATGAGGAATGCATGGCACCCATTAAAAAACGAAATGATTCATATAAACGATATCTCAGCAGACCAACTAGACAGAGAAGGGAGAAATATGAAGAATTAAGAAAGAAAGTTAGTAAAGTCTACCAAAAAAAGAAAAGGAGGACTGCCTTAACGGAGGAAATCAATAGAATTAAAGAGGAACTCACAGATGGTAATACAAAATTGACCTACCAGAAAATCAATAATATTAAAGACGGATTTATAACCAACACGAATCTGTGTTATGATGAAGAAAGCAATATAATAGGACATGAATTAAAAATAAAACACGATGGAAGGAAGTATTTGATAAACTGCTGAATCCAAAGGTATCAAGTACAAGGGAAGGAACCACAAATAAATGACGCTCATGTGGAAAATCCCAGTCTGCAGGAAGTGAAAGATATTATACAACATTTGAAGAATTTTAAAGCCCCAGGAGTTGACTCAATCTCAAACGAACTAATAAAATACGGCGGCATAGAAGGAGAGATGCATAAATTGATTCAAAAATATGAAAGGTGAAATATATACCTGAAGAATGGAACATTACCTTAATAGTACCTATTCATAAAAAAGGAATACATTAGACTGCAGAAATTATAGAGGTATTTCAATCTTGTGTACAGGTTACAAAATATTCACCCGAATACTGCAGAAGAGACTGAAACCATATGTTGAAAGAATATTGGGGAATATCAAGGTGGCGTCCGGAGTGGAAGATCCTCTATAGACCAAATCTGCACAGTCAAAATACTGATGGAGAAGATGTGGGAAAACAATCTGGACCTAACACAAATCTTTGTAGATTTTAGGCAGGAGTTTGACAGCATAGATAGGAATAAACTTTTAGAAATTATGCTGTACTTTCAAATACTTATTAAATTAGTAAAACTGACAAGATTGACAATGATACAGACAACAGCCGAAGTCAAATTGCAAACGGGTATGAAAGGTCCTTTTAATGTCAAGAGAGGGTTAAAACAGGGCGATGGGCTGGCACCAACACTGTTCAACTTAGCACTTGAATATGTGATCAGGAAATTGTCAATTGATAGGAATTCAACATTAGAACATAAAATGGTCCAGATCGTAGGGTATGCAGATGATATCAATATTATAGCAAGATCCCAAGGAAGAGCAAAAGAAACATTCTAGGAACTCAAAGGTAAAGCAGAAGAGATAGGATTACAGATTAATACAGATAAAACAAAGGTTATGATCGCCACTCGGAAGAAAACCAGGAAAACTGTACAGTTTAAAATTAATCCACTAAACCTGGAAATAGTGAATCAGTTTAAATATTTGGGATGTTGGATGGCAGAAAACAATGAAGAAATAAATGAAATAAAGAAACGGATACAAGCCGCAAATAGAACATATGCTTCGTTGACATCTATATTCAAGACAAGGAATATCCACCATCAGTCCAAGGTCACATTATATAAAGTTATGATTAGACCGGTGATAACATATGTCAGCGAGACTTGGACTCTGAACAAACAAGCCGCTAACATAGTCGATACTTTTGAAAGGAGAATTTTGAGGGGAATGTATGGACCAATCCAAGTAAACGGGATATGGAGAATGCGTCACTATGAGGAGCTATACAAGCTGTATAAAGACAATGATCTGGCCACTACCATCCGACTGCCTAGATTGCAATGGGCAGGACACATCATTAGGATGGAAGACAACCGAATACCTAGGAAAGTACTGTTTAGTCAGATCGAGGGTAGAAGGTATGTGGGAAGACCCAAGACACGCTGGATTGAGGCAGTGGCGAGGGATGCTGATAATTTACTTAAAATAAAACGATGGACATCGACCGCCAAGGACAGGAAAAAATGGAGGCGGATGATTATGGAGGCTAAGGTTCGACTTCGAACTGTGACGCCATAGAAGAAGAAGAAGAATGACTTAATTGTGTGTGCTTATTGAACATAGAGAACTTCATGAAAATGTGACAATTGCAGCGACACTACTGCAATCTCCTATACTTGTCACCACCAGTCGCCATTGTAAAAATTTACTGTATTTTTTTAAACTAATTTAAAACATTAAATGTGGGTAGCTTAATCAGCCAATGACACTTCACCAGTTTTTGTACTGAAATTATGTTCGTACAAGTACCCGTTTGGTGTTATCATTGTTTTAGTACAATAATGAAATTTTAAATCTATACCTCCCATGTGACATCTTTTTCTAGTCTTTACAAGAAATTCTATATGCCACTTATTAATAGTCCTTGATGTAATGGAAATTAACTGAAGGTCGGTATATAAATCCGATCATCGGTTCTCATTAATTCTATTTACGTAGTAGATTAAAATGAGCAACACAGTCATTGTAAATGCTCACCGATAACCATTAATCGAAAAGATAAATTTTCAATATCTAAAGGAAAATGTTTAAAATATTTGTATTGTGAACGTAATATTTTAAGGTAGTTTAAATATTTAAACATACAATTTTAAAATCTTTTTTTTCGTGAAACTCAATGGAATTAATGATTTTAATATAAGGATGTTTTACATTTTAACACTTATAAGACGGCCGCACGTCCGTCCATTGTGTGGGAATTAGCTTCATTGTGTATAAGACCTTTTTATGTAAAATCGTATGGGAAACATTTATATCGTATGATATTTTTCATCTTAATAACAGAAGTTGAATATGGAAAACTCGGAAAAGATCCGCTCTAGTTTTTCGGTTGGTGATTTTTTGGCCAAAAGGGTTGTTCCACCCATGATTAGGGTGAGAACTTTGTTGCCCCATTTGTAATCCAGATGTCAGTTTATAAAAAAGAGATAAAAAATATATACATTTTACTACTTGGATTTCGTAGTCCATGACGTGTCCG
This sequence comes from Magicicada septendecula, assembly GCA_034769895.1. Classification (NCBI taxonomy): domain Eukaryota; kingdom Metazoa; phylum Arthropoda; class Insecta; order Hemiptera; family Cicadidae; genus Magicicada; species Magicicada septendecula. Next base: position 433,763,431 of record CM068369.1, on the reverse strand, counting down.
TTACTTAACTAAATAACACTATAATATTGACGACTCGGAACACTAAGTTTTTTATAAGTAAAAACGTAAAGTTTTACCTTACAGCCTAAACCGGCTTTCACCTATAGAAGGCTTCATCAGAGGCTGTCATTAGTAGCGCTGTTCGTCTTGTTGTTGGTGACGAGATAGTTTTTCGAAAGATCGAAGCTGTGTGTGTGTGGTGAGATGTGTTCGAATAATGCGTGCGATTTGAATTGTGTCTGTTCGTTTAGGATGTCGTTTGTATTTGTTTTTGTGTGTTTGTATATTTCTAATTGTTCTAGAGTGTCTAGTTTTCGGCCTTTTGTGTGTACGTGTAGTATGTTCATGTTATTGTCGATGTTTTTATATGTGTGGTTTGCTTTAATGAGGTGGTTTGCGAAGGTAGATTCTGTAGTGGTGTGGAGTGCTTTTGTGTGTTCAATGTATCTCTGTTTGAAGCTACGTCCTGTCTGGCCTATGTAGAATTTATTGCAATTTGAACAATTTAGCTTATATACACCGGGTAGATCGAATTTGTTTTGTACTTTGGGCATGCGTTTTGATAGTGTGTGTTCTGTTTTGTTAGTAGTTTTGAAAGCGATTCTGTATCCTGCTTTTTTGAATTTGTGGGCGATTTTTTCTGTTTGTTTGTTGATGTATGTTAGTGTTATGAATTTGTTGTTTTCTGTCTTTGTCTGTTGTTTGTTTTGTGTTTTGTGTAGGAGTTTACTGACTATTGTTCTGTCATAACCGTTAGATTCTGCTAGATATTTTATCGTGTTTAGTTCGTCTTTGTAGTCTATTTCATCTAAGGGGATGTTGTTAAGTCTATGTATCATGGTTCTAAAAGCAGCTAGTTTGTGTTGTATTGGGTGATTGGAGGTGTTGTGTATTAGTGTGTCAGTTGTAGTTGGTTTTCTGTATATACTGAATTTGTGCCTGTGTTCTAGTTTTGTGATGGAGAGGTCTAAGAAGTTTATGGTATTGTTGTGTTCGTATTCGGCAGTGAAGGTTATGTTATTATGTATTTTGTTTATGTGCGTTAGTAACTGTTCACATTGTCTTTTGTTTCCCCTGTATTTTATGTGAGTGTCTGTCATTGTTTGTGAGTATTTTTGTTTTTTCTAAGTGTTGGAGGAAGACTTCTGCTAGAATGCTGGATATGGGGGAGCCCATGGGTAGGCCTTCGTTCTGTGTGTAGTATTTATTGTTATAAGTAAAGTAGTTTTGTTTTGTGATAATGTTCAGAGTTTCTGTTATTTCATTGATAAGTTCGTCTGGTGTGTTGTTCTGTTTGAGTTTGTTTTGTAGGATGGTGATTGTTTCAGAGATGGGGATGTTTGTGTACAGGTTTTTAATGTCAAAGGAGGCTAATGTGGCGTTATGGGGGATGTGTATGTCTTTTATTTTTGTTACTAGGTCAGTGTCGTTTTTTACTGCAATGTTGTTGTCTATTTGTGTGTGTTGTCTAATAATTTTGTCTAGATATTTTGCCAGTTTGTGTGCAGGGGCATTACGGTAGTTGATAATGGGGCGGATCGGAATGTCTTCTTTATGGATTTTGGGAAGCGCTTGGAGTGTAGGTGCTGATGGTCGGATTTGTTTCATGTAGGGCTTTTGTTTATGTGTCATAATGTGTTTAGCTTTGTTGACTATTTGTTTTATTGAGTTTTGGTATCTGTCGGTGGGGTCGTGTTTTAGTTCTGTGATGTTGTTCTGTTCCATGAAGTTTTGTACTTTTTTGTGTAGGTTGTCTGTGGGGATAATTACAGTCGTGTTGCCTTTGTCAGCTTTTACAAATGTGATGTTGTGTTTGTGTGCCTTTTCCCTCAGTTTGATGGCTGTGTGTATTTCTGAGTTGTGGTTGTTGTTGTCTGGTGTCTTATGTACTCCTATTGTGTTGTTTATATTATGTCTTAATGTGTCTTGATGTTCTGGTGCTGTGTTTTGTATATTTGTTTCTGTGTCAATTATGAGCTTTGTCAGTGTTTTGTTGTTATGTTTGTAATGTATGTTATGTTTTAGGCCTTTATCAAGGAGTGTTTGTTCGTTTTTTGTGAGTGTGACGTTCGTGAGGTTTACTGTACGTGGGTAGAATTTGTGCGAGGGAATTATATCTGTTTTGATTGGTGTCAGGTTTTTTATTTTTCTGTCGTGTTTTGTCTGTATGTTATGTATTTGTTTTATTGTCCATTCATTTGTGTGATGTATTAGTTCAGTCATGTAATTGTGTCCGTATGTGTTGGCGATATGTAGGTGTAGTGTTAGAGCTTTGCGATTGAGGGCGTCTTTTTTCTTATATAGTTGTTTAATTGATTCTTTTATGTATGTTCTTTGTGCGATGTTTTGTGTTATTCGGGCGGCCTGGTTGTTATGTTTAATTTTGATTTGGGCATATTTAGGTGTTAGTGATTTGTTTATGCATGTTTTGTTGAAAGTTATGTGAGCTACAATCTTTCTAACCTTCAAAGTTGTGAACTTGTACGCTTGGACGTTGGCTCGTCTTGCTGAGTTAAATTCTTGGACTTCGTTGTCCATGACGTGTCCGTTACTTAACTAAATGTCACTATAATATTGACGACTCGGAACACTAAGTTTTTTATAAGTAAAAACGTAAAGTTTTACCTTACAGCCTAAACCGGCTTTCACCTATAGAAGGCTTCATCAGAGGCTGTCGTTAGTAGCGCTGTTCGTCTTGTTGTTGGTGACGAGATAGTTTTTCGAAAGATCGAAGCTGTGTGTGTGTGGTGAGATGTGTTCGAATAATGCGTGCGATTTGAATTGTGTCTGTTCGTTTAGGATGTCGTTTTTATTTGTTTTTGTGTATTTGTATATTTCTAATTGTTCTAGAGTGTCTAGTTTTCGGCCTTTTGTGTGTACGTGTAGTATGTTCATGTTATTGTCGATGTTTTTATATGCGTGGTTTGCTTCAAAGAGGTGGTTTGCGAAGGTAGATTCTGTAGTGGTGTGGAGTGCTTTTGTGTGTTCAATGTATCTCTGCTTGAAGCTACGTCCTGTCTGGCCTATGTAGAATTTATTGCAATTTGAACAATTTAGCTTATATACACAATTTGTCTTTTGTTTCCCCTGTATAGTATTAGAATGTCATCAACGTATCTGTGCTAATATAGTATTTTATGTGAGTGTCTGTCATTGTTTGTGAGTATTTTTGTTTTTTCCAAGTGTTGGAGGAAGACTTCTGCTAGAATGCTGGATATGGGGGAGCCCATGGCCTTCGTTCTGTGTGTAGTATTTATTGTTATAAGTAAAGTAGGAAAGACAATGTGAACAGTTACTAACGCACATAAACAAAATACATAAAAACATAACCTTCACTGCCGAATACGAACACAACAATACCATAAACTTCTTAGACCTCTCCATCACAAAACTAGAACACAGGCACAAATTCAGTATATACAGAAAACCAACTACAACTGACACACTAATACACAACACCTCCAATCACCCAATACAACACAAACTAGCTGCTTTTAGAACCATGATACATAGACTTAACAACATCCCCTTAGATGAAATAGACTACAAAGACGAACTAAACACGATAAAATATCTAGCAGAATCTAACGGTTATGACAGAACAATAGTCAGTAAACTCCTACACAAAACACAAAACAAACAACAGACAAAGACAGAAAACAACAAATTCATAACACTAACATACATCAACAAACAAACAGAAAAAATCGCCCACAAATTCAAAAAAGCAGGATACAGAATCGCTTTCAAAACTACTAACAAAACAGAACACACACTATCAAAACGCATGCCCAAAGCACAACACAAATTCGATCTACCCGGTGTATATAAGCTAAATTGTTCAAATTGCAATAAATTCTACATAGGCCAGACAGGACGTAGCTTCAAACAGAGATACATTGAACACACAAAAGCACTCCACACCACTACAGAATCTACCTTCGCAAACCACCTCTTTGAAGCAAACCACGCATATAAAAACATCGACAATAACATGAACATACTACACGTACACACAAAAGGCCGAAAACTAGACACTGTAGAACAATTAGAAATATACAAATACACAAAAACAAATAAAAACGACATCCTAAACGAACAGACACAATTCAAATCGCACGCATTATTCGAACACATCTCACCACACACACACAGCTTCGATCTTTCGAAAAACTATCTCGTCACCAACAACAAGACGAACAGCGCTACTAACGACAGCCTCTGATGAAGCCTTCTATAGGTGAAAGCCGGTTTAGGCTGTAAGGTAAAACTTTACGTTTTTACTTATAAAAAACTTAGTGTTCCGAGTCGTCAATATTATAGTGACATTTAGTTAAGTAACGGACACGTCATGGACAACGAAGTCCAAGAATTTAACTCAGCAAGACGAGCCAACGTCCAAGCGTACAAGTTCACAACTTTGAAGGTTAGAAAGATTGTAGCTCACATAACTTTCAACAAAACATGCATAAACAAATCACTAACACCTAAATATGCCCAAATCAAAATTAAACATAACAACCAGGCCGCCCGAATAACACAAAACATCGCACAAAGAACATACATAAAAGAATCAATTAAACAACTATATAAGAAAAAAGACGCCCTCAATCGCAAAGCTCTAACACTACACCTACATATCGCCAACACATACGGACACAATTACATGACTGAACTAATACATCACACAAATGAATGGACAAAAAAACAAATACATAACATACAGACAAAACACGACAGAAAAATAAAAAACCTGACACCAATCAAAACAGATATAATTCCCTCGCACAAATTCTACCCACGTACAGTAAACCTCACGAACGTCACACTCACAAAAAACGAACAAACACTCCTTGATAAAGGCCTAAAACATAACATACATTACAAACATAACAACAAAACACTGACAAAGCTCATAATTGACACAGAAACAAATATACAAAACACAGCACCAGAACATCAAGACACATTAAGACATAATATAAACAACACAATAGGAGTACATAAGACACCAGACAACAACAACCACAACTCAGAAATACACACAGCCATCAAACTGAGGGAAAAGGCACACAAACACAACATCACATTTGTAAAAGCTGACAAAGGCAACACGACTGTAATTATCCCCACAGACAACCTACACAAAAAAGTACAAAACTTCATGGAACAGAACAACATCACAGAACTAAAACACGACCACACCGACAGATACCAAAACTCAATAAAACAAATAGTCAACAAAGCCAAACACATTATGACACATAAACAAAAGCCCTACATGAAACAAATCCGACCATCAGCACCTACACTCCAAGCGCTTCCCAAAATCCATAAAGAAGATATTCCGATCCGCCCCATTATCAACTACCGTAATGCCCCTGCACACAAACTGGCAAAATATCTAGACAAAATTATTAGACAACACACACAAATAGACAACAACATTGCAGTAAAAAACAACACTGACCTAGTAACAAAAATAAAAGACATACACATCCCCCATAACGCCACATTAGCCTCCTTTGACATTAAAAACCTGTACACAAACATCCCCATCTCTGAAACAATCACCATCCTACAAAACAAACTCAAACAGAACAACACACCAGACGAACTTATCAATGAAATAACAGAAACTCTGAACATTATCACAAAACAAAACTACTTTACTTATAACAATAAATACTACACACAGAACGAAGGCCTACCCATGGGCTCCCCCATGTCCAGCATTCTAGCAGAAGTCTGCCTCCAACACTTAGAAAAAACAAAAATACTCACAAACAATGACAGACACTCACATAAAATACTATATTGGCACAGATACGTTGATGACATTCTAATACTATACAGGGGAAACAAAAGACAATGTGAACAGTTACTAACGCACATAAACAAAATACATAAAAACATAACCTTCACTGCCGAATACGAACACAACAATACCATAAACTTCTTAGACCTCTCCATCACAAAACTAGAACACAGGCACAAATTCAGTATATACAGAAAACCAACTACAACTGACACACTAATACACAACACCTCCAATCACCCAATACAACACAAACTAGCTGCTTTTAGAACCATGATACATAGACTTAACAACATCCCCTTAGATGAAATAGACTACAAAGACGAACTAAACACGATAAAATATCTAGCAGAATCTAACGGTTATGACAGAACAATAGTCAGTAAACTCCTACACAAAACACAAAACAAACAACAGACAAAGACAGAAAACAACAAATTCATAACACTAACATACATCAACAAACAAACAACAATCGCTTTCAAAACTACTAACAAAACAGAACACACACTATCAAAACGCATGCCCAAAGCACAAAACAAATTCGATCTACCCGGTGTATATAAGCTAAATTGTTCAAATTGCAATAAATTCTACATAGGCCAGACAGGACGTAGCTTCAAACAGAGATACATTGAACACACAAAAGCACTCCACACCACTACAGAATCTACCTTCGCAAACCACCTCATTGAAGCAAACCACACATATAAAAACATCGACAATAACATGAACATACTACACGTAAACACAAAAGGCCGAAAACTAGACACTCTAGAACAATTAGAAATATACAAACACACAAAAACAAATAAAAACGACATCCTAAACGAACAGACACAATTCAAATCGCACGCATTATTCGAACACATCTCACCACACACACACAGCTTCGATCTTTCGAAAAACTATCTCGTCACCAACAACAAGACGAACAGCGCTACTAACGACAGCCTCTGATGAAGCCTTCTATAGGCGAAAGCCGGTTTAGGCTGTAAGGTAAAACTTTACGTTTTTACTTAAAAAAAACTTAGTGTTCCGAGTCGTCAATATTATAGTGATATTTATACATTTTACTTCTAAAACGTCTAATTTTCCTTGACTATAAGTCTGTAATTTGTGACAATAGTTAGAGTGAGTGTACTGTCCTGGCAGTGTTATTGCACATGCAATGTATCACTTTTGTACTCTACATTGTTCTCTACCGTTAACTGAAGACCAATTATTATACGTCCCATGTTAAATTGGTATACATATCGTAAAAATCAAGAAAATTATATTATTTAATAATATTTTACATCCCCGTTTATAGAACATTAAATTTACATTTTAATGTCTTTGAATTCCTATGTATATTTTACACTGAGAATTTGACAGTACCGAAAATCTGTTACACTACCGAGGTTGGCCTGATAAATGTTCGAAAATCATCTACGCAAATGTTTGACCTGAAGGCTTTGTGTATAAAAATGAATTATCATAAATGCTATTTGAACAGAACATATAAAATGATGAATGGTAAAATCTGTGTCAAGAAAGATAAAAAGTATTATTAAAAGTATTTATTGTTTTATACAAAAACTTTTTAAGCATTGAAAGACACATTCAAAATTTGAAATATAAAAATTAAGACTGTATCGCGTACAGTTTTTCTGAGCTAAAGACAAGATTATTTGTTTAACTTTTGTTTGAAGCAAGTTGTTTCTGTAGCTTCAATCTTATCTCTTATACAACCTGTACTGCTGTACGCAGACATTCGCTTTGCTATCTGACGCAGACACAAAACAAGAACACCAATTAAGTGTTTTGTAACGTAGACAAGATGTTACAATGGCGAGAATTGCAAACGGATTGGGCTGCCTTTTTCAGGCTGTACGCCGACAGTACGTATTAACATCAAGGTTATAAGCTTAGTCATTTCTTCATTTTCAGATTCCACTGTCGCTTTGTTTTAATTGTACACATTACTAATTTGAATTGATATTGTCCATGTGAAAATTTCTTTCATTATTTATTCTGAAAATTAAAATTTTCATATTTTATTAAAATACGAATTGGTAATATATTGCCAGTTTTTTAACATTAAATAAAAATTTAAGAGGAAAGTAATTTATAGGTTTTGAAAGACCCATTTTAAATTTAAAAGTCCCTAACTACTTTTGGTTAAGTCTTTTGCAAGTGTTGTGCGCTGATGATCTGTGTAATTGTAAAATAATTTTGTTTATTTTATGATAGTGTAACTTTTACTCTACATAGAAAATGTCATGTGGTATAATTTATCTACTGCAGAAGAAAATTTCTGATTTCATGAACCTGGGAGATGTCCACTTTACCTAGTACAAATGCATTAAAAAACATGGAATACGGTATATTTGATTTTCAGAATATTGTAGTATAAATTATTAAAAAAAATGATGAGTGATATGTTGAGGTAATTAAAGCACATGCGGTATATGTCGAACATATTAACGCAACGTAAATTACAGGCAAATATTAAGGGCAAACAATTTAGGGAAAATCTTGAACAAAAAATAATAAGAAAATTGAAAAGTTGGTGTAGTGGGGAGATCGTAGGTACAGAAAGAAGTGACTAACACTCACTAGATAATTCAATCCGTAGAACACAGATCTACGACAAATCATCATAATGATTTTAAGTGGAAAAGTTTTAGAAAAATCTGTTGTATGCCTATAAAGTGTCTTGTTACGTAAAAGTGATAAGTGAATAATTGGAGTGTAAAAAAACAAGGTTTTCCTTAGGTGAGAGGAAATATGAATGTGAATAAATCATAAATTCAATAGAAAAGACTTTTCACATACATAATTACCATTGTTCCACACCCCTATAGAAAAATTATTCCGATTAGCACTTTCAAGCTTCTCAGCTCATCGTCAGATTGGAAATCGGAACAATTTCCTAATCGGAATAATTTTCTATAGTGGTGTGCAACAGTGTCAATTCTGTTGTGATTATAACCACTAACACAACTTTCTTAATTAAATTTTCACATAAAATTGCAGACGATGTAAACGTGCATGAAAAACGGACGTAACTTATTTAAAACTTGATTTATTTTTGTGTGTTATTTTGAGAGGACCGATTGGTCCGCTCTGGCTCTTCTGGAGCAAGCTACCTTCAGCCGTGTGGGTATGGTTTTGTTGCGTACGCCAGCGGTGACCGGCCGGGTACCAGCGTAGAGACGATGTTGGTGTTCAGGTGTGTGTAGCCTCTAGGAGAGGGTGTGGGGGGTGATCAGTGCCAAACTTATGGACTATAATGCCAGTGTCGTGCAGCAATTGACGCTAGAGATGGAGAGAAGCGTCGTAGTGGCATCAAGGTCGGTTTAGGGAACAGGTTGTTAGGTTGTAAGATTGGACTCCCAGTAGAGGGTGTTTTGTTTTATTTTATTTATTGACTACACTCACGTTGATGAGGTAGGAAGATGCGGGGGGCTGGTTTTTTTTAAGGCCAGAGGCGAGCGCTAGGCGGGTCCAGGGACTCTTCTGTTTCGTGGTTTTCGACGTGGTATCGGGGGCGGGGGTTCGTCCGCAAGAGTCAAGAGACGGTTCAGGATGAAGTATGAACGCCGGGCATTTTGGTCTGGTCTATTAGGGGGGTTGAGGAGGGTTTGTAGTGTTGTTCTTGTTTTCGCTGTAGTAGCGTACTTCCAATAAAGTTTCTGTAGGAATATGTCGAGGTCCGGGAAAAGTTTGTGTAGGGCATATAAAGCCGTATTCGGGGTTTTGGTGATGGGAGCACGGCGGTAAATCAGGCGCAGGACCCGCCGTTCTGTGATTCTGTATGATTTGAGTTTGTTCGTCTCAGTCGTAAGCAGGATCGGATGTGCATAAGTTAGTATTGGTCTGATGCATGTAGTGTAGATCCTGGTGAGTAGTTCACTGGAGCAGTGGTCGTTTGTGCTTAGTGTGCGTAGTGCTCGTGCTTGGTCATTGGTTTTCTTGATGTGCTGTCGCCAGGTCAGTGTGGTGTCAAGGGTGACTCAAAGGTAATTGGAGTCACGCTTCGGAATTATGTGTGGAAGGCCAACGCGGACTGGAGTTTGAAAGAAGTGTCTCGTGTTACGTCCTGTGCGGTTGAAAACGCAAAGTTGGGTTTTGTCCGTGTTTACTGCGATTCTCCAAGTATTGCAGTATGTACTTGACATTACGGACAGCTGGTTTTTATGTGAATATTTTGAAAAACGATTGCTGTGAAATATCGACAGAGAAAGGGAGGCTGAAAACAACCGTAGTCGGCACTCGACAATGCAGTGATTTGGATGACATAAACATTTAAAGAAAATGGAAAGGCAGAAGAGAAAATAAGAATAGCCTAGATAAAGAAATGTACTGAAACTATGTGACACTGAGAAGCAAGACTGAAGTTTCGTTTTTATCAATCTAGTCTTGGTTATTAAAAATATGTCAGATTGTAAGTTTAACAACAACAACAATAATTTGTACATAAAAATAAAGTACATTGAATTATTAAAATATCAATCATTATACTAGTTGCGCTACACATAAGTAATAAAAGTTTAATATAAAATGTCTTTTATCAACTATTAGTTGGTATTACTATCTAAATTACACCGTTATATACAATTGTGTATTACTTTCTACTCAACTAAATACTATAGTGTGAGATACGATTTAACTGATAATACTTGCTCTGAGTATGTTCTTATTTTGACGAAAATTTTAAACAAATTTCACATTATAAAAGATTTATACAAATTAATTTACACGTAACATATAAATTTATAATGTTTCACAGTTGTTTATCCTAATTTAAATTGCATTTCTAACCCTAGTTTTGTGTTTACATTGTTACGACATCACAGAACAATCTACATGTTTATCGAACGTTCCAGACGGATCCGGAATGTAATGCGGCGGCCTACGTGACACTTGACATGTGAGGTAATATTACGTAATGCGGCATGTCTCGTCCGTTCTGGATCCATCTCAATTAGCCCAGCGGTGCGTGTTTCTGCGAAGGTCGCGCTGAAGTGTCCTCTAGAATTTTCGATGACTTGTTAAGGACGCATGTTATGGAACACAGCAGACTATAAATAGCCCATACCTGCTGCTAAGTTTTCAGTTATTGTCGCGCGATTGCAAGCGATATTACTGTGTGCGTTCAAGTGGTTATTAGTTATGTGTTGTGTTTTATATCGGACGGTATTGTAATACAATTGTGTTTTAATATTAGTTGACATTTATTTGCGTGTGAACAATTTATATTTGATTTGTTATAAGAGACTGTGTTGTTAATTACGAACTGTTTAACTTTGAAAATTAAAGCTGGTGATTAGTGACTTAATTGGTGTTTTGAATTTTGTTTGCACTGTACCTACGACGATCAAGTAGACCGTCGTAACAGTGGTGTCAGAACTGGGATAGAACGGTTAACATTGGAAACAGTGGACAGTTTGTACAAGACGAGGTAATTCGTAATTAATCGGTAAACAATGGATGCCAGTCAGATGATGGAAGCTTTCCAAGCGCTGCTGCGGCAGACACGGGAAGAGACAAAAGAAGAACGAAGACAAGAAAGAGAAGAGGCTGAGGAACGTCAGAAAAAACTAATGAGAGAAACAGAAGAACGTCAAAAAGAAGAAGGCAGGCAGGAGGCGGAAGAAGCAGAAAGACGACAGGATGAGAAACGTAAGCAGGAAACAGAAGACATCAAAGATCAAAGAGTTAATACAGGAGGAAAAGCAGACACAACAACAAACCGCTGCAGAGTTGGGTCTCCTACGAGGTGAGCTTAATAAGCAAGTTACTAAAATATCGGAAAAATCTGTCTTGACTGTGGAAGAAGCTATGTCAAAAAAAATATCTGCAGTAGAAAAGTCAATGGCAAACATAAGAGAACGCATTAAAAGTGAAGTTGAACAGTTCATGAATATGCAACCAAAACAAATTTCTGAACAGACTGTACCAATGATAAAGACAGAGAAAGATACAGAAAATGAGTCAATAGAGAAGGTAACGCGCCTGCGGTTGGGACAGTTTATGTCAAGGCCCCAACCTTTGATGGAAGCACGCACTGGGCGACGTACTTACTATACTATGAAATCAAAGATTGTTTTCAGTTCGGGGACAGTCACTGGGAAGAAACTCTCTTCTGCAAGATCGTATGAATACCGGGGACACAACACCGATACGACAACCTCCTCGAAGGCCTCCATTATCTAAACAAGATAAAATGTCTCGGTTAGAACAGGACATGTTGACAGAGTTAGTAATCGAACCTTCGTCAAGTGCTTGGTCTTTTCGTGTAGTGCTGGTCACGAAGAACGATGGTGGATTGCGTTTCTGCGTAGACTACCGGAGGTTAAATGACGTTACAAAGAAAGACTGCTATCCATTACCTCGCGTCGACGATACACTCGACACGTTGTACGGAGCAGAGTGGTTTTCCACATTGGACTTGTTGAGTGGATATTGGCATGTGAGTCTTCATCAAGAAGACAAGGAGAAGACCGCTTTCTCGATCTCAAGTGTCTTATTCCAATTTAACGTCATGCCATTAGGCAACATTTGAAAGATTGATGGACCTGGTACTCCGAGGCCTGACGTGGAAAACTTGCCGTATTTATTTAGACGATGTCATAATAATCGGGAAGACTTTCAAAGACCATTTGAAAAACCTTAAGGAAGTTCTAACTAGAATTCACGGTGCCCAAGTGAAGCTGAGCCCGAAGAAGTGTTCTCAATTCGAGAAGGAATTACAGTATCTGGGCCATCTGGTTTCGGCAGCGGGTGTTAGCTTGGATGCTAATAAAGTAGACACCGTAAGAGACTGGCCAGTGTCGAAGAGTAAACACGAAGTACGGAGTTTCCTGGGGTTATGTTCATATTACAGACGTTTTGTGAAAGGCTTCGCCAGTATTGCTCCACCACTACTTTAGCTAACGGAAAATAAACGAAACTTCCAGTGTTCGAGAGAGTGTGACCAAGCATTTAGGACTTTGAAGATTGCATTATGTTCGCAGCCAATTCTCGATTTTCCAGCCTCCGAAGGGAAGTACATCGTAGACACAGACGCAAGCAATACTGGTCTAGGAGCAGTCTTGTCTCAAGTGCAGAACGGTGAAGAGCGAGTTATAGCGTATTACAGCAAGACGCTTTCTAAACCAGAGAGAAATTATTGTGTTACAACGAGAGAGTTGTTTGCTATTGTCAGAGCTTTGGAACACTTCCATAAATACCTCTATGGGAGAGAATTTTTACTACGTACCGACCATGCCGCGCTTGCATGGCTCTTGAGATTTAACAATTCGGAAGGACAGTTAGCAAGGTGGCTCGAACGTCTGCAAGAGTACAACTTCAAGGTACAACATCGGAAGGGACGCCTCCATGGTAATACAGATGGCTTATCACGAAGACCGTACCCGGAAGACTGCCGACATTGCCACAGGAAGGAAGAACAAAACTCAAGCGAACATGTTCCCGCCATCACGGTAGATTTCCTGGTAGACGGCTGGACGACACAAGACTGTCGATAAGAACACATGACTGATGAAGACATTGGACTGATCTTGACAGCAAAGGAGGAAGGTCGCTGCCCGGATTGGCATGATATCTGCCACAGTTCCGAAGTTTTGAAGGGCTATTGGCACAATGGGTATCCCTTACCTTAGAGAACGGATTGCTGAAAAGGGCTTGGGAAAGTGCAGATGGACGAGACGTGCTCATGCAGTTGATAGTTCCCCGAAGTAAAGTGCAGTCTGTTTTGAAGGAGATGCATGATGGGACGTCTGGAGGCCATCTTGGCGTTAACAAACCCTTTGACAAAATACGGAAGCGATTCTATTAGCTTCATCTTCGCCACGACGTAGAGGAATGGGTTCGGACTTGTGAAATATGTGCTGCAAGCATGGGCCTACAAAGCAGAAGCAGGGGAAAAATGAGACAGTATAACATTGCACTGCCTTTTGAGAGAATTGCCGTAGACATTGCTGGACCATTCCCAGTTACGATGGAAACCGGTACATCATGGTTGTAGATGACTACTTTACTAAGTGGGTGGAAGCCTACGCAATTCCAAATAAAGACGTTACCACTGTGGCAAAGCAGTTAGTTCACAACTTCTGTTGCCATTATGGAGCTCCTATGGAAATCCATACGGATCAATGGAGAAATTTCGAATTAGGAGTGTTTAAAGAATTATGCCGTCTACTCGGAATTCGAAAGACCAGGACAACGCCTCTGCATCCTCAGTCGGACGGGATGGTTGAGACATTCAATAGGACACTTGAGCAGCATCTTTCGAAGGTTGTTGACGAGAACCAAACAGACTGGGACCAACGTATACCACTATTCCTCATGGCGTATAGATCATCAGTACATGACACAACCGGCATGACTCCAGCAAAATTGGTATTTGGGCGGGAGATTCGTCTTCCTGGGGACTTAATGTTCGGATCACCTGAGACTCAGTCCCTAGAGCCGCAGAACTATTCCTCGCAATTAGAAAACCAACTGCGAGAAATGAATCGCTTGGTAAGAGGACGGCTGAAAATTGCCAGTGATAAAATGAAAACTCGGTATCACAATCGCAGCAATAGTGTGGGTTTCCAAGAAGGAGATCAGGTCTGGTTGATCAAAGCAAAGCGCCGTCGTGGTCGCTCACCTAAGCTTCAGTCTAACTGGGAAGGACCCTACACTGAGAAAAAAAGAATCTACGATGTTGTTTATCGGATACATCAGGAAGGACAGCGGAAGTTCAAGATCGTCCACCTAGATCGCCTGGCTAAGTATTACTTCAGAGCCGGGTTGCCAGTTCGGGCTTAAGAAGGGGGCAGTGTTACGACATCACAGAACAATGTACGTGTTTATCGAACGTTCCAGAGGGATCCGGAATGTAAACCGGTGGCCTACGTGACACTTGACATGTGAGGCATTATTACGTAATGCGGCACGTCTCGTGCGTTCTGGATCCATCTCAATTAGCCCAGCGGTGCGTGTTTCTGCGAAGGTCGCGCTGAAGTGTCCTCTAGAATTTTCGATGACTTGTTAAGCACGGATGTTACGGAACACGGTAGACTATAAATAGCCCATACCTGCTGCTAATTTTTCAGTTATTGTCGCGCGATTACAAGCGATATTACTGCGTGGGTTCAAGTGGTTATTAGTTAAGTGTTGTGTTTTATAATCGGACGGTATATTGTAATACTATTGTGTTTTAATATTAGTTGACATTTATTTGCGTGTGAACAATTTGTATTTCATTTGTTGTAAGAGACTGTGTTGTTAATTACGAACTGTTTAACAGTGAAAAGTAAAGCTGGTGATTAGGGACTTAATTGGTGTCTTGTATTTTGTTTCCTCTGTACCCACGACGATCAAGTAGACCGTCGTAACAATTAGAATAAATATTGAGAATCAAACACAAGTACTTGTAATGGGTAAATCATTTAATTAACGTATGCCTTCGTTGTATGTTGAAACGTTATAATTAGCATTACATTTACGTATATAGTTGAATTTGTATTTATATTATTCACAAGTTATATAAATACAACAATCAAAGTATAAACGTCGCGTCTGAACAATGAAACAGACGCTAGAGAAACATTAGTATAAACGTCGTATCTGAACAGTGGAAACATACGCTAGAGAAACTACTATCAACTACTATTACTATTATTTATTACTATTATTATTATTATTATTAATTTTTTCATTGTAGTTTAAATAAACAAACTCAGAGATAGACAGCTATAAAGTATATACAACACTACTTCTAGTTTTAGGTTATCCAACACACACTAGTTTGATACAAAATAAATGTAACTTACTTAACAGTGTCGGCTGAAATAATACAGGTCACCAGTTACATATGTTCGCACACAACAAATCACTATAACCGGTTTACAATAAACTAAACTAACTCACTGCTTCGGATAGAGGTCTTTTATGATCAGGCTGTGTGACAAATTTGACCTGGATGCTGACAGATACTCGACTGTAATCTGCCTGGGTGTTGCGTTTGAAGATGTCGAGAAGGTGGGTAAGCATTTCGTAATACTACAGCTGACACAAAGCGTCACGTAGCCAAACATGTTATCTATCGCTCAGCGTGTTAGTAACAGAGCCTGTAAAAACTAAAATGTATGTTATATGTGTAAGCTTATACAAACAACTGTATATGTAAAAATACACATGCAGATGCACTACCCACACTCATAATAATATACAAATTATAATAATTAATGTTCAATGTAATTTAGGTTGTTACATATAGTTACTGTGTGTGTGTGTGTGTGTGTGTGTGTGTGTGTGTGTGTGTGTGTGTGTGTGTGTGTGTGTGTGTGTGTGTGTGTAATATTACATTCCATGTCTATTATAATAAGTATATTTGGTATATGTAATATATACCTATTCATGTATGTAATACATTACGGATTAATAATGTACATTATTTTAAAAGTAGCATATTCGCTTTTAGAATACACGAAATTATTTTATTAGACATATACAAATACACTGTCACGTACGTATGCGTGTATGCTATGTGTTATAGGGTGACTACAATATGTAGGGTTGGTATGTATATGTCGGTCCAATAACATGTGAGATCGGTCTTGGAGTGTGGGACAGAAAAAAACTTTTACCACTCTGTACAACATCAGTAAGCTGCTTTGTAGTAACACTACCCTTATTGATTCACATTTTAATCTCCTCTTTGGCGCTACCATTCTACGATATTATAACCCCAAGATATGTTCTCTCATATTTTTTTCACCACCACTGTTTCGGTCCAAAAATTAAATCTCAAGCCGGTGTTTGCTGAAGCGTTCAGTCATATCCTACAAAATGTTGAGGTTTATAAAATACACGCTTATTTTGTAATTTTGCATTCTTTCCTATGTGTGTTATAAAAACGTTTAACGATTTTGTCTTTATAAAAACTGGGTTCATACGTGCGTAAACCAAACAGTAAAATGACTTTATATTACTGGACCTTGTTGAACCGCTGCTGTAAAAATGAAAAAGTAATACATTTTAACCGTTTCTTAATCTGATACATGTACTATTACTTAAATTCAGCGTTTGTTTTACTTAAGATTCGTCGCTGTGGTTCTCTTTATTTACATGTATTAAGTAAATGTAAATTTAAGGTGTCTGTATAGATTTTCGTAAAAGTGAATTACGACTCTGCCATATTTTGTCGCAGTGTTATACGTGGAACTAAACCAAACACACAGCAAACGGTTGAACGAAATAAAGAAGACTAATACGTAGAATCTATTATAATACGGGAACTGTAATAATGTATTTTTATCTAACTGAAGACCTATGTAACGCGTTCCATGGGATAATAAATAAAATATGAAAACAAGATGGGGCAAATGTTTTCATCGGTTAAAGTTAATAATGTCATTGCAAAAGTATCTTAGTAGTTAAATGGTGAGAACTTTCTTCATAGGGTTTTGCTACCTTTTATTGTATATTAACTGTAAAAATTCACAAGATCTCCTAAAACCGAGTCAAGTGAGCCTATGTCTTTTATTAATTTATATTTAAAAAATAAACTGGCAAAATATTTTTGGCGTTTTCACAATCTTGTGTCTTTTATGATGTAATCCAGTCTTCAGCAGGTATGATTTGCACACGGTCGAGTGCTTGTACGCAGCTAAATTGCCCTGCCAGCGTGTATAATAGTCGTCCCCCGCTGTATGCCGTAGTTGTCATTTACGCCTTACGTTTACGAGATAGGCAACGTGTGTGCCAATACTTCATAGGGCCTGGCAGAGTTGTGTACTATATATACTATAGGTCGGCGAACAACGCAGTTAACATTTTCCGGTGGTTTCTAACCACCTCCGGCTAGGTGATTATTCTCAGCGCATCACCGCGAAGGTTGTAGACTCATCTTGCAGACTTGATGGGGTATAAAGAAAGGGTACATTTAGTTGTTAACTTGCGATTCACTGTGCGTTATCGGATTATGGTATTTTGTGTAAAATGTTAATTGTAAATTACTGTGTGCAAAAATTTGTGACTTTTATTATTATTATTGTGGCAATGTTAATTTGGCAATATTTATTGTTTTTTATATTAGCGTGTGTCGAACAATCATGAACTTGAAACATTGTTTTCCACGCGTGTTTTTGTTTATTTAAACTGTTGTTAACGTTGTAATTGACAATTTATCTTATGTTAAATTATTTTATTTTTACTGTTCAAAGACGACAATTCAGCGTAAGAATATTATTGCCGTGGTTGTATGAGCTACTCTTAATCTAGTTTCGTATTACACCTATGGCAATATTTCAGATAATTTAGTTACTTTATTATTGTCTGTTCTTGATTGGAGGTATTAGGAGATCGTGAAAAACTGTATATTTGAAAGATTTTTGTAGCTTCATGACATCATGATATATGTCACGCAACCGTAAAGGCAGGGCGGTACAGTTCTTTGAAAACTCTCGCTACTTGTTCCTGTACACAAAAATTTTAACTCTAAAACTTCGTAAGGTCTACTAAAGCTGAGTCAGATGTTTGTCATATACAAAACACGATTAATGGGTTATACAAACAAACACCAAAATCAAATAAATTCAATTACTGTTAAATACCTACACACTTCCCATTGTCCGAAACAGTGCTTCATGTCATCGACTGTAACCCGATCTGATTTTCATGTCTACCAGCTCCGCCCTTTTGATTTTCACAATCTCTGCTGTTTCAATATGGTACGCATTCAACACTTCTTAGATTTTTGAGAAGAGGTAGAAGACAATGTAGTAACAGCTTGCGACTAAGAAGGGTGCCATGTCGTTAATTGCAAAAATTTTTTGAGTTGTTCAACGCTAATGCTTGGGTTAAACAACTTTGGTTAATTTTGACACTGGTAACACTGCTTCTCCAAATATACTCCAGCAATACGATGATGACGATTTTTTTTTAGTTATAGTTTCCGCATCTTTCCTCATCTCCTTATAGCTATCCCAATCGCCTACTTCAAGATTTGTATCTAACGGGGAAGCAGATTCACTGTATCCCGATGTGAATATCTTGGTGCACTCTGTTTCAGGGGAACGTCCGTATACCATAAAAGAAAGAGGAATAAGGCGACAATACAAGCATATGCTGAAATGTGCATGTATTAAATAAAATAAATATTTAGATAAATTTTAATAATATGTAATAGACAAGCAGGTGTGAAGTTGAAAGCTGAGTTAGACGCAGGAATGAACATGCATGATCACGCGACTATTGCTGAAAGAGTGTACAGCAGTAAATAGTGTGTATGTGTGAAGCCTGTTCAAGCCTGCAAGTTTGCAATCTCACCCCAAATATATACTAAATTAGAGTTTTTATTTAATTATAAGCAAACCGTAAATGTTAGAAAGATTGTAAAGACTTCTAAATATGCATAAAAATCAGACACATGTGCAGTGAGAAATTGGTGTGATTATGACGTTCAGTGCGAATTCTGTGCGATTTTAAGAGCATAGTACTTACGTTAATGATGTGATCACTATGATAATTACGTATAATATGTGTAATTAAATCAGACAATGTTAGATCACTTTGAAATCCGCATTAGACATTGCAATTGGCAAAAATGTGCGAATATGTGATATTGGACGGTAGTGGGGGAACTGACGCCACTGACAGTTTCTGACGTGCAGAATCCTGAGCCGACAGGTGTGGCTTTTTTGGTGAATATAAATACGAGCCCAGGAGAGCCAAATTTACTCTTCAATCAGTTTTTAGTTGCGGCGGTAAGCTCTGTCCTTCCGCGACGCGAATTTTAATTACTTTCAATCAGTCTTCAGACATAGCTGGACGCTATGTCCAATATCGACGAGATCTTTTGTATATAAACTGTAAAGTCTAATGGACAATACGTTAATTCAAGTAATCAAAAACAGTAACTATTAGTTTGGTTATTTTTAACTACAATTATCGGACGTCTACAACCAGTCTACAACCACAGACGTCAACACCCTAGACAAATGGCGAGAGCACATCGAGGAGAGGAACGATATGCAGAGCAATATAGACGGTTACTAGAACAACAGCAGCCGATGCAGAGCAACATATCATTTCATTCTACAGCCAGCAGATGGAACCGTGAAGGACGAGTGACTGGAGGACGACCAGTGGAACCGGAAAACGCAAGAGGAAATCCAGTAGGAGAGGGCCGACAGATCACCGCAGGACATGGGTACAATCTGCAGAATTGAGGTGAAAAATAACTAATTTATAATTATGAAAAAATAAAGACATTGAAAAGACATTTTTAAAACTTGAAAAATAAAGAAAATTTATGTCATATGTAGATAGATATAAGAGAATGTAATTTAACTTTAGTAAGAATTTTCTTTAATGATGACCAATTAATTTTAAGATAACTTCAATCATTGCTTGGATGATTAACAATTGATTTAATAATTTTAAATGCTCATTTAAAGTGTGTAAAGTAATCAGCGTGTAATATTACACGAAATGTATAAAGTAAAGTAATTGGAAATATAGAAGAAGGCTAACGATTCGATTAGTACATTTAAAATTTTATAAAGCATTAAAATGTATGCCAAGCATAGAATAATAATGTAAATAAGAACAAACTTATAAAGCACACAGTCAGACTAAGCAGTCGAGAATTTATAGTATAACAAGGATATGTTTATCATAGAGTTTTGCGATATAAGGTATAAGATTTATTTTATGATGAATGTACGACAACAAAGAAATATTGAAACAATTGATAATGAATATTTTATGGCGAAGTAAATATTATTATTATTTTTTTACTTATAATTTCGTTTGAATAAAGTAATAAAAACATGTTACGATTTATAAAAGGACTACTCTTATTATGATTACAACCCAAACTCTATTTATAATTAACACGTTATAAAAAAATGTTGTATGAGTTATACCACTACACAAATTAGATTACATTTAATTAATACGTTAAATTGTTGTATAATTTTGGCGTCCCAAGAACGTGAGGCTCTTCAAACACAAATAGATTTATATTTGCAACCTGAATACACAAATAAATTTGTATTGTTATAATATACTACACATATGTAAAACAAACAACAAGTTATTACATAACAATAAATGACATAAACTTGTTGATGTTATGTATTGACACCAATAAGTAACATATCGATAAGTTGTTATATCAACTTGTACACAACATACATTTCTAAAATGATGTCCTAGGCAAACTGTCGCTCCAGTATCTTTATAATATTCTTTCTAAAGACATCAATATTCTGACTGAAACAGTCAACGCCTTCACTGTCACAAATTCTATTCGTCATTTTGATGGATATCGCCAATGGAGCCAACATACTCTGATAATAATGATGATGATAATAACATATACAAAATTCAAAAAAAGGGTGGCCTAAATGCTAAAAGCTCTCCCTGAATGAAATTTATTGATGTGGAGCGTTAACTATCAAATCTAATATTGTTTTATTGTTTCAAATAATTTTAATTTGCATTTAAAAAATAACTAAATGCACCGGTATCAGTTGCAGTAGAATTCGCTGGTAGAACTGTAAGGCACATTACAAATATAAATAGGCCTATTGTCAGTTTAATTTTTTCTAACACAAATACATCAGTTCTAGGTCACAACATTTTTTCTGCAAAACGTAGTTATTAATAGTCATATGTTTGTGTTAATCGTCATTTACCTAACAGTAACACAGTAAAACGATTGATAAGTTAAGTACCTTTGGTAACTGACTACATTCAATGAAAAAAAACTTTCATAGCGTGAATATAATGAGTCGTTCATTAAATTCAGCGGCGCTTTGTCCAAATGTTTGTGTTATCACTTTTATTTTCTAAGTACCTCCAAGATTATCTATGTAAAATAATGACACTTAGTCAACAAGATTCCTAAGCCTGAAAACTAGACGATAACAACTTTTTACCAATTGTATAGCAGGAAAAGCTGCTTTACTAGAAAAATTAAACCAATGATAGCTAATGCCAGTTTTTCAAGTTTTAATTACTATTTCAGCTTGATTTAACGTATTTTCAGAGAAATTTTGGTTGCTCTGAAAAGTTAAAATTGTATTTAGATTTTAGAATTGACCTTATAAATTTATATATTGACGATGTCATACGAAACTGGGAGATGTGTCTTCCAGACCTTTTTATGATTGGTCACTCTACAATTGACACTTTGTTGTTTCCGGACGATCAGGCTATTCTGTCGGACTCTGAAAACAGGTTGCAGATGGGTATACATTTGTTAAATGGAATCTGCAAAGACTGTGGATTGCAGATACCCACAATTAAAACCAAGGTGATGGCTTTTTGTGGAACTGACCCCGTACGGGCAAAAATTGTTGTAGATGGTACTGTCGTGGAACAAGTTAGCAGTTTTGAATACCTGGGTTACAGTGCATCTTATAATGCAAGCAACGACGTGATGCATAAGTTGCATAAGTTCAACCTTATGTGCGGGACCATCAGGCGAACCCTTAAGTCAGCAAGTAAAGGAACACGCTTAAAATTCCACAAAGGTGATGGCTCTTTCCATACTTCTTTATGGGTCTGACAATTGGACTTTAACAAAAGGCAAGGACAGTCGCATCCAAGCGGCTGAACTGAGATTTCTCAGGCACGTGGCAGTGTATACTCTCCATGATCATAGAAGAAACTCAGATATACGGCAGGAACTGAATATTATGAGTATACTCGACAGGATCGCCCAGTATCGGCTGGATTGGTGGGAACATCTTTGCTGAATGAATGACTGCCGCATCCCCAAACAACTATGGAACTATAAGCCGAGTGGACGGAGTGGTGTGGGACGTCCGAGGAAGCGCTGGAGTGACCAGCTGTAATATTTGCCTATTTGAGACCGGAACAAACCATTTTTGGTTTACACCTTAAGAATTATGATGATGATTTTAGAATTGTTTAATATTTTGAAAAACGTATCCCCTTTTAACCGCCATTTAGTATTTTTAGAATGGTATTGAAGGGTAACGAAACATGCACATATATTTGTGGTACAAATATATGGTATACATGTTGTGTGTATTTACAAGTAAAGTATTTCGTTTTTGCCATGTCGGTTTTGTTTCGATTCTTCTTCTTCAGCACGTATGCAATACGATGTAATATCTATACTTTATTTTATAAAAAGATGTTGAAGTTCGTAAACTTTGTTTAAAAAAAACTGATTCAAGTTATTTGATTTTAATGATATCGGAGACGTCGGAGGATAACTCGTATGTCTAGAAGTTACGTCATTCCCGCGTGCACCGCTAAACAATACAACGGTATCCAGCAAAACGTTGATTTATGTAATCAGTTTTCTCATCGCCAGTTTACAATTAAAAGAAAGTAAAGGACGACAGCAAACGAGGATTTAATTAACGCAGACCTGACATCCTACAGACGCCGCGATGCTGCCCACGAGATGATTGTGTTCAAATGTTGAGCGTAGGAGTACCTGATAACTTTGAACAAATTGTTTGTGCTCAACGCTAATCTTCTCCTGTAAATAACGTCAGAATCAGTCAGTCTCTGTAAGCAATACCTGTATTTACAGTTTTGTTAATATAATTACCGGCATGATTTTCACTTGGAAACTATCCTGCTCAATGGACCTTCAGCTTTCTGGCTTATGAAAAGCAGGGTGCGTATAATAACCTTTTTTAACGGTAAAAATTTAATACAATATTAATAAAATATTGTATCAATAAAATATTTAAAAAATAGTATTTCAAAAATTTCGATTTTTATGTGAACATCTGACGTCTTACTAATGTTGTTTGGATTGGGATAAACGTTATTGCAAACCGTTTGTGTTCTACTGTTTGAAAAAATTAGTTTGCAAAGCACAAATATATTAAATTAATGAAATACTTTACAAATTCATCTTTTCTTCCATTACTTATTTTTAAAATAACAAGACATTTCATTTTCAAAACACATCATTTTCTAAACTGTGAGTAGTTGTGTATGAGACTTTGTATACTTTTGTGTAATTAACAATTTCAAAATGACAAACAATTGTCAGGCTAGCTGTAATTTAACTACTTGCTCAACGTGTTTCAAATTATGTCGAAATAAAAAATGAATACTGTACTCTGAAATCCAACAACATTCTAGTTGTAAATTTTTAAATATTCACGAAAACGTGCTGTCATATAAATGTAAGTGGTAAAACAACCTCGGCATAATTTATTTAAGTTTATATAGAATATTGAACTTTCACTTGTGAAACTTACTTGTTTTCTCCCGTACGCGATTCGGCGTGGTGTGCGCCTTCATCACGCTGATACCGCGTACGGAGAAAACAAGTAAGTTTGACAAGTGAAAGTACAATATTCTATATTAATTTAGTACTTTGAAAAAAGAAGATGAACTATCAAAACAATTATTTAAGTTTATATGTTAATATACTTTATTGTTTTTATTGTATATATGATGTTTCCAGTATACTGTAGGATCACAGCTCGATCGAATGCAACTGTGTGGGCGACATATACAAATATAAAAAGTAGTACAAAATACAGTAAATGTAAATAACACTGAAAAAAGCGAAGGGGGTAATGTTGATAAAGTAGGAATATTGAAAGTTTGTGGAATGAGAATATTGCTGAATTGAGTAGGTCAGGAATTAACAAGGTGTGTCAGAAATAAATGTGCATTTGGATCAACTTTGTTATTATAGAAGTAACAGAACAGAAGCGTGTCCACAGGTATTGGCTGCTTAAGTTTGCATTAATTCAAAAAGCAGATATTTACAAACACCCGAACAGTAATCTGACAAGATCTACACGAACCAGGCAAAACCTTATTATAGAAGAAGACTGCTTAGAAGCCGTCAGCTGTTTCCCGTAGCTAGGAACAACAGTTCAGAAGATACGAAAGAAGGCGCAGAGATAAAAACTATAAGTCTGGCCAACAACTCTGACCTCATCACAATCTTTAAATCAAGAGTTAATTAATAGCATGCGTAATTAAAATTTGTGTACCATCCTATGCTACGGTAGTGAAACCTGCGTACCTAAGTCAAAGGCCACTTGAACATCTGAAGATATGTGAGAGGAATCACCTGAGCCGGATCCGGGGCACCATATGTAGAAACTGGGAGAAGGAGATAAGAGATAACTATGATCTTTATATTATTACTTCAATAAGTTAACAGTAGAAGTGCACATGAAACTGAGGAGACTGACTATATTCTGGGAATAAATAGTAGGCGAATAACAAAAGCAGTCGAAAGGGGTAACAGGGGGAGGGTTAAAGATCAAAAGACCTACCACAGAAAAGATGAAAGTATATTGTTTCCGCAAGTTCGAGAGAGATGTTGGAAGTGCCAGGAAGGAAGTTGTTTACTACTGATGGAGTGAGATGGAGGCCAAGGTCCGATATTATTTGCGTGTATGACTCATTTGATTCGTTTACTCCTTAGTATGCATACCTTGTACTTTTCATCTTTTTGGCTACATAATGTAACATTAACTTCCCGGTTATTTTTAAGTAACGGTGTATCCTTAAGGTCTGCTTTTTATGTTAAATACATTTTGCAGTATATGATTTTTTCGCGCCTCCAAGTTTTTGAGTAAACTACATAAAGTATGAGAGTTAAAAAAATACGGAACATTTCTAATTTCGAAATAAGTTTATTCTGTCTCGACTAATACATAATTACGTCATTGAAATTAAACGTAATAAGTCTCATATTACTAGGAATTAATTTTATTATGAATCTTGCGAAAATGAATACATTTCTGAAAGTTTCTTGAAAACAACTGATTTTCCTCTTTCGACTTCAATTTAAGGACGTTTTAAGAAACTTTTAATGTGCTTTAATGTAAGTTACTTTAATGAATACCAGCATTACAATATTTTCTTTATTCTAAATTAAATTCAAGAAACTGCTAATTTGTCTGGACTAAGATGATGACGTTCATACCCGTGGAAATATTAGACCAGAAGAGTCACATAGACAGCCGTGTAAGGAGCATGTGTATCTGAGCGGAAAGGGAAGTGTAAATGAATAGGTTCTGCCTTCCGTCTTCTGGCGCGTGCGTAATTGTATTTTATACCTGAAAATACGGACAGTATTTGCTAAATGTTGAGTAATTTTCATTGTTAAGAAACCTCTAACTTTATTAACTTTCGAATTTCTAATTTCCTTTTATTTCTAAAATTCTTTGTGAGGCTCAGTTTAACACAATCAACTGGCTTGCAAATAGACCTACGTTAAGGGATCATGAAATACTGTATTACTGAAATTTTTCATAGCCCTGGGGAGAGGATTGATCCCCTTGATTCCCCCACATATTTATGCCACTGCATCATATAATCAAAACACAATAAAAAAATGCTCGATCTGCAATACGGTAAGTTTTTCGCTGTATTATCGTACTACGCCTTGTTTATCCAAAGCTAACAATTTTTTTTTTATCTATTAAGTGAGGTAAAATTGTGTTTCATGTTATAAACATTCCGTTGACCCATAATGCGCCGCGCCGATTACAAAGGTATAACTGTCGTTACTAAATAATCATTATATAAACAGATTAGAATTTATGATTTAATTTTACTTTACCTGAACTAATAAGCCCCTTATTCAACATTTTGTATAATTATATATTTAATATAATTATACATTTGGCTATGTATACAATTAAATATAATTTCTTCTGCAAGTAGTTGTATTTAATAATACAACACTATTAACACTATTAATATTAGTACGTAATAATACTAAAGTTAAGACTATTAATAACATAAATAACATTAATAACAGCCAATAACTTTACTTTAACCAAATTTGATAAAAGTAGTACTACAATAATAATGTATAAAAAAGATTTAGATAAGAAAAAAAGAAGAAATTATAATTAATACTAATTTCATAACATTAAATTATATTAAGATTCTAAAAATACATGTCAATCACAAATAACAAATATACTGAAAAATAGTACTCAAATCATAAATCCTAAAGACCTCTTTTAAATATAAAATGGATAATCCTTGTGCACCAAAATTTAATTCTCTAACATAGAATCAACTAGACCTTTAATAAACACGAGAACGGCATCAAATTTTAAAATAGCAAAATTACTAACAAATTTTACTCACACAAATTTTAAAACAAAATAAAACTTCCAGCGAAATATACAATATAAAAAAAGTATCAAATTTAAGGAACAACTAAAAACATGAAAGTAAACAAAAATACAAAATTATATTACTTCGATATATCAAATAAATAGACAAATATTACCATCGACGAAACCATAAATATTATAATAAATAAACTGTAAACAAATAATGAAAATGATACATACATTAAGCAATTAACTAATATTTTAAAAATTATTTCAAGTCAAAATTATTTTCAACATAACAACTATACTATCAAACAGATAGCCTTGCTATGGGGGCCCCGACCTCCGCTATCACATCAGAAATCTTTCTACAAAAATTTGATGAACAAATAATAAATATAATAAATAGAACCATCTATTACGATGTTACTTTACATACTGCAACGAATCACAGGATCATGATAGGCGGGGCAAGTCATATATTACACAGACAACGGACATTCATATTATATTTTGGTAGATGGTTAAGTTTGGTTGTTATCAATTGTATTTAGTAAGGTTAAGGGTTTAGTTTAAAAAAACTGTGCATTATTATTTATGGTGATCCATGTACTGTGTTAGTGGAAATGTGCGCGCGTGCGCGAGGGTAAACGTTTCCCGGGTGGCGCGTGAAGTAATATCGTTGTGTGGCCATTAACTGAACTGAGACGTGTGTATCACTACAATCCCTATACCTGTCGGACTATTGTTTACGTTCATGTATATTATTAATATGTAGGCAGCATGCATGAGATACGAGTAGTCTGATTACCGCTATGCATGCTGTTACAAGGTAAATGCACTCTGATGCATGAAAAGTGCATTGTCACTTTTACTAACCATGTGACTTCCATCCACCAATAGAATGCGGACTGGTGGTTGGAAATTTTCTTAAGCCTGTCGTTACACAGGCAGTTCTTCTACGCCATCTACCGCGAACGGGTCGTGCACTCCTTGTACAAGAATTCTACCGCTTGCAAGGAGTTGTAAAAACTATTCGTCGCTAGTGAAACGGGAAGACTCAGAACTGTGTGTGTGGTACATTTGCACACACCAGTGTTTTAACGCATTGTGCGAAAAATTACAAGCAGTTCTTCACTGCTGCTACCACGAACGGTACATACAATTCCTTGTACAAGATTCTACCGCTTGCAAGGATCTGTTAAGACTTTTCGGGGATAGTAACGCGTGTGTCGCATAACAATTGATTTTATATCTTTACACACGATATTATTATTGTAGTATTACGTGTGTAAGAAGTGAGTGTAACTGTATCACTGTGCAAGATTTTCCGCAGTGACAGTAGTATAAATTGTTACGCAATAGTTCCATCAAGACGTTTCCGTGCTAGTGCAAAATTTCCTCATAGGGTGGTCTGCTGATCGCGGTAGACCTTCGTATTCGCGAGAACACTTGAAGATGCTGGAGAGGTATAAGCTCAATATACCGTTATTGATTAAACTCACTGTCACCTGAGATATTACTTGGTCTTAAACTCTATATAAGTTTGGCGAGTAATAAAATCCGTAGTACCGTTGTGTGCGAAGTGTCGGGTTCATCGTGGGTAATGCAGTACATCAGCCCAGCTGTTACAGGACATCAGCCCAGCTGTTATAGGACCAGCCCAGCTGTTACAGGACATCAGCCAAGCTATTACAGGACATCAGCCCAGCTGTTACAGGACATCAGCCCAGCTGTTATAGGACATCAGCCCAGCTGTTATAGGACCAGCCCAGCTATTACGGGACATCAGCCAAGCTGTTACAGGACGCCAGCCCAGCTGTAAACGTTTCTGGTGAAACGTCTGTCATTTGTAAGCCACACCTGACGATCCATCTATACCGCAGAGACCGGCCCTTCTCTTCAACAACATCATCGTGGGAGTCTTCTTATGTAACGTATCACGTCTTGCGTATGAACATTATTTAACACTTTAAAAGAAAGACTCTATATCAAACATTACATTCTGTACATTTCAAATATACCATATAAACTATAACTTGTGTTTGTACAATAAATAATCTTAAACCCTCCAATATAGACTTGTAATTTGAATTACACATACTATCATATCCTATGCGCCAATAGTTTAGTAATTTGTGTTGTCGCATAGAGATATTTTGACAAAATGTTCATACGCAAGACGTGATACGTTACATAAGAAGACTCCCACGATGATGTTGTTGAAGAGAAGGGCCGGTCTCTGCGGTATAGATGGATCGTCAGGTGTGGCTTACAAATGACAGACGTTTCACCAGAAACGTTTACAGCTGGGCTGGCGTCCTGTAACAGCTTGGCTGATGTCCCGTAATAGCTGGGCTGGTCCTATAACAGCTGGGCTGATGTCCTATAACAGCTGGGCTGATGTCCTGTAACAGCTGGGCTGATGTCCTGTAATAGCTGGGCTGATGTCCTGTAACAGCTGGGCTGGTCCTATAACAGCTGGGCTGATGTCCTGTAACAGCTGGGCTGATGTACTGCAATACCCACGATGAACCCGACACTTCGCACACAACGGTACTACGGATTTTATTACTCGCCAAACTTATATAGAGTTTAAGACCAAGTAATATCTCAGGTGACAGTGAGTTTAATCAATAACGGTATATTGAGCTTATACCTCTCCAGCTTCTTCAAGTGTTCTCGCGAATACGAAGGTCTACCGCGATCAGCAGACCACCCTATGAGGAAATCTTGCACTAGCACGGAAACGTCTTGATGGAACTATTGCGTAACAATTTATACTACTGTCACTGCGGAAAATCTCGCACAGTGATACAGTTACACTCACTTCTTACACACGTAATACTACAATAATAATATCGTGTGTAAAGATATAAAATCAATTGTTATGCGACACACGCATTACTATCCCCGAAAAGTCTTAACAGATCCTTGCAAGCGGTAGAATCTTGTACAAGGAATTGTATGTACCGTTCGTGGTAGCAGCAGTGAAGAACTGCTTGTAATTTTTCGCACAATGCGTTAAAACAATGGTGTGTGCAAATGTACCACACACACAGTTCTGAGTCTTCCCGTTTCACTAGCGACGAATAGTTTTTACAACACCTTGCAAGCGGTAGAATTCTTGTACAAGGAGTGCACGACCCGTTCGCGGTAGATGGCGTAGAAGAACTGCCTGTGTAACGACAGGCTTAAGAAAATTTCCAACCACCAGTCCGCATTCTATTGGTGGATGGAAGTCACATGGTTAGTAAAAGTGACAATGCACTTTTCATGCATCAGAGTGCATTTACCTTGTAACAGCATGCATAGCGGTAATCAGACTACTCGTATCTCATGCATGCTGCCTACATATTAATAATATACATGAACGTAAACAATAGTCCGACAGGTATAGGGATTGTAGTGATACACACGTCTCAGTTCAGTTAATGGCCACACAACGATATTACTTCACGCGCCACCCGGGAAACGTTTACCCTCGCGCACGCGCGCACATTTCCACTAACACAGTACATGGATCACCATAAATAATAATGCACAGTTTTTTTAAACTAAACCCTTAACCTTACTAAATACAATTGATAACAACCAAACTTAACCATCTACCAAAATATAATATGAATGTCCGTTGTCTGTGTAATATATGACTTGCCCCGCCTATCATGATCCTGTGATTCGTTGCAATACGTTTATGATACTCTATACATGTTCCAATATGATGGTATAAACAAAACTAATATAGTCAACTTAACAAATAATTTACATTGAAAAATAAAATTAAAATTAAAAGAAGAATCTAATAATAAATTAAATTATTTTGACATGAAAATAAAGAAAAATTAAACAGATTTTGAATACTCAATACACATAAAACCTTTTTAAACTGTTAAACTGATTTAATAATACCAGATAACTCTGACCATCCTCCCCAACATAAAATGGCAGTATTTATTTCCATGATTTACCGAATGCTTAGGATCCCCACTAAATGTCAAAGAAGGAAACATAGAAAGAAATACCGTATCCAATATAATTATATTACATAATTAGTAAAATATGTTGAAAACATATTAATGTAAAAAAAATTACCTACAGCCAACGTGACAGAACAGTACCCACTTTTAACACGTTAGTGACGAGATCTAGTGGAGAAAATCTGAACCAACAGTTTATCAACGGACAAAGGAGTCTCAGCGTGCGCTGTTGCATCCCCTAACCTATTAATAGCAGAAAAGTATTTACGAGGCAGCTACATAATACACCCACGCACGCGTACACACACACACACACACACACACACACACACATACTGTGGTGTATATTATTATAACAAAATGACTATTACAAAATATAGGTATAATCAAGTAGTTACCTCTTACGTGTTAGTTTACTAAGTTAAGCAGTTATGGAGTGGCACGCAAACGACATCTATTTATAACAAACTACTGGGATTCTCTTTTTCAACTCATAGTTCTGCACAGCAAGAAAACTATCAGTGGTCGATGCCTGCTATGAAGTCATGTGTGACGGAGTAAAAAAAATGATCGAAAGTTGACTGCACAGAATTCAATTTATATGAATTAACAAATTTAAATTGCGATAAATATGTTAACGTTACTTTATACTGTACATGTATATCATATACAATATCACTACATATTACACATCGGGAGCGCGTGCGTGTGTCAGTGTAATGTGATTACTTCAGTAAAAATAGTAAAATTAAACTAAATAGTAAAAGAAAATAAGATTTTTACAATTACAGATTTACTTCCAAAACCACACGCACTAACAACAGGGCTATTAATGGACTCCCCTATATAATACCATTTCTTTCTTTAGCTGTATGAGCTCAACAATAATTAATTATCTGGAATATGGTTACAATGTACAACCGAAAAATTATTTAAAAATTATGCTTGCTCACTCTTTGGAAATTACCTGAGCGCGATGAAGAAAATGAATCAATTATTACAGGAAATAACTGAAAATTTGACGTTCTGCTATTCTGTTTTATTTACGTCAGAACATGCGTGTGCCTTTATAAGACTTACTTAGAGAACCATGTAAGATTTTACAAAACAAGTCTAACGTATCCGTATAATACATCTGTATCTTGCCTGTACTCTACACTGAGTTCTACGGACCAGTACACAGAATTAGCGTAATTTCAGTTCCTTAATTAACTACGAAAATAAAACTTACAAAATTAATGATATAAAACAATAGTGAAACCAATGTAGCATGTATGATTAAAATACATACTGCGACAACACAAATTACTAAACTATTGGCGCATAGGATATGATAGTATGTGTATTTCAAATTACAAGTCTATATTGGAGGGTTTAAGATTATTTATTGTACAAACACAAGTTATAGTTTATATGGTATATTTGAAATGTACAGAATGTAATGTTTGATATAGAGTCTTTCTTTTAAAATGTTAAATAATGTTCATACGCAAGACGTGATACGTTACATAAGAAGACTCCCACGATGATGTTGTTGAAGAGAAGGGCCGGTCTTTGCGGTATAGATGGTTCGTCAGGTGTGGCTTACAAATGACAGACGTTTCACCAGAAACGTTTACAGCTGGGCTGGCGTTCTGTAACAGCTGGGCTGGTCCTATAACAGCTGGGCTGGTGTCCTATAACAGCTGGGCTGGTGTCCTATAACAGCTGGGCTGATGTCCTATAACAGCTGGGCTGATGTCCTATATCAGCTGGGCTGATGTCCTGTAACAGCTGGGCTGATGTCCTGCAACAGCTGGGTTGATGTCCTGCAATACCCACGATGAATCCGACACTTCGCACACACAACGGTACTACGGATTTAATTACATGCAAAACTTATATAGAGTTTAAGACCAAGTAATATCTCAGGTGACAGTGAGTTTAATCAATAACGGTATATTGAGCTTATACCTCTCCGGCATCTTCAAGTGTTCACGCGAATACAAGGTCTACCGCGATCGGCCGACCACCCTATGAGGAAATCTTGCACTAGCACGGAAACGTCTTGATGGAACTATTGCGTAACAATTAATGATACTGTCACTGCGGAAAATCTCGCACAGTGATACAGTTACACTCACTTCTTACACACGTAATACTACAATATTAATATCGTGTGTAAAGATATAAAATCAATTGTTATGCGTCACACGCGTTACTATCCCCGAAAAGTCTTAACAAATCCTTGCAAGCGGTAGAGTCTTGTACAAGGATTGTATGTACCGTTCGCGGTAGCAGCAGTGAAGAACTGCTTGTAAAATTTCGCACAATGCGTTAAAACACTGATGTGTGCAAATGTACTACACACACAGTTCTGAGTCTTCCCGTTTCACTAACGACGAATAGTTTTTACAACACCTTGCAAGCGGTAGAATCTTGTACAAGGAGTGCACGTTCCGTTCGCGGTAGATGGCGTAGAAGAACTGCCTGTGTAACGACAGGCTTAAGAAAATTTCCAACCACCAGTCCGCATTCTATTGGTGGATGGAAGTCACATGGTTAGTATAAATGACCATGCACTTTTCATGCAGTAGAGTGCATTTACTTTGTAACAGCATGCATAGCGGTAATCAGACTACTCGTATCTCATGCATGACTGCCTACATACTAATAATATACAAGAACGTAAACAATAGTTCGACAGGTATAGGGATTGTAGCGATACACATGTCTCAGTTCAGCTAATGTCAAAACAACGATAATACTTCACGCACCGCCCGGGAAACGTTTCCCACTCGCGCACGCGCGCACATTTCCACTAACACAGTACATGAATAACCATAAATAATAACGCACAGTTTTTATTAAACTAAACCCTTAACCTTACTAAATACAATTGATAACAACCAAACTTAACCATCTACCAATATAAAGGAATGTCCATTGTCTGTGTAATATATGAACTTGCCCCGCCTATCATGATCCTGTGATTCGTTGCAATACATTTTACGATGGAAATAAAAACATATAGTCTCATTGTTCTCTACAAATAATATTACTTAGTAATTTTTGACTCTAAGTGCCAATACTCCAATTGACCCACTTTCCCAGTTAGTTTCTTCTTCCATCATTAAAGGTTATAAATTGACGTAATGTCTTTAAATAGACTTATTTCACGAGTTCGAGAAGTAACTCGTAATTACTTGTATGTTTCTAAAAGTTAGCAGTTTGATTTACCAGTAGCATGAACAGTTGAATTCTATTCAAGGAGTCTTATGACCACTCCCAGTAAGGGAACACAAGTTTTACGTCGGTGGTAAAGTTTGAAATTCGCTTCTCTCGAAAAATTGGAATACTGTGTTTTTGTGTGGACGACAATTTTGATAGATGTTGTTATATATTTCAATGAAATACAGGTAAATATAAAAGACAGTAAAAATTTGGTGTACGTAACATAATTACAAAAAACATAACTGACTGTATTGCTGTGTTGCCTTATCTACAGAATACGGTTCCTGTATTTGATTATCATAATTCACACGATACGGCAGCGTACTCAGTAGAAAATATATTTAGTATCGTCTCCATAATGTGATTTACATATTAAACAGATAACAACATTGCAGAGCAGCACTTTTTATTTAAAGCCATTTACAGTAGAGCAAACGCTATCACTATTGTCAAATATCCCAATTCACTGAAAAAAGAAAAATCGGAAAGACGAATAAGTTTGCGTCAGGCACACTGAACGTATACTTTAGATTATTTGTTTAATTTACTGTAAGTTAATATTACAAAAGTGGAAAAACCTGGTATTTATTCTTTTACATAAGGAGATTCGTACATCTATTTACATTTACATTTATTAATTTCTAATTATAGGGACAGGAAATGATTAGTAATGCTAGTTGTGAGTTATACTGACTCAACACCATAATTATGACGCTCACAGGGATCGTCGTGTTGTGCGGTGGAAACACAGTAACTAACACCGGATGAAGTTTCCTATGCATAAGTGGTTAGTTGTTTTTCCAAGTTGAACCATACGTATATAAATATGCACTCGCATGCGGGTGTGTTTAAGGATTTTAGGAATTAAAGCGGATTAACGATGTGAATTGTTATGTATATATCAGGTTGTGATCCCAGTGTTGTTACTTTAGCCCTCCATCTAGTTTAGATTCACATAGCCTCATGGAAAGGAACAGCTACACGCACTTTAAAGACAGAAATAGCTTCTAAAAGTCATAATCCATTTAAAAATAGTAGGCAATAGATTGTTATGTTACTCGTAACTACTATGATTTTTCTGTTCACGAATCCGTTAAAAGCGGAGTATTAAGCTTAAATTCCTTCAAAATTCTCTCATTTAATTTCGTTATCACTTTTTTGTATAAGAAGTAATCTTTAAACATCGATAATTAATCAGTATTGGTTTATTTACTTTCTAAGATTATCTATTTATTGTATTCATGAAAGCAAAAATTGTATGTTTAATTATATTTAGTTTTCAAACTGAAATTGTCGTTGCTTAATCTAAAGCAAATTTCACAGTTGAAAATTAAATGAAACGAATTATTTTATACACTTTAAATTGTAATAAAGAAAACTCCGAGCTTTAACTTAATTTCATTCCAGCACAATGGGTTACTTAATTACTTTTACACTTCAGCAAATTTTTTCGCGTAAACAAGGTTTACAGATTTTAATAATTAATATACATTTCAAGAGGAAATTTACTTGGTATTTATATATTATCAAGAATACGATACGCTCCAAGATAACTAAAATACTACTAACATTAGTACTGTTAGTATTTTTGTACAGATTGCTTCGTTTCCTTTAGAATTCATGATAACAACGACAATAACAATGAAGATGATGATATTGATGGTGGTGTGGTGGTGATGATGTTACAGAATCATAATTTTATGATTTGAAATAATCCTAAAACTAATGGGTATTTGTCACGAAAATCTGAACCGTACTTTTAAGGAAAAACATGCAATTTCTAACTTTAGACGTTGAAAATATTATTTTTTTTTAAAGTACAAATAGGCCTACTCTATTTAGATCAAAGAACAAAGTTTTAGCTATCGTATAAAAATAAAAAATAATAGAAACATAACAATTTTGGAATTGTCACACTACAAACTAGCTACCGATAAAAATGTTGTTTTACTTTGGCAATGTAATATATGTTGATTATATTGTTATTATCAATGAACAAGCCCTCCGCATAATTACGCACATCTTTGTTTATTTGTACACGTTCAAACATATCCAGACTTTACTCCAAACTTCATGCAAGTCTTTAAATCACTTTAATGTGTCAAAACACATGTGGTTAATTACTACAAGTGTGGTATTTGTCTTTATGTTAATTGTCGCAAACACAAAGGGACAGGATTTGATTACAGTACGTTACGTTATTATACATTACGTTTAATACTCTGTACGACGGTAAAACAAAGAATTAAAAAAAATCAAATAATCTACACTATCATAATTTACATAAAAATTTTCAATAATCTACATATTAATTGAAATGGACTGAATACATATCACAAACACCGTTCCGTATTTTTGAGTGAAAACTTTAAGGCTCTCTTAAAAAGAGAGATAAGTTTGGCAATTTAAACCAACAGAGCGCCCACTTAGTATGTCGTATTGTCGAGGCAGCGCTGTTTTTTCAAGTCTCCCACTCCGGCCAAGACTGATGACTTGTCCACTGTGCAATTTATCGTGCAAAATTTTAGAAGGTTTTTGCATACGCGAGCGCAAGAGTATGTTGAACATTTTATACCCCAGTTCTAATTTATCAACATAATTTCTTAAAATATTATATTTCTCGCTACGATAAAAAAATATTGCAGTTTTATTAATTATAACAAGTAAAATATTTTATGCCTAATTGTATAGAAATTTGTTTATTGTATGCTTCGTTATATATACTTTAAACGTTTATGAAAGTTTCTGTAATATTAGAGACACAGAGATCTTATACTTCGTCGTAATCTGTATGACGGTAAAAGGGGTTGCAAATTTTAAATGTACTTAACATTTAAGGCAAGGCTGGTCAATTGAAATGAACATTACAGGCCTACATACTGTGGTAGAAACTAGTTGCCCAGTCTGTATCATGAGAAAAATTTACGAATCCGATGAAAATGTACAGATTATTGCAACCACGCTTACTAAATTTCTTAATAAGATGTACTCTGCACATTACAATATTAAAACATCATTACCTGTCATAGTCGCATCATAGTGAGTGCAGCTACTTCTTTTGTTCCCAAATAATAACTTTTGATCGGATTACTTGCACGCGTTTACATTAATTCTGTTTATTTTATTGTATTTGTAACTAGTGACCCGAAACAGTAACAAAAAAGCAGTGCAGCCTTCTTCTGCTTCAGCTCTACAGCCTAACGTGAGCGCTGGCTTCCAACACAAATCTTCTCCAACGTCTCCTACCCATTGTCATCTCAGTGTAACCCCTCACATACATTCTTCAGAGATCTTCTAGCACATCATCCAGCCATCTTATCCTAGGTCGGCACCTCTTTCTGTTTTTATAGATTTGCGCCCTCAAGATTTTCTTTGGCATAAGCTGATCATCCATCCGCTTTAGATTATCTAACTATTGTATTCGTTGAGCCTTTATAAATCTTAGAATATCCTCATAATTCAATAGCTCATCTATCTCTGGTTATTTCTTACTCTCCTTTTATCTTCTTTAACCGGTCCATAAACAAATCTTATTATCTTTCTTTTAAACCTTTTTAGTGTTACTTGTTCTTTTTTTACCAGTGTCCGTGTCTCGCCTCCTCCGTAAGTAACAACCGGTCTGATAACTGTCGTATGTTATATATAGCATGTATTTAGTTTTGCTGATATTTACATTGAGTCCCATTACAGCGGATTTTTGATTTAGCTCTTTGTATACATCAACTAACCGTTGGGTTGATCTGGATTTTATCACAAATTGATCTGGCGCAATAATAAAGAAGGTGGGGGATAACCCATCACTTTGCTTAATTCCCTTAATAAATGCAAATGATTCAGTCAGCATATTTTCACACTTAATATTGGGTTTTGTGAATCGCATGGCCATTCACACTTTATAAGTGTCAAAGGAATTCCCATATCTTGGATGGCTTCATAAAGTTTTACCCTTTGCACGTTATCAAATACCTGTTTAAAGTCCACAAACAGCTTGTGCAGATCTATATCATACTCATAGCACTTTTCTGTAATCTGCCTGATAACAAAAAACCGGTTAGAAGTACCTCTTTTTGGTTGGATACTACATTGGTATTCCCCTAGACTTTTTTCTGCCCATTGTTTAAGACTTTCATGAATTATAGATGTCAATACTTTGTATGCAGTGCTGAGTAACGTTAGTGATGAAGCAGTCTTAGTGATGAGCTATCTCTCTGTGAGTCTATTCTTTCTACGTAAGTTTCTATGTCTCTTTATTGTCTCCACTCTTTTCCGTATTATTGCTCCCATACCCCTCAAATTTTCTGTCACCCGTTCCACCCATCTCAACTCTGGTCTTCCTCTGGTTTCCCAACTTGCGGTTTCCATTTCGTTACTCTTTCAGCATTGCTTTTTTCTTCTCGCCCATTACACGGCCAAAGCATGTCATCCTTGTACAGTATTAACCCCTACAATGTCTTTACTTCTGTTTTTTATTTGCCTTTTGATTTGCTAATTGTCTGTATATTTCTTCTATTATCCAATTAGAATTCTTATAACCTTTATCTCAAATGTTCTTAGCTTACTTTTGCACTTTTAGTGAAACACATTATGTTGCATTTATAATTGTTGCCCTAAGACTGTTCTATATAATTTCGTTCATAATGATGTTTTTATAACATAATTTCGTAGGTTTTACTACGTCTTTTTACTTTTTAAAACATATAATTTTCTTTGCGACAAGTAGAAAGACTACTTTATAACATTTTAATAACTAGCTTGCTTCTGATTAGGGCTCCTAAAACACCACACGAACCCAAAATGGCATGATCTGATTGGCTCTCTTTTAGTCCTATGCTTAAAGCCAGGAAACAGTCTTCTGCTATCCTATAGATCCTCTCCAATTCAATCCAGTCTACTAGTTGTGAGGTTGTACGTACAGAAATGAACCTCATAGTAGTCCAGCTCTGAGCTACCTTTGAGAGATCCTGCCTCGTGACCCTGCCAAAATAGGGCAAAGTTGGTCTATAGTGAGACTACAACTGCTTGTTTGTGCTAAATCTCTTTAGCTTCCACGTATCATCTGGGCGTATAAAGTACTGATAGCACGTAGCTAGAGTTCCCTGCATAGAAGTAGTCCCATCAATGTCACTCACTTTCACTGCTTCTCCCTGGCACCTCCACACCCCTCGCCCAGCGTTGTTGCCGGCTACTACATTGTGTAGGGTTTTAGCAGTGATACGTAAGCAAATTTCATACATCCACCTTAGACTATATGGCTCGTTTCAAATTTATTTATGCGAGTAGCGTAAAAGAATTTTTTTATCATGAATAATTAGTTGTGGGTAACATAACTCAGTTAAATGCTGGGCTCCAATATTTGAGCTATAAAAAGTTCTATGAGTCGGCAGCATATTTTTTGTTGTTGCATAAATATCTACAGAATCTCTGTATCTTTGCGTTTCTCCTCTTTTTTTGGCTTCTTTTGTTACGATTTTGACTACTCTGAAACTACGATTTATACTGCGCTGGTTTGTCTTATGTTAGAATCTAAAGTTTTTAGCAATACACACCCTAACTTTACGAAGTACCATTAGGTAAGTTACTTTGTTTTCTGTACAGTAAACTTACTTATTTAAAGTTTTACTGTTTTCTTCATAGCGGTTATCCTACAGACTGACAGTTGTCTGAGAACACTGACCTTGCCAGTTGTTGTCTCTTTAATTTTTTCATACTCACGGTCTTTTCCCTTTTGTAAATAAACCTGTTTTGTTTTGTTCTCTGCACGGCCGTTCCTAAGCCATATGGTTCGGAAGTTCTGTTAAGTATATGTGCACTTTTGGTATGCAAACTGCGTATACCCTGTCGGCATGTCTTTTCGGTAAATACTGCTGTCTGACACTTTTATGAATGCCTTTGTCATTTTTACAATCCCCTCAAAACTGTATGTGTTTATTGGCCGCGCTACTACCTTTCTTCCGTTGCACAAAAATAAATAGGACTGAGCAATTTCTGTAAACAAAATTGTCGTTGTTGTGGCAAAAGCCAGTCCCATTTCAGTTACAGTACCCCGTTCCAAGTAGGTTGGCTGGACGAGGTAAGGAAGAGACGAATTAGCAACAAACAACATCTAACATATTTATCGTCCTTGTATTGTTGACAGATGAGTTTTTCAACATACTGCTTATTTATAATAGTCATAAGGAATTCTATAGTTTATAAAGTAAGGAAAATTTTAATTATAAAATTTGTAAGGAAAATTTATAAAATTATAAATTTAAATTCTATATTGAAATATTTATAATATATTAATAAGGAATTATAATTTATTTCATAAGGAATTCGTATTGTTTTTTATAAAATTATCCTTATTTTCTGAAGAAAATCAATTCGTTTTCGCGTTTATACATACTACTATTTTTATGCTACTTGTGCATGTAACGTCTTATACTTACAGTGTTATAGTGCTGATTTTTTTACTTAATTATTAATGACAACAGCGCAGGAAATAAAAATAGAATATTTTTCGAGTCACGAATAGTGCGGTGTTTCTTCAGTAATTAAACCGGGCAAGCTTAGGATACAGGATGCGTACAAAAATTCGTTCAAACAAACTATAGCTGACGCGTCCCATTGAATGTTATGTATAAGTTACGGAAATTAATTGTTAATTAATGATTAACAATGTATTAATTGTGATGTAATTATTATTAACAATTATTAACAATGTAACAATGTATTCTAATGTATGTATTAGAAACTTACTCACTCTAAAATGTTACGTAAAAAAATACAGTAAAACGCAATTTAACCAGCAAAAATATCTTACATTACACTATCTTGCAAAGTCAGAACAACTGTGTGATACTCGTAAGGTTTTAACATGTTTTTACTTTAAATAACATTAAATTTTATCTATAAAATGTCTGCTGTAGGCATCTATGAACCTTCAAAATGTGTCGTTGTTTTTTCAGTCTTCTATTGTCATTGATTTTAGAATTTTCAACAGTTTAAAGTACAAAAAATTATTTTAATTGTGATTTTAATGGAAGCATTGACAACAACAAAGTAAATATTTAATTTAAAAATCACTTGTTACGTTCTTTACATTAAGTAGGCCTTCTTACTAGTTTAGCATTTTTCGGAAGAAAGGGAAACTGTTGCTTAGTGGGAACGCTGTAAGTATGCGGTGTGACCTTGACGATACTACTTCCATGCAGTAGCTGGTACTCGTACCACGATGCTGGTCGACAGGGGGTTATCTTGAGCCCTTAACACTCGTATGTAAAACGTTCGCGCGAAACACACACGTTGTCGCCCAAAGATTGCCGCGACCTCCAAAAATCGACGAGAATTTACGGATAATTTTAGCGGAAGTCTTTCTGCAGAGGACGCTCTACATATTTCTTTTATGCAGACCGGGGCTGCATAAGTGGTGACCTGACCCAGGTATGCCAAGTTTACGTGTCATAGCCGGGCTGATCAATAGTGGAAACAGTTGGATCATACGGACACATGCTTGGTTAGTAACTGACTGAGTGTGAGTACGCCAGGTGAGCTGACTAGGAAAATGAACACCGAGATACTTGACTTAACGTGGACCAACTCAAGTACATTATGTGGATTGGCAAACACCCCCGCAGCGCTTAGATAATAGCTCTATTGCTTGCAGTTATTGCTACTTTTATCTGTCCAGTCCACGAACGTATCGAGCTAGCGCTGAAGTCGTACATGGAGGTTTAGACCACCGTAGTCCTGTCTGGACTCCCTGGGTACGTCATTGACTTAGATGGAGAACAGAAGGGAGACCAGAACGGTTTCTTGAGGGCCTCCGGTAATGAACCCACTATCTGGAGAGACGTAGCTGTCCGTCCTCACGCAAAAGCCATTGTCCGTCAGCTAGCAATAACATGATGGTAATTAGTCTAGAAGCTGGACTTTCTGGAATTTTTATAACAGCTCATCGTGTCAAAGGCTCTCTAGACATCCAAGGAACAGCTACGGTCTGCTCTCATCGAAATCCGACTATCGATATGCAGTACTCTAGTCTGATCAGGGAACGTTAGTCGATAGCCAAACTGTACGGGGACCAGAACGTCAATATTTCGCAAAAGATCTCCTTCGCGTCGATGAACGACTCGCATGAGCACGACCGACGTAGCGGATAGAAGAGTAATGGACTTGAGATTGTTGGCACGAAAAGAAACATTTCTCTGCTTCGGTATCACTGACAGTAACCTTTCGCCATTTCTTGGGAAAATAGGTCGCGTTGAACAACTTCACCAAAAAGAGTATTCATGGCTCTGTAAGACGACGTGGTGTCTCACGTCTCGAGCGGTGTTATAAAAATTGTGTTATACGTATTCGTTACCCTTCG
Source organism: Magicicada septendecula (assembly GCA_034769895.1). Classification (NCBI taxonomy): domain Eukaryota; kingdom Metazoa; phylum Arthropoda; class Insecta; order Hemiptera; family Cicadidae; genus Magicicada; species Magicicada septendecula. Next base: position 433,720,984 of record CM068369.1, on the reverse strand, counting down.
ATATAAGGTTATTTACTAAAATTTTAGAGTATACAAAATTACGTGTAATATCGACTTTTCGTTGAGAATTTAACAGATTAAAGATAAGCATACTGAAAAGGGGCAAACAGATGTGGTCTTGGGAACACGCTTATTCAAAGCACTGACAAATTATACGGTGGACAGGTCATCAGTCTTGACCGGACTGGCTTGAAAGAGTACCGCCCAGCCCATGTGTAGAGGACGGGAGTGTTGGTTGATTTTTCGTTGTTAACCCTTCTGCGCGAACGTGAGAAAGCGTACGTTGAAAGTGTTCCTGTATCGTATTATGTGTATTAGGCTACATGTGTCACATAAGCGAGCTATTACTGATACAATCTTACGTAAACATGAATCGCTGTTTACAGAGATGTGGATAACGATACTGTAGCGATTACAGTACTGCTTTTCTGTTTTGACATTTACAGTCGAGGTGAATTATAAGTCTCATATCTGTAAAAATAACCACTGTATGCCATGTGAAGAGATGTATTCTACACTTGATTCATGGACTGCATTCAAAGAAGGTACAGTCCACGTTTGTACGCGGTTTTATTCTACATTTTAACACTGTCACTATGTAAACATGAATTTTACGCATCGTAAGTATGCTCCTATTTATGTGTTATGATTTCTCTTAAAATGTTAAATTATTAACGTTTTACTTATGTTCATTAGTATACCATTAAATCTATCAGATGTTTTTGTTTCTTTTTCTCTCTCTAACAATTAACAATATGCTGAAGGAATGCAAATTAATTAATTATAATAACACACGGAGAACAAACTTTAGGTTTCTTGTCGGTTTCGATCTCAGAAATTTTCGAATCCTGGTAGGCTGCTTTCATTCTATTTTAAGCTAAAGGCCTATATAAATTGGAATGTCATTACTGTAGGCTACATGGGTTACTCGAGTATTACACAATTACATTTTGACTATTTATTATGACAGCTGATCTGCACAGACAGCAATATTTAACCGTACTTAAAACTAATTTAGAAGTCTGTCAACAAAACTCTTATCTTGCCCGATATGAATATGTATGCGTCCTTATACAAACCTTGCCGTTAGTTGAGATAACATAGAATACTTCCAGTCCCTATATTTAAGTTCTCCTCTAGATATAATGACTCCTCTAGAGATATTGAAAAACGGATATTATATGCTAATAGGTGTTACTACGGACTTGTGAAACATTTTAAGTCAAAATTAATAAGTAAAGAGACAAAAGCCACCCTACACAAGACCTTGATCAGACCAATCCTGATGTATGGTTTGGAATGCTGGGTGCTAAAAAAACTAGATGAGCAGAAACTATCCGTGTTTGAGAGGAAAGTACTGAGGAGAATCTATGGCCTGTGAAGGAAAACGACATTTGGAGGCGACTGCATAATCGAGAGTTGTACGAAAGGTTTAAAGATCTTCCGATCGTGCAACTCATACAAATTAACAGATTGCGTTGGGCTGGACATGTGCAGAGAATGGCGGAGGATAGAATCCACCAAAAAATTATGAAATATTTGCAGATGGGAAGGAGAAGGAAAGGAAGACCGCGTACAAGATGGCTGGACCAGGTTGGTAAGGAGGCAGTGAGGCTGGGTGCAGCAAACTGGTGGACATTGGCCGGGAGTAGAGACCAGTGGGGACGATTTCTTTTGGAGGCCGGGCCCCGGACTGGGCTGTAGCGCCGAGGATGTATATGATTTTCCCGGTTGTTTAATAGAAACAGCGGTAGTTGTCGTAGATGAATCTTTACTATTATTACCATTAATAAAAACACTGATCGCTTTATAGGCTACTACGGCTTTGGTTTAAACAGGAGTAGGCCTACTCAAGAATTTATCGCTTTTACAATATAAAAAATAATCGTGAAAATCAGTGTCATTTTTAATAGATTAAAAATTTAGTGATTACGTGAGAATGGTATTCATTCATATGAACAGTTTCTAAAATAACATTTTTTGGTTACTAAAATCTGATGATATAAAATATTGTATTAAATTAAAAATACTATGTATTGAAACCTAGTAACTAAATAGTTGAGGAAAGTCTCCTCTTCGACCCGGATTCAATAATGTCGGGTCGTGTAAACTTTGTTTACATAATTTTTTTTGTAACTTTAATTTTACACTTTGTAAACAAATACAATTGAGTTTACAAATAATACTTGTATTTACTGAACTTAAAAAAATAATGCTTCATTAAATTTCTAATAAGAAAGTAACAGTTCTGGTGTTTACATAACATTTCGATTGGTTCTACATTAGCATAATGAACGTGACAGTTGGTTCATTACTGAGGGTAATCGACTAAGACAAATTTTAAGAAACTAAATAGAATCTTTCAATAATAATGGATGTGATGATGATAACAGTAATACGATGGTGTAACTAGCAAATTTTGATTATTAGGAACTAATCATTCATAGCAGGTATATTCAGATTATTTATTAAATATATTTTGGTATAGATTCTTGTAATTGTTTATTATAGATGCATTACTAGTGACCCTCTGGTGTTCAGACAATACAATTTGTTTCATATATGTACATTACAAGTCTGGTGACTAAAATTCTGCGATCGTCAGGTCACCCTGTTGGTTGATGTCTGTTCAAAATCTCCGTACTGTTCCAAAACAGTTTCTCCATCCAGATGACACAATACTCTTGGCTTCATTTACCATGTATACGACTAATTTTTTTTCTAACGCACAGACGTGTAGCTGGGTAATTTTCACTATTATTTTGTCTACTATTCCTCTAAAACGCTTCATCATTGCTAGCACTACGTTCCAGGAGATCCTCTGAATTCTTTTTCAGTACCATGTCTCTAAATCTGTAATTATTTCTTCTGTATAATATTTACCGTATTTCTTCCGTCGTGTGACTTCGTGTTGTACGAAATAACAAATACTGAAACGACCTCGCCACAATTGAATTTTAATATTTAACGCCCTCGCTAAGAGTGATTTTTTATTTCTGAAGACGAAACATATGTTTTGAAACGCGTAAATCAATCGAACGCAACACGAAGTCACACGACGGAAGAAATACGGTAAATATTATACAGATTTGGTCAATAAGTGACTTGGATACCAATTCAAACATGTCTTTCAAATTATTTTTTGCTTTTAGTTCTAATAGTATATGTATTGTATGTATTGTATGTATGCCATAAAACGTTCCCGGAGGACTGTTTGAGATACTTCTTGCTTGATCTGTGGCCAGTATTTATTAAAATTAAAAGGTCCTTCTATTGCATAGATTTATTTCCCCATACTATAAAAAATAAAATTATATTTCTACATCGTCTACTTATTTTATTAGAAATTGTCATTTTATTGTGTTATTCAAAACTCTATCTGCTTCAACTTAACATTTTCCAGTTTATAAGTAAAGATATAACTTCGTTGTCATTGTACTAAAAAACAAGATATTTTATTTCAATTTTACAATTTGTCTAGCAGTTAGTAACGCGCATCTGTATTTTAAATAATTAGTTTTAAAAATAGATAAATACGTATAATTAAAAAAGTCGAGTACAGGAAACGTTCTTCCTAGTGTAACAGGATGATCTAGATTCATAGATTAAATAAAACTAAAAATCAGGTGTTTTAACGTATGTAAAAAGATAGTGTCATCCGAAGTACTGATGACCTCTAACCTTATAGTCTTATTCCTCGATTGAGGGAAATGTCTCATTCCCGGAGGAAAATATCCAACCGGTTTTCTGAGTTGTGAGAGATGGGTCTCAAGTACGTAGGCCTATAGTTAACAAGCTGCTGAAGACTGAGTGACAGACAATATAAGCTGTCAACCTTCTACATGTCGGTTGTGGAAGTAGAGGTTAGGGCGGGAGGGAAAGTGCCTCTAAAGGATATCACCTTTTGATTATCAGTGCCCTAGGATGTGGAAGGCAAGGAGAAATCAACACATGGTAGACCACTGTGGATATCTCACCTACCGGTAGCGTCTGATCCAGAGTGGACGGCTGTAGAAAATTCCTGACTCTGGCTGGGTCTTTCGGCGTCAGGAATAAGCGCTCTAACACAAGTAAAAGAGAAAAAACTGAACCAGTAAATAGAATTAAAATCAAGGATACATTCCTTGCGTGGTGATCCATACCTCTGGTGGAAAAAATCCCTAACGGATATAGGAGGAGAGGATTCTGCGATCTGTCCTGTCTTAGTCTCTTCCTTAACAAGAAACATTTGATGAGGTCTCTGAGACGGGGAATGAAAAAATTCTCATTAAATGGATTGGAGACTGACTGTGGGAAGGCCGGCAGCGATTACTGTAAAAATCCTATGCACAACGGACACGGACACACACTCTCTCTCTCTCACACACACACACGCGCGCGCGCGCGCGCGCACACACACACAAACACACACGCATTTGTGTGTGGAAGTTAATTTTTGTGTTTTTAATATATTGTAAATAAGGAGTGAGATTTAAATGTTAAAACATGTCTGGAAAATTAGCCAATTATACACAGCCCCGTAAGTTTATTTATCTTCATTTTTTAATTTAATTTACGTAAAGATATTGCAGCAGTTTTAATTACAATACACGTGATTTTTCTCTTAATTTGTTATTTGTGATAACCCGTAAATAGGCAGAAGGAAATATGAAATCAGGCATTTTCCACATTGTAAAGATATTTAACGGAAACCGACGTAACTGAAAAACGTCTCGGGCCCCATCAAATCTGTTAGGGCGAGTTTTCCTACATAGTTATATAACTTTCCTACACCTTATGCAAAGTACATGTAGACATTTATATCATTGCTTCTAACGATATGTTTGATTTGCCACTCTAACAATAGGTTGTTCGGTTAAATAACTAAATTGCGCCGACACGGCAACTTCTGTTTAACACCTATAAAGAATGTACGAGGTGTTAAGTATGAAATCATACGATGCTTATATTGTATATTATACAACCTATAATTAGTTTATGAATGTAACTAATGACAACAAGAGTAGACATTCATGTGTTGTTACAAAGTAATTTCAAAATTATTCCTCCTATGACAGCACGGTGCCCGCTGTACAAGTTTATTTAATTATTTCAATTGTCACAGGATCTCCTGCTTATACGAAAAACAAATAATTACAGTAAAGGATTACAATTAATAGAAAGGCAACTTCCTTCTTATGTTCTAGTTAGGGGGTTATTTTGTTTAAAAGTTAACTGTTGAATCAAATGTGTATTTTAAACAAGTTTGGCGAACATTACTCATTTTGTGCTGTAAGCAATATAATTATAGTATGAAACCAGTACCTAGCTTTACATATTAGTATGTACAGAAGCAGAAGCGATATTTTCTTGGAAATCTTGATCAGCATTATTGTGGTTGAAGAATGCTACAATACCAAAATAATAACACAATATTAATACTTTCCTATATTGAAGTAGACTTTAGTCAGTTTTAAACGATTTTGTATATCTGAGAAATTATATTTGTACAATTAAAAAACAAACAAAAGAACGGCACGGTTATAATCATAACATGTTTTTGTTTATAACCGATCTTAACTCTCTCGGCTATTCTGGGTGGTTCCGTTTGTAACGCTGCCCCCTCCTTAAGCCTGTTTGGCCCGAACTGGCAAATCGTCTATGAAGTAATACTTGGCCAGGCGATCTAGGTGGACGACCTTGAATTTTCGCTGTGCTTTCTGTTGAATCCGGTAGACAACATTGTTGATTCTCTTTTTCACAGTGTAAGGTCCTTCCCAGTTGGTCTGAAGTTTAGGTGAGCGATTTTCCTTAGCGCAGATTGAGTGTTTTTCGAAGTATGGTGTGATGTGTTATTGTAATATAAATTGCGTGGAAATCCATTATTTGACGTTATTATTGCGTGTGGGCAAATCTAACTGGAATTACTGTAGGAGTCGATTACGAATTACAAATCGTGATAATAGAAGTGATTTCATTGGTGTATGGTATTTTGTTTCCGTTGTACCATACGACGATCAGTTATACTGTCTTAACACTATTATGTTTCCAATCAACAAGAATTGCAAAAATAGTATATAATTTTATTTAAATGTATCGGTTGTTAGTTGCTAAATGGGAGATGGTAGTTATGAGATTTAGCTTAAACGTTTGGCATTGTTCTGTCTGTTTGGAGCAATCTTATGTAACTTTTGAAGTCATCGACCGATTTTCTTAACCTTGGTATGACCGTTACCTCACATAGCTCTATTGTTTTGAGATTGATCCCTCACAACGTAGGGCAGAAAGGGGACAATTATGAGTTGTTAAGTTAAAAAAAATTGCAAAAATTCATGTGGGCATCAAATTAACGTCCATTTTAAATACGACCTGAATAATATAGTTGTCAGTTTTCGAAATTTAAAAATTTTGAGACGCTGGAACCTAAATGTTAACAAAAATTTAAACAGTTGCAAGAATCCTGCTGGGTATCAAATTAAACACGATTTTAACCAAAATATAATATAGTAATTACTTTGGAAATTTCTAAGATATAGGACACCAGGGCTCAAAACAAGGCATACAATTTTCAAGAAATTTTTAAAATATAATCCGGAAATCAGATTAAAGGGAATTTTAACACCATTCCGTATGTATTGTGTTCGCTAAAAATGTTTAAATATTTTGAGGTACCACTGGTCAAAAATGGAATCAGAATTGTAAAAACGTATTTGGAGCACAAAATTATGAGAAATTTTATTCAAAATACAAAGTTGGTATCTTTAAAATTTGACAAAATTAAATTCAACACCGCTTGTAAACGTTGGACTGCCTTCCAAACGTTTGTAAGATAGGTTTGCAAACAAAGTTACATAGTGTTAACAGTTACATTAACTTTTGAAAAGAGTATTGCATGCAGCCCTACAGATAGCTATGGAATCCTGCATAAACGTAGAAGCTACCGCTAAATTCCTTGTCATTTAGGCATTTTGTTTATAGTTTAAATTAAAAAAAAAACTCTCTGTTCGGAATTATTTGTTCGGAATAGTAGAGTAGTCGGGTTATTCGTAATATTTTTTTTTTTTACTTTTTACAGCAAAAACATGAATCGTTTTTAACATCCATTAATCGTGGTAATAATGTGTGGTCATCTCTACACGGTGTTTCTTGTGTGCTAAAAGTCAGATCGTATATTATAATAGAATAGTAATGATGGTAATAACGTTAACATCAACTATTGTTATTATTATTATTATTATTATTCAGTGTAGTAATTATTGTAGTATTAGTAGTAGTAGTAGTAGTAGTAGTAGTAGTAGTAGTAGTAGTAGTAGTAGTAGTAGTAGTTATTGTTTTATTGTAAAAATATGAAGACGAAGATAAATAGACTCTATGCTCTAACATGGAAATACTTTAGGAGAGGCAGGGTCAGTAAGCCGCGTGGCACTCAAGAAATGCAGTGCCACCTAGGGGCTGGAAAACGCCCTTTGATTTTATTGTGATGACCAGGACTTCTTGACATCTACACAATTCAAGCGTCTGGTTTACTATACATAATTATCACAGAGCCCACCCAATTGTGTCTAATGGCTTAGATATAGTTATCACATATTATTATATTATATATTTAATATATACGGTTGTTAGCAAAAACAAGTATAGCGTCAAACTGCCTACATGTGATTAATGCAGTCTACACAAACAACTACAATATACATAATTAAGTAAAACCACCATGTTTTAGTCTTATTAGTTTGATAATCTTGACAAAACAATGATTTAGAACTACAAATATTAACGTATTCATCTCTCTGACACCTTTATTATTAATTACTGTTTCTTGATAGTATAGTATACAAAAATATTTGCGCCTGCACGTATGGATTTGTTCTACATATAATAATCTCATATTTATATTAATCCTCATTCTACTATGTGCTGTTTAGTACTTATAGCATTAACGCAATAAGTATTGAATTATTTTTTTTTGTTAGAGAATTTCCTCAATGCTGAGGTTTTCCCTTATCAATACACTACGAAGAGAAATTACATATATTACATATTCAAACCGTAAACATATTGCATTATACATTGAACGTACACAAGAAATTTACGAGAACTCCCAGTCAATCTCCTTTGATCATGATGCTCTACTAATCTCTATTTTCAGCATCTTCTAACTGAAGGCCATACTTCACATCCTTTTGCACACAGTCAATCCATTTTTTCTTGGGCTTCGCCCTCTTTCTTCTTCTCTCTGGTTTTCATTTCTACCTTCTTCTATTCTTCTGAGATGCCCGCACTATCTCAACTTTTTTGTTGTATCACTTTCACAACCGTGTTTTAACTGTCATATTTGCCTGATTGTTTCATTCCTCACTGCTAAGTCTTATCTCCACATTTTTTTAATTATAATAATAAATTTTGTACCGAATGGCTTAAATAGAATAATGTCGGTTTTCTCGAACACAACGTTTTCACTACGTAATCATATACTGAATAGGATGTTTACCGTCTGCCTACTGACATAATGACGTTTCTGCTTATCAGAAAATCTTAAAGTTACTGAAAAAACTTTGTCTTCCACTATGTTTCAGTCACATTAGCTTCTAGGTTCCATTAATTTGGCTTTACACATCCAATTTCTTTGCATAACCGTAGGCATGTTCCTTGGTACTGGGAGATGTATGCGTTAACACCTGAAAAATTGTAATTTGGTGCATTAAAAAAGGAGTAAAGAACGTTAAAGATGAAACATCAACTTTTTACTATTTCTGTTACGATTTCCTGACTTTTGCTCTCTAAATTGCCGTTAAATTTTATATAAAAAATATTAATTTATAATTTTTATTTGCTGTTACAAGTAAATGTAATAGTAAATACATTCATCAAGTAATTTACTCAATAATACTGTTGCAACAGCCGTTAATCTAAACGTGCAAAGCATAGTGCTTTAGTGAGGGTACGTTATAATAGGTTAAGCCTATTCTACACGATATATGTATGACATTAAATATCAAAGTATTATCAGTAAATTTTAGTGACGTCTAGTGATAAGCTATCATTATTTTATATTATATTCATCTTAGTTTCAATCTGCAAAAGAATTTATTTTATTTTATTTTTTAATGTGACATTATGCTTGACAAGAATACCCATTATTTATCATTTACTTTCTTCTGTAATACTACAAGTGTATAGCCTACTGGAACAACAGATCAATAAATTATAAAATAAGAAAAATCGTTAAAACATTCCTAAACTATTCTAATGAATCTTATAAAATAAAATCGTGAGAAAATAATATATCAGAGCTGATTGTTATTTGTTCTTCGTTTCCTCGTTGTTTCGAACGTATTAAGAGTGTTGTTATTTTTAGACAAATAACCAAGTCAATAGTAAGCTCACTTGAGTTACTGTAAAACAGAAGCAAACAGCTGAGTATTCACAAACACGTGATTATCATTACCTCAATAAATTTGTAAGCGTATCTTTGGGAGACGTGGGAATGTGCGTACAACTTGTATTCAGGATGACAGAATTAAGGGAACTTTGACCATAGAAGCGTTTACGTCCCCACAGTAATGCACATTCATATAAGTGAACACGTAGACAAGCTGATGTCATCACTGTCACCTCTGTCTTAGCTTATTCACGTTTACCTTGGAACTAATTTGATCTCATCACTAACACGTCTGTCTTTGTTCATACGTATCTATAAGTTATCAGTTGCCCTTCAGTATATAGAATAAGCCGCGTCGTTTTCGCTTCACCGGATTCATTCGCTTTAAACTTTCAGGACACAATTTCTAATGTCGTATTTGAGAATGCACAACCTCAATGCAATTCTCAAACAGTGTACTAACCTCTTCCGGTACTCCTAAAGTTTCTTATAAAATAGTCTTTTAAGAGAAGTTAAGTGTTAAATGTAACAGATCATCTTGCTTTTTTATAATTAATCTCTTTTCATTAAAACCTTTTTGGAGTACGGGCAATACATATTTTCAATGTACTAAGTTTAGGATCGTGTTTTACGTTATCGATTGAAAATTAGATAATTAATTTGTCCAGAAAGAAATTTCAGTACAGTTTCTGCTAGAAAAACTTTCCAATTACTCTATTAAGCTGCAATTACCAGAATGTGGCCAACATTATTTGATCGTCCTTTGTTATTTCGCGTCATTTAAAGGATATTAATTACAGTCATTTTTCCAGTAAATTTATTTCCTGATTTTCTTTTTAATTTATTGTTCTATTTTTTCGTTCCATTTTGCTGCTGCAGTTACTGATAACGTCTTCTACATTCGTACATAAAGTACCTCATTATGATCATGCCTTAAGAAGGATATATATACCTTCTTGCATTTTGTTTCTGTTTGTTTCGGGAGAAAGTATAAAAAGTTCGATGTTTAAACACTTCTCTAAGGGGTAGGAGTATTATGACCTTTAGTTCTGCTCATTGTTTTATGGTTGCTGTTGCCGCTCTTGTTGTTTTTGTTGTTATTATTAATATTGTTACTATTACATTAATATTATTATTATGCGTTTTCCTCTTTTTTCCTTCTTTTGTTAATAAGCATTTATTTAGTATAACCTACAATTTAAAATATATATTTTATGCAAAATGTTTGTTAAAGTTAGTAAAAACTTTTAAAGTTTAGTGAAGGTAATTACAGTATCCCTTACAGTCCTTTTCATTCTATCTTCACAGCTTTCTTTGGAGCTTTTTTGAACATTCAACAATCTGTTCTTTCAGCATTCACTAGTAGACTGCTATCATGTGTATATTCAATCTCCCTAATATCCTTTCATTTTCTTTTGTTACCCCAGTAAAAGCTTTCATTTTGCTCTTCACTAATTGCATCTAGTATATCCTGAAATGTTTTCAAGATGCAATTCTGAAAAATAAACTTTCAGATTCACTCGACAACCCACGTTTTTAATAGTTGTCAAGATAATTCCTACAACATTTTTATAGTCCGCGACATTTTTTGTTTCCGAAAAAGGTTTTTTATTACACATCTGAAGGGTGTTAAGACTTCCTTTTCTTTTTAATTTATTTTAGTTTTAAATATTTTATCCCTTACAAGCTTTTTCAATCTTATTCAACAAAAATTCTACCCTTCAACATTACCTCGGAGAAACCTGGAAAATAATTACAGTTTATTTAAAATATTCTCCATACTTTGGAAATGCCTAAAGAGTTTAACCCTTAATAAAGTAGTTTAATTAGTACCTGTTTAATGTGGATCAAGACTTTCCGTGAAGCAAAACCACATTCTGAAGCAAAATTCCCAACATCTGACTTCGTTCCATTCGTAAAGCACATTAGTTGTTGGGTGGCCTTAGTGGTTTGTACGTAGGCGGTGTTTGCCGTATACTTTTACTTTTACTATAAAAAGGGTTGGCCTGTTACGTCTCTGTCGAAGTGTTTTGCTGACCTTGTTGGTGTACAAGTGTTGTTGTGCATTGTGCTTCCGGTTTGTGAGTGCTGTGTGTTTTCGTAGTAATATTCATTTAAGTTATTTTATCTTTAGTTTATATATTACTTGAAGTTTTGTTAGTATTAATTTGTTGACTCTCTATCACTTATTGATAGAGTATTATTTATTTGTTTGCATGTATTAGTTTATAATTAGCATGAAGGTGGCTGCCGATTGTTTGGGCGGCCGAAACGTTGCATTCATACTTCTTCTGTTATGGCAAAGACCGTCAGTTAAATTCAAATTCAAACGACTATAAAAATCGCGTATTAGTTTTAAGAAAATGTGACCACTGCATACGTGAGATTATTATGATATTGGATAAAACGTAATAAATTTATTTAAGTGCATAAACTTAAATAATTTTATTTCAAGAAGTGTATTGTACTGTGCTAATATCATGAACCCTGTAATTTTCCTGGTAGAGTTATTAGAGTTTAATATTCTACTTCCCTTGTTTTGTATGCTGCCAGTTCTTCGATGGCGAAAATATAATCTTTTAAAAACGGAAAATTTTTATTTTCTTGTTCTTTAATATCAAGTTCGTTTTGTGATTTGTTAATAACATTCTACTCTACTTTCTGTTTTTTTCTTTTTAGTTAGCTTCCGGCAATAGGTTTTCAAAGCTTTGGGGGATTCAAAAAACTGGGTAAAATTACCTTGAAAATTTCTGACGGAAATAAGAGATTGTTGCCATGCGTTGAAAGTTTAAGATCACTTTAAATTTATAACTGATCTTCTTGAATTTAAGACCAATTACACTAAAAATATGATTCAGTACGATTTACCGGACATAACTTTTGATTTCCTTGAAACGATTGAATAAACTGACTGAAACGGATGAAACTGATCCTGAATTGCCAATTAATGTCTTTGGAAGTAGTACAGATATCCAAAGAACCTCTTCTAAAAGATATTTTTGAAACTAATGGTTGCCATCCCCGTAAGAGTCCAGGCGACCCTGGTGGTCCAACCAATCCCATTCAGTATTCTCATTTAGCGGCTAACCTGAGCTGGTAAAACCCAAGAAGATTTTGATGATGAGATTTTAGTCTGTCTATTGACTAAATCAATCAATTTACGTACAAGTTATATTCAAATACGTAATAGTCATTCTACTTTTCATTCAGATTATTAAAATTTGATTTTTCATTACATTTTTTATACTGAATATATTGTTACGACATCACAGAACAATCTACGTGTTTATCGAACGTTCCAGAGGGATCCGGAATGTAATGCGTGCGGCGTTCGTGACTCTCGACGCATTTGCTAGACTGTGTCAGAAATCGGGTGGCCGCTCGACTGTGTCAAGGCCGCATTTAATTACGTCATACACTGGCGCTAATTCGTAGTTTGGAATCTTCTGGTCTGTGAGCGTTGTATAAATACTACGCGACAGCGGCCTTAGTTTTCAGTTATAGTTGAGATATATTTACAGTGCGGGTCGAGTTATTATCGGGAGATATTACTGTGTGCGTTCAAGTGGTTATTACTGAAGTGTTGCGTTTTATAATCGGGCGTTTATAAAATTTGTAATACAATTGTGTTTAATACTAGTTGACATTTTATTGCGTGTGAACAATTTTTATTGATTTGTTGTAAGAGACTATCTTTTTGATTACAAACTGTTTAATTATGACAGTTAAAGCTGGTGATTAGTGACTTAATTGGTGTCTTGTATTTTGTTTTCCACTGTGCCTTACGACGAACAGTAGACCGTCGTAAGAATATATTCTTGTTCACAATACAAAAAAATATATATGTATATATATATATATATATATATTATTTTATATATAAGTAACTCGACGTTTCTTGCAGTAATTATATAAATTTGTGATGTTATTCAATTTCTTTCTTCTGCAATTAGTATAATTCGTATATTCTTCTTGTTATTTGTATAACAAAGAATATACGAATTATACTACTTGCAGAAGAAAGAAATTGAATAACATCACAAATTTATATATATATATTGTAGCATGACAGATAATCCACTAAAAATTAATTCCATTAAGATCATAAAAACAATTAAATTACAATATAACTCAAAGAATTGCAAATGAAAATAAATTAAACTTCAAAGAAAAACACCACTATAAAAGAAAAAAGTAATTACATAATGAAAATGCAACATTAAAACTCAAGAAAATAAATTAAAAGAAACTCATATAAAAAATCAGGAGATTACCCAGGAGATTAGGAGCAGGTGATAAAGAAGATACCCCGAACCCAAGAAAGAAGCGGAAGTTTAGGAGCAGGTGATAAAGAAGATACCCCGAACCCAAGAAAGAAGAGGAAGTTTAGGAGCAGGTGATAAAGAAGATACCCCGCATCCAAGAAAGAAGAGGAAGTTTAGAATCAGATTATAAAGAAGATACCCCGAACCAACCAACGGACAAAATAAAACTAAGTACCTTGGTAAACACAAGAAGAGAAGAAAAGAAGATATAGGATGAAAGAACCACAATAAATACCTATTAATAAACCTATTATTAACGATAATGAACCCCAAACCAAATATTAATACCACCAAAGAAAGTATAACACCCCAAAACCTCATAAAATTGTAACTTAATTATAGACAAAAGTATTTAGTAGTGTGATAAGAAGTGCACCAACTAAAGTTATTATATAGTAAAATAAACAAATCTTCACAGTCCATTATGACTAAAGGTTTGGTCTGAGAATATAATAAAACTCAAATATAAATCAGAACCAACAGTGAATGTGTACCAGTAAAAGTGGTTTTAAATATAATAAACTTCAAGTTAATGTGTAACTATTACTTAAACAAGGTGCTATTAAATAACTTTTATATTTTATAATTAACAAGTGATGAAATATTGAAATGAAAAATATTTCTAATGTTTCATAAAAGAGGTAATTTTTTTTATCTCAAAACATTCATAGTAATGCCAATAATAAAGAAAGTATGTGGGGGAATAATTACAGTAACTGTGAATTAATTTAAAATACTATATAAACAGAAAAGACTGTGATAGAATTAAGTTTAGTAAAAACTAATAAATGTTAAATGGCTAATTATGTTTAGAGCCTAGGAACTCCACTTTTTAAAGAGTTCTAATAGAATAAGATTTATATTTAGTGTAAGATGTTTTAGTTACGTAACAGTATGCATACAGATTAAAATGTTTATGTATGGATGCTGTATCAGTTTATAAAATGTTTAAAATGTATGTTAAAAATAGTTCCAACAAAAATGTCTAACTTTGAAGACTGCTAATTAATATTAAATATTATTTTTTGTATTAGTAGCATGAATTACATGCTACAGGTATCAATAGTTATGTAAGCAATTTTATTTAATGTTATATTAACTTTTAAAAGTCAGAGGAGGTGTAGAATTAACTTTATTTGAAAAAACAATATATGTAAGATACTAAGCTCTAGGCCAAATAATGAATTCCCAAAAATTAATATAAACTAGTTAATTAACCAATGAACCATGTAAACTAATCAGATTTATGTAAGGTGGATCGATAACCCACTACTATAACCGATCCTATGTTTTAAAAGAGTAATATAGAAAGATGTCTTAAATTATTAAATATTTTCGAAATGTAATAACTAAATATTTTAAAGGAGGAATAGTAAATTCATGAATTATCACTAAAAGACAGTTCAAATGTTAAATTTATAAGGAAATTAAGTAAAGGGAAAGATTTGTGACCATCTGAAATTTATTATAATTATATTTATAACACCTACAATGGCAGTAATTGTGTACAAGAACAGGAAACAGAGTTTTGGGCCTAGATTTCCAAAAAGACAGAAATATGGCTATTTTAACAAAAATCTCAACAAATATGGACTATGACATATCAAATTAAACAGAATGAGGTAAATAAACCAATTATGTGTTTAATAGTTCATGAAAGCAATCAATAAACTAAAAATATTCTATATATAATGTATATTATAATTACATGAATAGGAAGTGAAAATTATTTAAACAATACTTTTTTCATATTAACTTGGCAAGATATTTCCTAAGACGAAGGAAGTAAAACAGTTCATTATTAACATTCAACGTGAACGGTTGTTCCTCGATCGCGTTAAAAAACGGTATAACGAATTGTAATGGAGTACAAAGTCGAAAATCAGTGAAAACGAGAGTTACCTAAATTGACAATTTTTAACTTAAAATCAGTGAAATACGCTACCACAACAGTGAAAACAAACGATACGCAACACAATACAAGTGAATTAAACCAGTCAAACAACCTAACATTAATAATTCACATCGTAACAACTTCTCGATTCTTAGCCATAACCAGAAAACATTGAACACATCTAACATAAGGCAATTAACACCAGTGAACACTGAAGACTTATCCAGGATACCAGAACAACACAATAGACAATATACACTATTACGGAGACCAATAAAACAGTTGTGAAGGTAATTTTATTATCAGAATTTCCAACCATCAGTTCACAGTAATATTCTACAACGAGACGTGACGCCATTTTGAACTTTCCATGATGCAAAGTATCCGCCAGCAACGAATTCGTCCAGTAACCAATGAGTATAAATTGTGTATTATAAACTTTATATATTATTAACAAATTGTCATTTATTACTTATTAAGACTTATTTTTGTACATGTTATACTTTCTAGGATTACCCTTCTCTGACTATATAATTATAATCGTTACAAGAACCTTTCTGATATTTATATAAAAATAACCTGTAATTGTAATATCGACCAAGCCCTGTGAAAGAGTCGAACATTTGCTCAATATCGATTTTAAATCGATCTTTTATAAATATTATCAATAAATTAAATTTATTCAAATATCAGTATTTAAAATTATTTCACATATTAGAATAAGAGTTTTAGTTAATTAAAGGACTTACTGGGAGACGACAAAAATTAACGGAAAGTGATATACTGGAGCAGAGCTGAAAATCGCAAATCGATTACTGTAAGAAGACAATCTGATTAACTCCAGATTCATTTAAGGTCAACCAGAAGTACAGATATTAGCCAAATCAACTCACCTTTCGTTATAATTTTAACGAAACAACAAAACAAGATTTATTTACAGATTATTAGACATAAACAAACAAACATAATTTTTTTTTGAAAAAAATTTTTTTTTAAATAAAATTTTTTTTTTCTTTGAACATACACAAAGAATAATTATTTGTAACAGCGTGGAACAGCGTTTTGTTAATATATATATATATATATATATATACACATATGTGTGTGTGTGTGTGTGTGTAATAACATTACAAGTATTATAAAACTAATACACTTCAATCCATGTACCCAACCCAACTATATAGTGATAACACCGGCTATGTAGTAGGACTTTTGTGTGTTCGTTGCGTTAAGTATATGTGGTTGCACAATAAACGTATTTTTAAAAAGAGGAATGAGACGTTGATGACATGAAATAATTAACTTAAACTACAATGTTTACAATGTAAAAGAATCAATCAACCGTTTATTAAATATTTCAAAGAAAATTAATTGATTATTAAAATTTGAAACTAGAAAATTCAAAACATTCTCTTTTATAAGGTTATACTCTGAAAACATAACATATCTTTGCTCTTCAGCACACATTAGTAAAATATAGTCTTAAATATCTAAACATATATGATGAATAAATTATAAAATTCTTTTATACTGCTTGGGTGTGTGACTTTCAATGATTATTTAAATTTGAACTCATAGCAAAAGATTTATAAAAATAATAATAACTTAACTTCACAAAATAAAAATTGAAGGTTTGCTATTAATGTTTTAACAAAAATAATATTTACTTTAAGAACAATTACGCTTTATAATGATCCACCCATTTTTAAGATTAAACAGAATAGAATTATCTTTAACACCAAATTACAATTACGTCTTTTACTTTGCATATTTACACTATTTACATTTAAGTCTTTATAATTACTTTATCTCATATTCTGATCTTTATGAGCTCTTTGTTTAACATAAAAATATAATTGTTCACTTTTTACATAAGTATTGTTGAAGTTACCGTTGCATGTGTACATGTCTGTGTGCGTCTCCTGAATGGTGACTATGACGATGATGATGATGATTACGCTTCCTCGGTATTCTATAGCCTGTTGTTGATGGTAGTCCTGTGCTACTCCATCAATCGTGGTGTATTGGAGATGATGGTGATGATGATGAGTTCAAGTCGATTAGCAAACGGACATAGAGTCCTCATGTGAAGATTCCTTGAGTATGACTCTCGTCTAAAATTGCCAGAGGTATTACGTGTTTGAATGTCCTTATTCTAATGGCGTTTTTAGAATTCTAATATGTCTTTGTAACAGGTAAAAAAAACATATTTATCAATTTATTTCAATCAATACCTGATTTAATAATGAAGGCCAAGAATTCATCCATAGACAAAGACATTTCCCTCATCGTAGTATAATGCAGGTTCGTGCTGATTCACAGACACAGACACACATACAGTGACTTAGACTGTCGAGCAGGTGTACACTTTCGACAGGCTATAGGCGTATCCACACCTGTACTTTCACGCAAAAAATTTGTAAAACTATTCGTCATACTCTCCTTGCACTAATTAATTACAAAATACATACATATAACAAAATTAATATATAAATTTCTAGATACATTGGCGCGGACCGGGTTATGATTCGGCCTGCCAACCCGCAATTAATAATACAGCTGGACTTCAGTGTGTCCTGTGTTCTAATCTATGTCAGGGTGATTTGTTTTGCATGACGGCCAACCAGACAGTGGATTCATCCAGTCCCAGTACGGTATCAGACCTGTCATTTAACACACTAAGTTGGATAGTAAATGAAATGGTTATGCTAATGGGCAGTAGCCAAGTGATTACTTCTTTTAAGATCTCTATGTCTCGTACAAAAATTGTATACTATAACACACACACACATACAAATAAAAATGACATTACTTACAAACATGTAAAAATAAACACGATGAATTGAGAAACCTACATGTGTATACTATTTCTCATCACTCTATTCTCTTCAATCTCTCTTTAATCCACCCACATGCACACAATCGCAGGTAGGCACTGAACGTTTCTTTACATCTTTGTATCTGTATCTGAAAATAAAACAGATTGTTTTTTAACATATTTTCCTCATTTCAATTTGTTGCGGTGTCTAAAACAAAAGTGATTACTTCTTTTAAGATCTCTATGTCTCGTACAAAAATTGTATACTATAACACACACACACATACAAATAAAAATGACATTACTTACAAACATGTAAAAATAAACACGATGAATTGAGAAACCTACATGTGTATACTATTTCTCATCACTCTATTCTCTTCAATCTCTCTTTAATCCACCCACATGCACACAATCGCAGGTAGGCACTGAACGTTTCTTTACATCTTTGTATCTGTATCTGAAAATAAAACAGATTGTTTTTTAACATATTTTCCTCATTTCAATTTGTTGCGGTGTCTAAAACAAAAGTGATTATTTCTGTTAAGATCTCATAGTTTTCAGAAAAATAAACTACTGTTATCGCAACTCTTTGTCCCGTATAAAAATTGTATACTATAATCATAAAATTGTAAAGTCAAACAACTTAAAGTAAAAATTAATAAAACTTAAAAATTTATTTCATTCGCAAACTTAAAAAAGTTGCTTTTTGATTAAAAGTTGTTTTTCTGTACTGACGTATTATTTGTCACAAGTTGTCACATGTAGTATAGATTATTTATTTTTATTTACTAAATTTGAAAAAAAGTTTGCAAAATAGAATAAGTTTATATGAAGAGGAGCAAACACATGAGAGCTCAAATGTACACATAGTATTGAAACAATTTCTATGGCGAGTACCACAATTTCTTTGTCGGTGGACTAGTCATGTGTTTTGGCAACAGTGACTTGGAAAAAGGACAGCCCACTCCACGCGTACAGGATGACTGTAGGTTGACTTTTTGTTATCAGCTCTTCATCCGCCTCTTTCTCGGACACCAGATGGTTTTGATCTTTAAAATGATGGCCAAGAAAGCTTTTCACGATCACAATAAAATTAAATGAGTGATCACGTAGTTATCTTTAATCTCGTTGTCTTACTTTTACATGTAATGCTGAAACAACGTTTAAGTATATTACTAATCAATGTAAAACGCGTAGTGATTAACCATTTTGTGTCATTAATCAATATGTAAATGTAGAAAGTTTTCTACTACCCCTCCCAAAAAAACAGTATGTTATGTCCGCCACTTATCACGCTTGTATTGGTGGTTACTCCAAAACACGTACGTCAACAGTTAGCAAAACACGTCATAACGTGAGGAGGAACATCACAAAAATATAACGGAGTTAAAATTGCGCTTACAAAGTACGAAGGGAAGAACATATTTTAATATAGAACTCTCTAATTTCTCTAATTTTTCAACCAGATTCAAGAGTTTCAATATTTACATCAGGTCATCGAGATTCTGCCGCACTCCTTCAGATTGCGGGTTTGTTGTTTTCCTCATTACAACATTATTTTACTAACTATTGAATGCTGCTTACTCCGTATACTTTATATTACATATGTATCCTTTTCACATAATATGTTTTTAAAGTCTTTTTCCGGTATGGACCGCGTCAAAAATGTCTTGTATGACAACGTTTCACTCATATTACAATGAGTATCTTCAGGTCACATATTGTTTGAAAATGTTGCTGACCTCTTAACTTATTTTTTAGCTTTTGTGTATTATGTATTTGAAATATAAGTTGTCGGATATGGTAAACTAGATCCTTATCTTGTTATGACTAAGCGACTAAAGGTACTTGAATGTTTTGCCACGTGGACGTTGTAACGACGAAACTCTCTTCGGTCTGAAAGTTTCGTGTAATTATAGTTAATTTGTAACGATAAATGGGTTACGCTTCGTTAAAGTTCACGTTGCGTCGCAATTACGTAACGACTTTCTTGCGTCGTATGTGACCTCGCCAATACCTGTTTTAATTCTTAATGGTAATTTTCCCGTTTATAGGCGCCAAATTGTTTGTCCAAAACAATTAAAAAGTTGCCGTCTAGCGCAACCGTATCTCTCACTGTTGGTCGTCGGAGAAATTCAAATCTGTTTACCCGCGAAGTCTTACCAACCTGTATTTCTTGTAGAAAGGATTGTTACGGTGCTATGAATTAAACACATAAAAATTAATTTGTGAAATAATGAACAGGTATTAACATAAGTATTGATTTATTAATGGTCGATTCTGCTGTTAATAATTACGCTAACATGAAATTATAAAATTATATTACTTTTTTCTTGTTATGCTCCGGCTATAAATAATTTATCACTCAGGGGTTCTCTCATGGCTGTTCTCTCATTTTGGATCGTCGACTACGTTTTCACTGCTTTATTCAGTCAAAACGTTCTTTTGATTACTGCCAAAAAGGTTTACAATATGATTTTTGAAGTACAATCCTTTACATCAAGTTAATTAAATATAATAATCTTCCTCTACAACAGTTTACTTATGGTTTAAAACAATAGTGAGTTCACTTTACAACATAGGTTAAGTTCGACTTGTGCATAAATCGTTTCTTATTTCTCAAAGAGTTAATAGTGAATTTGAACAATCTTTTAATACTAGTTATTAAATATTTGAATAATTATTCAGTGTTTATTAAGTTTGAACCAAGTTTTTTAATTGTGCATAAATTCGTTAAGTGTTGTGAAAAGTCTTGTGGGTGTAGTTAAGTAATTTAGTATTATACTTTACAATTTCATTGATGTTTGGTGGATTAATTTCATCAGTTCTGGTGTTCGAGTCGTCCTTCTCTAATATGTGTGTTATTTCTTGTAATTCGGATTTAATTTGGTTTAATTTTGTTGAAATGTTCTATCAATCTTGTCTCTTCATTGTTATAGAGTACTTTCTTTCATCTATTTGGTTTATTTTTACTAATTTCTGTGGATCGATAATTTTATCATCTGCCCTATTTTGATGCTGAAAATGGACTCTTAATTCGTTTTTTAACGGTTTTCATATAATAATAATATTTTGTTGTCATAGCAACCAGACTACTCTCTATTGGTTGAAAGTATTTTGTACTCATTGAATACTCATAAAGTATTTTGTTATAAACCTTGAGTTTTTGTTCAAAATGAATAAATATTTTCTAATTAAGATATTTTCCTTGTCTTATTACCAATCTGATTATTATTATTATTATTATTTTTGAATAGCTTTTTTGATGTAGTTTATTTACACATGAAACATGATTATGTTTTGTTATCTCTGGCCTATTTTAACATTTGGCTATTATCATTCTTTTTACTTATTTTTGTTATTATGTTGTTTTATGCAATTATTTTGTATTTATATTGTTTCTTGGTTTGTTATTTTGTGTTTCCTTATCTTTTTATCTCACTTTTTACTGTTATTTGTCGATATTTTATAATTTTGGTTCACCTAGTTTGAGGCCTACCCTTACCTATTCTTATTATAATGTTTTTATTTTAATTTTACTCCTAATACTAGTTTTTTATCGTTTTGTTTTGGGTATTTTACATTAATCATTGATTTACATTCTTTAGTATATGGCTATTACAGCTTCTCTGACATTTTACTGCTTTCTGTAACTAATTTTATAATTTTAACATGATTTGTTCCTTATGCTGTTATCATTACTAATACAGCTTATTCTTAATACTAATTCAAAAATTATAACATTTGAACAGTTCTACTATCACTATCATCTTTTCTGCATCTCCTTATAACATCATTACAATAACTTTAAATATTTAACACTTAAACATTCATTTCTCTTAATCCTTACTTCTAACTAAAAAACAATATTATTTGGACTAATATTTAATTGAATGGTATTAGTTCCTTTTTATCACTAAACTTATTTAATTATTCACTTCTTTGAGTGTTTTTACATACATTTTTGTGGTTTATAGTTTTACTTATCCACTTTCTTTAGGCACTCTCACTTCTAGATGAGTTCTTGCTTATAAATAATTATGTTTGTCTATCTTTAAGTCACACTGGCACTTTGTAAGATTTTCACAGTACTATTTAGTGTTTACAGTGGTTATTCTCTATTATTTTATTTCTCTAACTCAGTTCACTTTGGTGTAATCACCCTTATTATATTGTTAATTGGTAAATCACTTCCTACTCCTATCATGCACTCTTGGTTCATTCTAGTTTGTTTAGAATTATTTTATTTATTAAATTTCACATTTGTTCTTTGTATCATGGTTAGTGTGTAGTATTGTTTATTCATTTTTTTTCCATTCAATATTTACTTAATTGCTAATACAATATCTTTCTTTCGGCTTGTACTTTCCCTGATTAACGGTATTTTTAATAATCTTTACTTAGAATTCATGTGTTCATTTCATTATTTCTTTTGTCATTGGGCCAATCACTTGGGTTGGGCCGTTGTCATTTGTCTCGTATCAGTTATAGTCTTTTTATTTTTCTTGATTTAAAATTGTTAATTCTTATTTTCATGCCTTTTTATTTTATATTTCTTCTCTGGTATTGGGGCTGCTTTTGGTATCGTAACAACGTATTGCTGACAAAATATATACAAAGACAGAGCTTTCTTAAATTTATGATGCTTTTCCTTCCTACACGTTTATCTTAAGAGCGTTTAGGAACAGAAAACAAGAGAATCTTTTACTTCACGCGTAAATTATTAAGTACTGTAGGTAATTCCGTTATGCTGTGCCTTGAATGTGAAGGTATGAAATTAATGAACTCGGTTATCAATTAAGTGAAACAGAGTTGGGTTACGGGTTATGTAAATTACGTTGTCATTTCAAATGTAGCGTGATTACTACAACACAGTCCACACCAGAATTAATGTGGAATTCCTTGATTTCATACAGGCATCAAATTGTGTATTAAATTTATGATTCTGTTAGCTTCCGTGGAGTGTGTTTGTACAATGTACGGTAATCGTAACGGAGCCCGCTAATGTTACAACTATTTCAATTCAATTAGGAATGTCACCGGATTAATCTCAGTTATCATGTAGAGCACGTGTAACTCTTATGTTATACGTGCTTATCTTTAAGTAATGATCAGCTGAACTTAACATTTTGTAGAGACCAGTTTTGTAAAGACTGACGTACTTGTTATATCTGACGTTACTACCTGAAAATAAGACGAACTGTTGACGTGGAAGACGCTTTGAATTTTAATGCTTGTTAAACACGTACACCACACGTAAATTAATTTTGTTGTGATTATTGTATCATTTTAGTAATTACTAATTCATATAATTCCTCATGACTTTTCTGTATTACAGTTTGTATTCACATGAGGATGACATGAATTATTTACTGTTAGAGATGGAAAATATTTTTGTTGTAGTAATAACAAATCGCCAAATATAGCTTGTATTTTTGCATATTCTCTTTACACCTTAAAATTTAAAGATATAAAGAAAACAGGTGATCGAGAGGTATCCAACCATTTTCATACAAATTGAAGATATTTTTAATCAGTAAAATTATTGCCCGGATTGTTGATGTCTTCTTTTTATAAATCCAGAATCCTTGTTTTGGCTGCAGCTCTAGCAGTCATCTTCAGTGGATCGTCCGTTCGGCTTCTCCGGCGACTGACGTCGGACCATTCCGGGTCGTCATTCATCGGAGGAGCAGAACGGAAGACCCGCTGAAGATGACTCACGTAGATATAGTCAAAACGTCTGGCTTTATAGCTAAAGGACTACCAACAGCCCGGACAAGAATTTTAGTGAAATTGACTCCAGTCGTAACAGCTTTAATGTTGGACATTTTTACTAACTTTTCGTCTGTCATGACAGAAAACGTACAGATAAAGTAGATTGGCGAACTAAATACTTTACAAATTTTTGTTATTAAATTAATAAAATACAAATTTTGCGTTACTGCTACGTATTCATGCAATAAAATTGTGGTTATTTATATTAAATCTTTAATTTTGTAGTGACCATCAATCAACACATTTTAACGATGAAGGGTTGCGAGGATCGGCCAAAAAAGTATAACACAAATTTAAATTATTTGTGTTGACGTCTTGGCAATATTTATTGTCATCATCAGGACCTGTATTCGGATACAAGAGAAAATATCAATCACAGCTGATCAATTAATTGCGTGAATGTGTTTGTACGTGAGAGTGCGTGCGTATGTGTGAAGGAGTTGGAATAGTTTGTTTGACACAGAGACCTCTATAGATAGAAAGAGAGTGGGAGAAAGCGCAAGAGAGAGTGAGAGGGAGCGAGAGAGAGATAGTGAGAGAGTAGAAGGGAGAGAGAGTGAGAGAGAATGAGTGGGAGAGAGTATGACTGTCGACGTAAATATAATTTTATGATATACTATAGTATTCTGTATGTACCAAGTTCTCGATAAAAATATTTCACAATAATGTGATTTTAAGTAATAACCATTTTCACTTTTGGTTTACCATAAATTTGTGTTTCTAATATTTTGTAATTCTCTATTGTTATTTTAGACAGAATTCTGTAAATTAATGACAGCGTTTCCAATACCAGTAGTGAGTGAAACATGATAAAAGAACTTTTAAAATATACATAACTGAACAATCTCTATTCAGCCATAACATATTTTTATTATGCTATATGTAGACATGTATAAGTAGAAATGGTATCTGTAGCAATTCTAAAATATATTTGTTGATTACTGTTTGTACAATGAATTACAAATGTTATATGTAACATTTACATTAACAGTAATAAAATTGTAATATTGTACGAATTATGTTTTGGGGTATTATAATTTTCTCGATATATTTAAGGAAAACAATATGTAATTAATGCGATTATTTTGATGATATAAAACAAACTGTTTCAACTCCTTCACACATACTCACATACGCATGCACACGCACGCACACTCACATACACAAACACATTCACTCAATTAATTGATCTGCTGTTTTTTATATTTTCTCTTGTATATTTATTTCGCAACAGGTCCTGATGATGGCAATAAATATTGCAAAACGTCGACACAAATAAATTAAAATATGTGTTTTACTTTTTTGACCTATCCTCGCAAACCTTTCACCGTTAAAAGTTATTTATATTCAAGGACGACTGAAAACTACTTTCACCCGCAAATGTTTTTGGTAATATTTACACGATTTTTCAAGAAGTCGTTTAATAAATCTGGGAAGTTTTATATCAAAACCATTAACTACGTACAATGCACTTGCCCGACACGCATTTATAATACGCTACACTGTATGTGAGCTGAGTACCGTTTGTTGTGCATTCCATCCACTATGATTTCTATCGACTAAACAACTAATGCATATTCATATTGTTAGCCTAAAAATTGGGTCGTCACCATCAGTGTTCACAAAGGTTTATTAGTTTTGAATTTTTATATTCGTCTAATACTTTAGAAAATTTATCAAAACTATGTTAATATTCAGTCAGTTAACTATGTTAATCTACATAACAATTATATACATCATATCGACAATGAATCACATTTAGGCATTTAAGAAATTAGACAGTTTTCCTATAAGCTTTGCGACATGGGTGTCCACACCTCTTGATCTTTTCTTTCTGTTTATGAAACATTTTAACGTGACTTTTTTACGCCTCCTTCTATTAGTTTAACGTTCGCTTTTTGAAATTTTGTACAATTTACTGACATTTACGTTATTTGTTTTAGAAGTAATACAGCGATTAAAATTACTGATATGTATACTTACTAGCACTTAATAAAACGTTAATGACTCATTGAGTAAAAATATCATTCAATCAAATTAGATCCAGTGTACACAACAGAAACAATGATACCTATTTTAACAGTATGGGAAGACAATGCCACTTGACTGCCTGTGCAAACATCAGTTAAACGTTACCATCTTGTCCAACGGTGTTGCTTTGCGTGCATGTAATTTCTCTTATATACGAGTGAAGGCGCTCAATGCAACAAACAGTACAGATCTGTGCAGCTTTTGTCATTATACTTGTGATATGTATTAGGTTCAATTTATATAATAGGGATGAAACATACCTAGCCTGTTGGTCTGTCAGGCAGTTACAGTAAACTCAATTAAGTTAATTTATAATAAACACAATTTATATTGAACACGATTATATTATTCGATTTTAAGGAAACAGCCTTCACCTTGATTTCAACTTACAAATTTCACACATACTTTTTGAGGGAATGAAAAATATCTCCTCCTCCTCCTCCTCCTCCTCCTCCTTCTTCTTCTTCTTTGTTATAATCAGAAAACTAAACCTATATTGAATCTAAAAAAACATAATCAGATTTTTCTCGGAACTCTACATCGTTAAAGGATGCTCTAGGGTAGCCACGCTAGTCGCAACTGACACACCACTCAGAGTACAACCCATTTTACTATATTGCCAGGAAAATGTCAGGCAAACGTTTTCTGTAAGTCTAATTAAATAACTTAATATAGCGAGGAAAAATGGCGCAGAAGGTATTTAAAAATAAACATTATGGAAACATTACTACCTTGTTACAGGCTTCATTGCAACGTCTAGTAAAACAGGCCTACAAACAATTAAGCAAAAATACAGAATAATTGAAATTTAGTTTGACATTGTGGAAACAGCGTAGCTGTAAACAGTGATATTTGTGTTCCTTAAGTCTAGCACATGTCAACAATAAATAGGCAGGAAACTACAGCAAATCACTTCTACTGCTCAACCCTTCATGAATAGAGAATACAATGTATAAACTCAATCGAGAATACCTAATAAATAGCGTCTCATAATGTACAAAAAATTTCAGGTGGGTTTACGTTTGATATTCATCGTATTTGACTGCGGTTAGATCTCAAAAATTAGGCCTATGCAATGTTTCTACTGCATTACTTGACTCCACATATTATATTGACGGCTACATTCAAATTAAAATTAAACGTTATGTTTACTGCTTCTGTATTTTATTTATTTTCTTTAAAGAAAATTGGTGAAATCACAATTTTAGAATTTTCTATTAGAAAAAGTGTATTTCCGAAACACAATATTTCCATATTACTATACAAATTGTTTGTCATACTCTGTCACGAATATTTGTGTCTCATATTGCGCTGAGAATCAACTCCGTTTAGAATAGTCTGCACTAAGAATTAACATTTCAGTGAACACGTAATTGTTAACATAGCCTATAACGTAATGTTTCTTTTCATTGATCCATCAGTATCGCATGAATGTTTTCGTCTAAATCGTTGATGTTTTTAGCATCTACATAGTTACACCTAATCATAACATTTTTACCTGCCAAGCTAAACTTTACAACGGAAAGAGTTGACATGAAATTGAGGAAATGAATGCTAAAAATATTTATAGCAAAGGAAGTAGTCGGACGTACTAAACATATTAACGTAAGGGACAAAAATAAATAATAAAATTTATCAATAATGCATTTATTCACTTAAAGTAAATCAACGATGAACAAATTATTTGTTCATACGGATTTGTACGGTTTTTGTCAATTCTACAGTTACAACTTCATCACAGTTTTATTGGTTAACCCTCGTAGATGTTCTTTTGTTGTTTGCCATTTACAAGTAATGACGTAAATCTAACTATTGCTTTCTGTTACACTCAGAACTTACTATGAATTTTAGGGAAATACGTTTCATTTTTATTGTGTCGTCTCTTTCAGTTAAGACTGTATTTTTAATTATTAAATTTTCATTAATATTAACTAACGAAATCAATTTGAAATCTTGTTTTTTTGGGGGGGAATTGTCTATATACAAACAGTGCAAACAGTTCAAACCAATGACAAGTGACACAAGGTACACTAAAAAAAAATTATACTTGTAATTTTTGGAGCCGTTAAATTAATAAAATCAGGAACACTTTGTAAATAACGTTTAATTTTTACAATCCCCGTATTCTCTGGTCCCAAATTTCTTCTAAGCTCATCTCCCTGCAACGTTAGAGAAAACTGCTTTATATTTATTTTATCCTAACAGTGTTCGCAGTACAAAAATCAGAAACAGAATTGCGTTTTGTTTGTTTACAAAAAACTGCATCCTAACTAAACCCTAAACAACGACGAGATCTATACATATTTTTAGTGCACGTAGCCAACGGCATCAGATAATTTGCAGTAGACATGGATGGAATAGGAAAGGGATAGTATCCCTTCCTTCTCGTAGTAAGTACGGAAGACAAAGACGCAGAAACAGGATCTATACAAACAATTAAACAATTATGTACCATAAATCTGGCACCAGTACCACCCCCAAGATCAGTAGTTTACAAACCATAGTACAAGTGCAAGGAGAATGTGGAGAAACCACTTAATTGCGTGTTTCTAGTTATCGCTTCGGATAAAACGAAACACTACCTGCGGATTACTTTGTGTAGTTATTTAACTTTTACTGTGTGACAGCTTAAAATAGAAAGAATAGACAAAGATTAATTGTATTTCTGTATCTTTCTCTTCTTGTTTTGAAATAAATCAATCGAATTGGGTTTATATCAATTTGGATACTGGTAGAAGCGAAACTTGAATTTTAATCTACCGACATTAACATTTTTTAAAATTCTGATTGATATATTTTATGTGTGTTGTTTATTGAATGCATTGAGTAGTGCGCATAAGTTTGTGATAAAAAGCTTCAGGAGTTTCATATAGGAGAAACACATGTGCCCTCCCACACACACACACACACACACACACACACACACACACACACACACACACACACACACACACACACACACACACACACACACACACACACACACACACACACACACACACACACACACACACACACACACACACACACACACACACACACTCACACACACACACACTCACACTCACACACACATCATTATCAACAATAGCACAACCACCACCATCATCCATTCTTTGTCCACATTTAAGCGGATGTCTTTACAGGTTTTCGCCAAATGATTCTTTGCTGAGTCCACTTTACTTCATCATATAACATAACGAAACCATTTCTCTTCTTTAAGAAACATCATCAAGTCACGTTAAGGTTCTTGTCTCACAACTCAGCAACATCCGAGTCTATCCACATTCTTTTTCCCTATCCAAATGTTCTGTCTATCTTCATTAGTTTCCTTAATTACGAAACCAATATCACATATTTTGGATTTGTCTCATATTTATTTAATTATTAATTTGGGATTTCCCGTTCTACCAAGCATAATCGTTTCTTCTCTGATCGTTTCTTCAAGCTACAATTTTTGTATCACTCTCGTATGAATTTTGTTCACTCTCTGTCTCTATCTTTCTCCCCTCTACAAGCACGTGTGTGCATACGTACAAAATATGCAGGTATGTAGCAATATATATTATGCATGTGTGTGTTCCGACTTTGTAATAATTTTCTTCATAGATTATAGACGCGAATACCATAATAAATATATCATTTTCTGATTAAGAACAATATGAAATATAAACTTTGTAGGGTCACATTAGAAATGTTTACGTTTATTTTAACGTAAATTAAATTTGGATTATAACCATTTATTTTAGTATACTATAACCATTAACTTAGTATATTCATTTGCTAAGGGGGAGTCTCAACGGCTTGTCTGAAACTCTTTGCGCTATCTACGAGGCTCAGTCAATAAGTGAAGAGACGTGTACCTGTTGTTTTAATATGATTTATACAATAAATATGATACGTTTTCTATTTTTCAACATAATACTCAGTAACAATGACTGCACTAGCTTCTTAAGCCAGCAGCAAAGAATTACAATTAAAATTATAGCCATTTTTGCACGTTTAGTTTTAAGTTATCGTCATATAATAATTACTTGAGGTGTCCAAATAGAGTAAATTAGATTCGACAATGATCAAAATACAAGATTAAAGTAGTAACACCTCTCAGCCTAATTATTCAAGCGGTTTTAAATTTTGTTCGTGCCATGTACAGACAAACATTATCCTGAGTCACTTGTTTAATATGTAAAAGTTGTTTTCCTTTAGACTTAATTTTTAAGTAAGTCTCTCTAGTACCTACTGGCTATTGATTATACGCTGGACCTTTAGCATTCCAAAAGAATGTTACCATCCCTTTAACGTCTGACGTTGGGTCTTAGATTGGGGGGTGGAAGCTGGGGTGCTGCCACTTCATACTTTATCGCTTAGATTCTGGGTCATCACAAGTCGTTATCATCATTATGGATCAGGTTTAAAAGTTTTCCGACGTTGTCCAATTATCAATCTCTACCTCTCTCGATCGTTCCAAAATCATCCCTACGGTCTCCTTTCTCCCATGTACAACTGTCTATGCCTCCTCTGCATCTTTGTCTTGGTTTCGTAGTCTCTTCCAATTCGTTGGGTTGACAATTGAACGCTCGTTTTGGGAGTCTGTATTCGGTCTCTTGATAGAAGTGAATGTATAGGATCAGCTAGCTGTTTACTTCTGATGTCTATAAAGGAGTCTCTAAGTTTCACAATTTCTCTTATCCGGTACCGTCTCTATAAAACCATTTTGGTTTATCTCAATACATTTTTTACATTAGCGTTGAGTGTTCATGTCTCCAAAGTGTAGTTTATTAGGTCTATACTCTTTTAATATATTATAAATTTGCTTTTCATATTCTTTTTGATATTGTTACCTCGTAGAATACTGTTTAATAGGCTACCTGCTTTCCATAAAAAACTGTTTGTTTTTCTGATGCAGTATCCAATGTTCCCTCTATAAACTCTAATATCAAGACTAACAACTAAACTATGTTCTTCAAAAGTTCGCTTTTCAAGGGGACTTTCCACCACTGTTGTATTATTGGTGTAGAAAGTGTTGTTAGTGCCATTTTAAATTGGCAATAATGCAAACACATGATTCTGAATTTATCGTATTTCTTGAATTTATATTTGTTGAAAATAGGCGTTCGTCTCTACGTATTGATGTGTATTGACGTATAGTACCCCGTCTTTTTAATTCTACTGTGTCTCGTGCTAACATCTACGTATATAGATGCAGCAGACGGCTATAGACCTGTTATTTGTTCGTCTTGTTTGGGGTCTATTCTTACTATTTAATGACCCCAAGTCTCCAGTGTTATGCGATGCGTACATTCCATCTGTTACTTTGTTGTAAGTCGCAAAGGTTTACTTCAGCCAAACAACTTGTTTTCTGCCGATTTCAATTTTTATTATTTTTTAATATGGTGGTATTAAATACATCATTTTTATTCAAATGGTCATTACGGCTTTAGATGTTTACTCAATTTAGCTGATGTGAACATCAAAACCTTTTTACTAGATATGTATTGCAGCTGTTTTTCATTAATTTTACTTTTTTATTCAGATGATTATACAGAGCATCAAAAGGTATTAAGCCTTGCTGTTCCACATTAGGCGAAGTTGAGAATTAAAGCCATCGATTGCTATAGAACTTCTGCGATCTCTGACGGGGTCCTTTATTTTTGAAGATATTCATGTAACTTTCGACCTGTACCAGTAGAAACAATTATTTCCTGAACAATTCTTCAGTATAGATATACGTCCAACATATTGCCCAATCTGAAGACATTTTTATATAAATTGTAATTTGAAGTAAAATTATAATAATCTCTTTTCAAGTGTAAACACAATATTTCAAAAGTCGATTCCTTGTCAAATTGCTTGCTTTGTTAAATCGATGGCTTGTCAGATTCAAAGAAAACATATTTTCACTTATAACCAATTAACGTGGTATTTTGTACTCCTGTCTGGATAAACAAAAGAAGCTTTCCTTTCTGTAGGCTGCCTTATTCCAAACAGAATTTTGGCAGGTCTGCAATCTGTCTGCAGTCAGCCTTGAGGTTCAACGTAAATAATTAACATATCAAATTATTCTACAATGTGTGTACCTTAAATTTACGTCTTTTTCGGTAAATTAAAAACTGGGTTATGTTTTTGCTTTATTTACATATTTATGGTACAGATGTCTATAGATTACTGACGTATGAAATACAAAGATACTGAATTACTGATTATAAATGACTGAATTCACTACAGACATATGAGATATAAGTTAGAAATGATCCAGTAATATGGCTACCTGTTAATAATTCAGTTTCTACTATACACACTACTTGAATTAAAATTCAATACAACAATTTTAAAGTTGAAATATTTTGGGTATAAAACGTTTAATACTGGTAATAATAATAATAATAACAACAATGAAATTTAATGAAAATTTTATATAAATTGTAAAATGAAGTAAAATTATAATAATCTTTTTCAACTGTAAACAAAATATTTCAAACGTTGATTCCTTGTCAAACTGCTTGCTTTGTTAAATCGATGGCTTGTCAGATTCAGAGCAAACATATTTTCACTTCTAACCAATTAAATATTATTATTATTATTATTATTATTAGTAGTAGTAGTAGTAGTAGTAGTAGTATGTTTTGAGGGCTTCGCAACTAAGGCTTTCACCCAACGATGTCGACCAGGAGTGTTGGGCGACTGTATGTTTGGTTCTTACTAATGACAATGGAAATTTTATATACACATAGACACAAAGCAATCTTATTAGAGCTGATGCATTAGTCTTGCCGGTTTTAGGAATGACAGAGTTCTATCACTAGCTAGCGGTTGACGAAGGGTGGACTTTCCATTATCACTATTATTATTATTATTATTATTATTATTATTATTATTATTATTATTATTATTATTATTATTATTTTAGTAGTAGTAGTAGTAGAAGGTAGGAGAACCAGTAGTAGTAATTTTGGTAGTAGTAGTAGTAGTAGTAGTAGTAGTAGTAGTAGTAGTAGTAGTAGTAGTAGTAGTAGTAGTAGTAGTAGTAGTATCGTCGTTGTTGTTAGTTCATTTTAATGACGTAAGAAATTGTTTGCTTTTGTTTGTTTTTACCTGACCAGAAAATATGTACATTTCAATTAAGTCAAAATACTGCCGGTCCTCCTGAGAGGAAGAAGTAAGCATGCAGATGAAAGTGGGGCAAATTACGTAGGAGACAGTCGGGGTATGAATGTTAAGTTAGGTTAGGTTTGGTTATAACATTACCGTATACAACGATGTGGTATTTTTGCTGCAGTTTGTGTTTTTAATGCTTTGACAGTAAAGTTAAAGTTATGAAACATTTAGGATTACATCCAGGAAAAGCCTAGTAAAAACTATACATCTGTTGGAAACAATAAAACTTTGCAACCCGAAAAGCTGTAACTGATCTGGAAATAAACTTAGGAAGACAAAAACATTAAAGAAAAGAAAGTTAAAGGACTTGTTTGAGGAGCAGGGGGACCCAGATAACCCATCCTACAATGCTGCACATTACTTAACTGAAATATGCCAATGGTAAACATTTTCCAGCTCTATACACGGTTTATTTTTGTATTCGAATACAGAAAGTTTGCTTTTTCGAAATTCGAGTGTAAGGGATGTCAGTTTCTGTAAACCCTGTTATCTTCATGAAATGTTTACAGACTTTTAGACAAGCCGTTTTCTAGTTTTGCATACGTGATTGTAAAAATGTATCGTTATTTACTGAGAAATAACAATTTTTAATTTTTTTTTTGGCCAAAAAGTGGCCGAAAATATTCTAAATCCAAAATTCTTAGGCAAATAAAAATTCCTGAGTGCGGAACTAGGGAAAGTCTATCCTCGAAACTCAAAAAATTTGAACTCTATCTCATGTGTGTTCTGCAGAAACCTAACATTGAGTTAGATAAGGAGTCGGACTCTCCGACAATATGCACAGAAGAATACAGTGGGTATGGAATATATACAGGGAAGAAACTAACTTATGACTTTAGTACTGATGGACGTTTTCGTAAAAGCACGAACAAAGTTTCCTAAAACTAATAATGTGAAAACTGTCAAAAGTATTTCTTATGTCAAAAGGAAATGTATAGTTTTTAATTAGTTTAATATTGTCAATTAATTTATAAACGTTAAATAAAACGTATTACCAAAGACAGCCAATGATATACATTAAATATGTTTATCTAAGTATAAATGTAAAAATTACAGAGGTGAATTATGTATCACTATTAGCATATTTACAGAGGAACATTATGGTGTCAGGATTTATAGGAATGTTTACACGCAGAAGAGTGTTTACACGCGCACGCACGGATTTTTTTACCGTGAAATACAAATACCTTTCATAATGTAATTATTGAATCCGTATGAATTTCTACTTAATTGTTTTCGTCGCGGTAAGAGGAAATTGAGAAATAATGTTTCGCTTAAGCGGTAGAACACTTTCATAAGAAAATCTACTACCCTTTAACACTAAGTAATAAAGTCGCTGTGAGCTATCCCACTTCCATACTTTCATTAATGACACACACACGCACACGCACACACACGGAACACACATTGTGGGACGGTGGAGAGGGCGACGGCTGGCGGAGAGGGAGGCGTGGACGCTATAAAATGCGTCGCGATGCCAGCCGCGGAAGCACTTTACGTTCAGTACCGGCGTTGTGAACACTGCACAAGGTAAGACAAACAACCACACATTGTTAGCTTGCGATCTCTCAATGTGTTCACGCACTGAAAGATGGAAAGCGAAACTTTTGAAACCCGTGTGTAATATAACCGCTTTCTTTGGCTTCCACAGGTTTAAACCACCTGTAGAACGTTTGTGATGTTCTCCAAGTTTTTTTTTTGAGCTGATGATGACACCTGAGTGGGCATATGCTTGAATGAGTTACTTCTTTTTATACCCAAATCGGTAGAAATCATTTTTTTAAATGTGATATGAATAAACGCATATAATTTTCACGGCTCAAGTGAAACGATTAATTATAGTGATACGTGAACATCTTACGATTTATTAGCATAACAAGTTACCACGGTACGATACTACAAAGTTTTGTCTCGTGCTCATCTCTTGAACAATGCATAGCCAAACACAAAAATATTTAAAACTTGTAAAAGTATCGATTAAACCCGTCTCGTTATAAACTGAATATTTATAGTTATTTACTATAGCGAATCTAAATTTATTGATATAACCTTTCTACTTACAAGAGTATTTTCGTGACCACACGTATGCTGAAAAACATTTAAATAAATTAAATAGACCTACTTACACAATTCTAAATAAACAGTGGAATAATTAAAATTAGAAATACACATGGCTAATATATATGTCTGAATAATAACCTATAAATACATATACTTACATAATTAAAGATAATTAATTACTTATTCAAGATTTAACACTTCATCAGTATTAACATTTACATAAGAAAAGTTAGAATCTCATAAGTGTGTTAGGATTTGACTTTTTGCTTACACACAAAGAATTTACATATTGAATGTATGTATAATTCACGATTTATGGACTTATACATGTGTATATTACGGATTTTCGAGGGTATAAACATATGTACGCAAGCACAAACGCGCGTCACACCTCTTCAACAAATTTATTAGTTGGAAAGCGTCCTTTAAAAATATATTATTATTAAAGAAAAATTATGTTTTAAAACAGTGAAATTATTTCACACTTTTAAAAGAATGTACTGGCTATATTATCGCACACTTGCTGTTGATAAACTTAATGTGGAATCGAATGACGAACAGTAATCAGCTAACCGTGAGGTCCGTGATTAAAAGAATATATTCTGAGAGTATAGTTCAGTTAAATATGGGTATACGCTAATATAGTATATACTTAGATAATGTTTAATAACCATACACATAAAACGCGCAAAACATATAAATTTAATGAGAATTTTTTTGTAATTTAAATTTCTTAAATTATAATAAGTTTAACGACAATATAATTAATTAAATACAGTTTTTTCATAGATTCTGAAAAGGTACTTTACAAGAAATCTTTAAGTTCTGATAATAAAAAGTATTGAATTTGGGTGAATATATATTTCTGAACCACTTTTTTGCAAATTTTTTGATATATTTTCATATTTTTTAAAAATTCTACATTAATGAATTTAAAAAAATATAGTTTTTGCAGGTTGAATTGCATCAGAAATATATTGGATTTGAACGCATATCTATGAAAAAAAAATTTTAACTTTTTTCTCATAAATAAATACAGAAACAGATAAGGACAATTAACGCTTCAGTAATTCCTTTCTCCACTAATAAATTTATGGCATTTTCACAATTTGTATGTATTCTTAATTTATAAAATATTCAAGTACTTGTATCCAATTATTCTTTAGTAACTGCCTTTGATAATGAACTAATTTTGAATCCAGAAGTCTTATTATTTGAAGGGTACTTAGAACATAGATAACATTCACGGGATTATTTTAGATATCTTGAAGGTTTCCTGTACATTACTATTGTACGTAAATTATGAACAGTTAACAATGATATTTTTTTAATACACGTGACGCTGCTATCATGGATGTTATATGTAAATCTATCCAAATCTACGGCAGACGTCGTCGATACCAATTTTAATAAATAGTATTAAAATTATGAGACACTTCTCTTAAAAAATATATATTTGAAGAAATTATGTTGATTAATTTAACTTAACTTCCATTTAAGCTTTTTGAATTAGACAGGAAGCGACTTATATGAAAATTAATTGACACACTTAAGCTTCAAAAAGTTTGTCAGAAATCCTTTGTTATTCATTCAGCAACGGACCCCCTTCATCTTAAAAACATATGATTTAACTAACGCGAGATTTGTAATATATCCAATAAGGTTGTACATATAATCTGTACATGGACTCCACTTATGCAGACTTCCGAAATACTCTGTAATTTAAATGGCAACTTAATACATAAACATGATACACTATTCATTTCGGAAAAGATGATGTGATAAACACAACTGACAAAAATGTCCTATTATATTGAAAACAGTAAAATTTTAGTCCAACTTTATACCGCTTAAATTATTACAAACGACAAGATTTAAAGGCGTTTTTGTATTTTGTAAAATATCTGAGAAAAAAACGTGGAAGCCACAAAACAGCATATTGCTCTTCCCAATATACGTCGAAGCCACAAAACAGCATATTGCTCTTCCCAATATACGTCGAAGCCACAAAACAGCATATTGCTCTTCCCAATATATGTCGAAGCCAAAAAACAGCATAGTGCTCTTCCCAATACACGTCGAAGCCACAAAACAGCATATTGCTCTACCCAACAGTATTTATTTAATAAAATACAGCCTTAATCCGTGGTAGTTGTACAAGAAATTTATATTTCATGTTCTAACTTGTATGTAACGGGTTCACAGTGATGTCGAAGTTATAATAAGAAAGTTCTAAGAAGTTGCTGTTACAAGTACGAGATACATCTTATCTGCAATGAAAAACCTCACGTCTTCTCAAAAGTCATATTCTTACTTCAAGACACGTCGGTATAAAAATGTTAGTAAAAATAATTTTCAACATCCACAGGTTACACATATGAGTAAATGCGTTTTTTAATTACTAACGTCTACACTTTCAATAATACCAACTGCAGCAGATAAAATGTGTGAGAAAGGTCACTGCAAATTTATTAAATACAAGATCAGTCATGCATTTGAAGTTTAAGGTTAAGCATAAAATCAACTTGCAGTCGCCTAAATTTTTTGTTAAATTTAAACTGATTTTGTAGTATTGACGTAGTTTTTAAACTTAAGTACTGTCAAGACAAATGACAATTCATTGATTCCGGTTGTAATAATAGATTGAAGTTATAACAATACTTTTTACGTTGACAACCACATTTTATTAATGTTAATACTAAGAACACCAAATTTTTCATTCATTCTACAATCTGGTATCCTTATTAAAAAAGTAAGGCTGCTTTACTACTGAGATTGCTACATCATAAGTTGAGCGAAACTTTGGTGTTAACAGTAATATCAATAATAGTGGTTGTTAACCGGAAAATACGTTATTGCTTATACGTTAATTTTAGAAATTCTGATCACATAGGTCTACGAGTAAAAATTTGTTTTAGTGATACGTAATTAATCGTAGTCACTTATTATTTAGGCACAACAGAAGCTATTTGTCTACAAATATTTTAAAACAGGCAGTACAAATATTCTCTCCTGAAGTACCGGTAGAGGGTATGTAATTAAACGACATTGAAGTAGGAATAAATATTAGAAAATAAACGTAGTTAAGCCTTGCTTTTGCACATCGCAAAGTGCTTCGTTTTTTGTGCTTATTATCGTAAAGAAACAGAAGGGATTGTCATTTCCCTTTCAAGTCTTACGCAATACAATGTCTAAACTGAAAGCAAAACAACGAAGTTAGCATCATTTAAGAATACCATTTTAACAACTCTGTAGTAATTTAATTAAGGGAATATTCGAAGTTTCGTCCGGCTAACGATTGTTACAATATTTTGTATTCAAGCTTATTTAATTAGTGTTTTGATTCAAAACGCTACAAAATCGCGTGGATTTTACTATTAAGAACAAGATTGTGATGTATATTTTTAACATTATACGTTTTATCCAATCCATGATGACTCAAATAATTCCTGATCGTAAAAACCCGAGGCCTGTATATTTAGAGAAATTAGACGAATGGTAAGAAAAATCAATATTGTTTTCAATAGCATAAGTATTCATTTTATCGTCAGTTATTAGAAGCAGTTTTATAATCATTCGTTCAGTCTGTAACAACGAGTATTACAAAGAACCGTTACGTTTTAACTCTGAATATATAAACTAATGACAAAACTTTTCTGAAAGCCATTTAAGCTATGTTAATTTGACTGAAACTTGGGAAATCGTTGAGAATTTCGATTGCTTCAAGTGGCTGCATGTTAAGCTTTTAAATGACAATAATTCTTTTCATTTTTAGTAAGTAAGTAAAATAAAACAGCTTTTGCGCATATCTAATTTGAATGCTTAATGTTCTGCAGCCACTAGAAATACAAAGACATTTCACGTGTGCGGAAAGTATAGCACTAATTCTTACATTGTTTCTTGCAAGACAGACTGCCATTCCACTGATTACAAATCCATAAGGTTTGCGAGGACGAGGCTTGAAATCAATATTATATTCTGACACATGTCACGTATTACATTGAGACGATGTAATTTATAAAAAAAAGTAAATTTTATTTATTGAATAAATTGCAAACACATACATATCAGTACATAGTTTTTTTTTCAGACCGACAGTTGGGTCCGTTTAAAAACTATTATAAAAAAAGGCGGTTCTACAAGCGATAAGATTGAACCTACACGATCAATTCCTTAGACTACGCACAAACTGTTGCAACTAATCCTATATTCCTATGTAACCTGACATCGGATTTTTTATCGTTAACGGTTCCTAGATATTTGACTTTTAAAGTGACATCACACAAACATTTATTAAATTTTGTAGGGAATATTAAACTCTTATGTAAAACTTTAAATAAATTAAACACTGAACAGAGAGATGTTAACACGTGTAGAGGACAACGTGCACACGATTTAACGGTTTTAATGAATCATAAAACTAATGGGAGAACATTAAAATAATTTAAATCTTTTTTACACATTTGTGCACAGCGAAAATGCACAGGCATATATAAATAAGGTCTAATTTACGAATACATAATAATTTTTATTTATTATCAACAAAAACTGTTAAATATAATATTATTTTGTATAAGCGCATATTGATAGTTTTGAAAATGTGTCGAACGTTTGTTAAGTTGCAAATTTATAAAACCAAAAGAGGCTAGGGGCCTATATCGTATGTCATACTCACCCAGGATTACATACAACTGTTTTGCTGTCTTGGAGAATAAAACTACCGTAATTAAACTACAATACAGTTTCGAAGAATGTCCTTTTTTAATTTTAGATTGGCTTTAGGTAGCGGTATTATTAAGGGACTTCTAATACTTCTGAATAAATTCCAGTGAAACTACTTGAGAAAGATTACTCTGTTAGTGTAGTAAAATAACGTAGTTTGCAGTCGACTTTGAGTATACTGTTAGACGCTTGTATGTGTGTGTGTTTGTTAATTTGTAATGAATGATTCAGCACTGCTAACTGACTTAATCAATATTATAATTTGGAACGTCCGACATAATTTTTGAGGTCATTGAACCTTGAGTAATCTTTATATAAATTGTATTCATGCCCTGTGATTTCTTTTGCTGAAATACCAAATTATTTGTTTTAAAAAATAACATTTCGCCCGATTTGTCGGAAGAAATGGCGACAATTTTTAAGTACGCTCGATACGAGCAGACAAAATAATGAAGTGAAAGTAAGTGGTGAAAATATATACCACTTATACCCATGTTTGTTTCCTTTTACTCCACATTCAGTTAAAACAGCCCACTGTTAGTAGCCATAAAATGTATGCTTTCTATGTTATTTTACAATACACATCACTGTTTAAGTATTGTATGTAAACAATTCTATAATTTGTTTATAGTTATTCTTGTTTTATTTTTAGTATTGAATAATAAGTAATTCTTTTATCAAAAATATGTTATTATTTAAATATATCATTACAGAGTTTTGACAGCATTTATTACACCCGTCAAGTTCTGATATAAATTTTTGTTTATGTCGAAGGAGATCAGTAAAATAAATGCTGTCGGAACACTTAATGATACATTTAAGTTAAAGTATATTCTTGCTAAAGGAATTATTTACTAATGACTATTTTATTGTTAAATATGCAACTTAAAAGTTTGATTGAAATAAATAAGTATTTCAACAATTTCAGCAGTCGTTAGCTTAAAGAATTGTGACGCACGAGTACAACCATGTCTATTGTTGTTCTTGTTTATTGGGACTGTATAAAGTAGTGAGTAACGAATTCTCTGGTGTCAGTTAGTTCATTCTATTGTATTAGACACGACGATCTGCGCGACCGTCCTAACAATATTTTAATATCAGTTGGCGGATTCTTACAGTAAATACGTTTGCAGTAAAATGAAACCACAATCAATAATACTGAGACCAGAATGTTATCAAAGGCAGGCGAAAGTTGACGTACATATTTCTCTTTTGAAAACACATGCATTTGTTGATGAAAACACATGCGTTTGAAAAACACATGGCTTTGAAAATTTGCATTTAAATGATGGCACGGGCGGACACTCACACGTTTTTAAACAAATAATATGACGAATACGTAATGTTGCGTAAATACGTAAATGTAATATTAGTACATTTTAAATATAAGTACAGTCCTTACAGCTTTAAAGTATATGCTCGTTAACCTATACGTTA
Organism: Magicicada septendecula; assembly: GCA_034769895.1. NCBI lineage: Eukaryota > Metazoa > Arthropoda > Insecta > Hemiptera > Cicadidae > Magicicada > Magicicada septendecula. Next base: position 433,679,402 of record CM068369.1, on the reverse strand, counting down.
GGTAGTCGATTTATAGAGTTCAAACCGTGATTCCGTAGTATTAAAATTTACATAAAGGATTTAAATTTACCAATAAAATAAGCAATAATTGACCAGTTATGTTAAATAATAAATATTATATAAACTTACACTCTTTATTTACTATTAGGTAAACATATAAAGATGAAACCGATTAAATGGATTGCATACGCAACCAATAATCATGCACAAACAAACGCATAACCCATCACAAGATTTGGAAATTAAAACATGTAACTTGCTGACATTTCCAGTTGAAGATGGTAGAGACACCGAAAGGCCTCGTCAAGAACGAAGTATTTAGCAGGCTGGCAACAAGTAGTGACAAAGTTGGTGTAAAACATGTAAGTATTTTCTAATATTCATGGAGTGTCACAGTCTTATAAAATTACATCTAACTCGTGGAATAGTAATATAAACTTTACTTTATTTGGAAAATAGACTTAAACGCGTTCTTTTCTCAAACGCAGATTTTTAGATTTCACATCAAATAAAAAATCTGTGTATTGTTTACTTAGTAATAAGAAACATTTCCGGATAAATTATTTTTCAAAGTAATTTCTATAACACAAATAGAAATTTTTTTCATTTTAACGTTGACGTGTTGAAACCTTATCAGAAAATAACGAAAAACATTGATATTGTTGTCATTAATTTACAGGTATTTTGTAAAATGTGATTTTCAAAATAAAACACAAAAATTAATTTTCTATATGTATAGATAAAGAAATTACTTACTATTGAATATTTTATTGTCAAATGTATATGTTTAAAGTCTGACTGAAATAAATACCTATTTCAACAATTTCTACTTTTCATGTCCAAAAGTAAAATTACATAACTTTCCTGTATAAATTTAATTTATTTAACTTTATCTTTAAAAGATGAGATATAGATACCTTCAAAGACATGTTAGCAATAAAAATATAATATATTTTAAAATTATAATGAAATAAAATATAAATTTTTCCGTGTGTTGCATAATATTTAATGTATTCAAATGCAATACGAAAATGTGTTAGTTACCGTGTTAATTAATATTTTACGTATATTTGATACGTGTACCAATTTACTCCTATCAACGGTTACACATAATTTTCAGTTAATTGATTAGATGCGCATTGGGCAATTATAATTCAGTCGCCGATGCCAAACAAGTAACTGGAAATCATCATCGATTATGTTTCTAACTTGATATCGGGAATTTTGAGGGATAATCACGCCTCATAAAGAAGAATACTGATAAGATAAAATGACACGTACCTAGTTTTAGCATTATGACGAAATCCGTTAAAAGCAAGTATTACAGACAAAACAGTCTCTTGCCCATTACATTATCAAAGCTCTACGTCATTACTACATGACGCCATGTGGTTATAAACCTGTGCACAGCGTACCGTGAGAGGAAAAAAGAGACTCACCAGCTGAAAAAATTTCCTATTTATGCATGTAAGGAGAAGGAAAGATTTATCCTATGTGCTGAGAAATTTTAAACTGTTTTTAGAAGGTTTATAGAAAATAATTATTTGTAAACGCCAATTGTTGTATATGCAAGGGCGTATCGTGTTTATGAAGGTCGGGATGTAATGAAGGTTAAATTGCATTAGCGGTTTGCGATGACAGACAAGGGATTGTAGCTAAACCACGGGCGATATTTTACGTTGTTTCTCTATAAAGCTTTGTTTGCTTCTTACGACAAATAAACCCTATTTCAAGTTTAGTTTTAACCTTTTCTTTAATTTCTCTGTAAAAACCATCAATGACCATTCTTATTAAAATATAAAATATTATTAAATAACATTTTTCATTTTTTCAACAGAAATATAGCAGCTGCACTGATACCTTGTTTGATAAAAAGAGGATGAAATTAAACATTTTTTAATAATTACCTAACTTTTCCAAAATTTCGACTACTGCTCCTACTTTATAACACTGTAACAACGCGAATCATGAATGTTCACTTGTCTGTCATATGACAATTCGTATTAGAAAATGTTACTTGGCTTTTAAACAGAGTGTACGGATGCCGATTATTCAACGCAAAACTCGATTTTTCAAGTATTGTACAACGTAAGATTTTTCAAGGCAGTTAATTTTAACATCAATTCAGCTATACATGATTCGACGTTTACTTGAGACTGCGTTTATGTACGATTATTGTCTACTTTACATTGAAATCATTATTAACAATAATTACAAACTTTCGCTAACAATTATTATCCCAACACTTGGAGTTGAAAGTAAACTTTTAGCTATTTCGATGGCTCATCGAAATAATATAATTTGTTTGTCTACTGACGTTATCTAAAATGTTATTAACTCTAAAATTATAATAACTGATTTTAATTTTTAAAGATTGTATACATCAAAATAAAGTTTGTGGCAACCACATTGTAGGCCTACTGACACATGTAAGAACGAACACCTTTAATTAAGCGATTGATACAATATGAAAAGCTGTAACTTTTCAGTACTCAGTAATTTTATGGTAAGAACTTAATAAACGTGTATGGTATATTACTGTCATTCTTGTGTTGAGTCTATCAATTTCAGTAAAAAGCCTGAGTATTATTTAAATTTTAACGAATCTATTAATTCTTTATTTGGCTTCAGAACGTCTCCTTGCGCGACCATACGGAACCTCAGTTGTATTTGCATTATTTACTAAGGCTATTTAGTAAATTAGTAAATAGTATTGTCCACAATTATTGACAAGTAAAAATTTACATAAAGTTAAAATAAAATACAACCTGTTGATATAAAATATTAATTTTTGTGTTTTATTTTGAAAAACATTTCACAAAATACCTGTAAATTAATGAAAACAAAATCGATATTAGTCGTTTTCTGATAAGGTGTCAACATGTTATCGTTAAGAAAAACATTTTAAAAATGTCTTTTTGAGTTATTGCAATTCCTTTCAAATAATGTTTTGAAAATACTTTGTGGAAAAATGTTTGTTACTAAGTAAACAATACATAGATTTTGTTCTTTATGTGAAACGTAAGAATCCATGTTAAGAAAAATATGTGTTTAAACGCGTTTTCCAAATAAAGTAAAGAATTTGTTACTTTTGCAGGAGCAAGATGTAACTTTACAAGAATGTAAAACTCTATGACTATTGGAAAATACATGTATTGATTTCTAGATCTTGTGCTGCAATTGATGGGTTGTGCGTTTGTTTGTTTGTGATTACTGGCTGCGTATGTAATCCATTTAATCGGTTTCATTTTTATATGTTTACCTAATAGTAAGTACAGATCGTAAGTTTATATAATATTTATTATTTAACGTAACTGATTAATTACTGTTCATTTTTATTGTAAATTTATGTTTATTATATAAAATGTTAGTTTAATTTTACAGAAACACGGTTTGATCTCTTTAAATCGACTGCTTAACGTATAGGTTAACGAGCATATACTTTAAAGCTGTAAGAAATGTACTGACATTTAAAATGTACTAATATTAAATTTACGTATTTACATCATAATATTACGTATTCGTCAAATTATTTGTTTAAAAAAGTGTGGATGAACGCGCGTGCCATCATATAAATGCAAATTTTTAAAGCGCTTTAATGTTTTCGGAATCGAAATATGTACGTCAACTTTCTCCGGCCATTAATAACGTTCTGGTCTAAGTATTACTAATTGTGGTTTCGTTTTACTGTAAAAGTATTTACTGTCAGAATCCGCCAACTGATATTAACGTATTGTTAGGACGGTCGCGCAGATCGTCGTGTCTATACAGTGGAATGAGTTAACTGACACCAGACGATTCGTTATGCACCGCTTTAATTACTGCCCCAATAAACAAAAACAATAGTAGACGGACACTAGTGCATCAAAATTATTTAAATTTACAATATCTAACAAAATAATATTCACAATTGTAACAAAATAATATTCACAATTTTAACAAAATAATAAACATTAGATAATTTATACTGTCAAAATAATCAATAATAAATAATTACTGTCTGCCAATTAAAAATATTCGGACACAGTAGTCCATAATTATAAGTTTGTACAAAACTACTGTAAATACACGTACTGAATATAAATATCAGATCTGACAAAATGCTTCCGAAACACCGCTATTTATAACATCTGTTAATTTATAAAATGGAAATCAAATTACGCATCTAATTAAACATTTACAGGCATTGCACAAATGCAATGCACAGAGAAGGGCATTGAAAATGCTTCAATAAATCTAAAAATATATACAATTATGTTCATTCACCAATCAATAAATTCATTCTTCATTCACCAATCAATTAATTCATTCTTCATTTACCAATGTACAGATTATAAGTTAAATGTAGTCGCATTCATAAGCGAAGTTTTATATGTGTACTACGTTATTGACAACAAAGAAGTAGTTTCTACTCACCGATTCCCATTTTCGATCACGCACCAGCGGTCGTTTTCATATGTGCGACACGTACTTGTAAACATTTTCAATGTTAAAACTCACTGTATTTCGAATCTGTGTCAAAACAGCTTTACATTATTGTTACAACGATGACGCAGATTGTCGTGTTTAATAGTGAAAATCAAATAACTGAAAATCAAAAAAAAAGTTTACTGTTTAGAAACTTTACGAGAGTTTGAATATATAAAACAGCAATAAACACAGGTATACAAGCATTTTTCCAGTTTACGATTGACCAACACGCGCTAATGTAATAACAGTAAATATCACTCAATTAATAACGCAAGTCGACAATTGTGTACATAATATAATTATCGTACACAATAATTACTTTACACCAAACCTCTCTAAAACGCACGTAACGAATAGCAGATCACAATGTTCAGTCCTATGGAGCTCCTAAAAACTGTTGTAAATTCCCTAAGCAGTCCCTGGCGCTTTCAAAACAGAGATTTCATACCCAGCCTGTGGACATGTGACATGTTTTATGTGACAAATTTGACTTGAGTGCCAGTAGAATAACCGACCACAATCTGGAAGGCGCGACTGGGAAGATTGAAAACGTGCGAGAGTATTGCGTGCTCTTGCCGATCACACAACGCATGGAAAGCGTCACATCTTATTTGTCTGATTCCTCAGTGCAACAATATGACGCGTCATATGAGCCTATGAAATAAGCAGGTGTAGATGTACAGGGAAATACACATATGAGGAGATGAATTTACATGGTGCATAGCGGTACTGCCGTATGTTGTTAATCACCTATGTTTGTACTCTACGGTCTCAACTCGCGCCATTTTATAAATAATGCACTACAAAAGCATTCACATTTTTATATTTCGGTTATAATAAACAGTGCACTCTTCCCGTTTCAAATATCCATTCCTGCCTACTATGTGTCATTTTTCTGTCAGTGTTCGACCCGCCGTAAGGTCATTTATCCGTTCTTGGCTAGCCTAATCTAGCCTTTTTTGAATAGGGTTTAATGCAAGAGCCATAGTTGGAAATACGTCTTAACCAATTAGTTAACATAGACACCTTTTGAGGTCATGAAAGCCTGTAGCCTCAAAACGCTCTTTCTGTTTTAACATTCTCATTTAACTTATACCTGGGATCTGTATAGCAGGGTACTCTTTACTGTAGTCACAATGATGTTCAACATTAGGACTTTTGTTATTGGATTGCTTCATAACATCAACTGGATGTTTGTTATTGATTTAAAACATCCAGTTGGTTTATAAACTTTGGTAATCCGCGTTTATACTGTTTCATATGTTATTTCGGTTGTTATAATGAGACCAAAATACTTGTTGCTTTGTTAGGTTTTTATTATGTTGTTTCCTATTATTAGTTTCTCTACTTCATTATCAATTTCCATATTGTCCGTTTTACAGAACTATTTATAAAATCATAATTATATATTCGGTGTAGAAACAAAAATGTTCCTATTATAATTATCAGTGTGTTCAATAAACGCAAAAATTGCATTTACGAGATTGGCTAGTTAAAGAAAATTGGAACACACAAAAAAAATAATAAAATAAATCTAAACTAATGGTGTAGCCGATAGTACTCGGGTAAATTGTTAATATACATCAATTATTTAGCTTATTGTACAATTACTAGTTACAAAAATATAAAACAGCAGAATATTGTGCATCCCATAATATTTTGTTATAAAATGCGCATTACGGTATTAACGCTTTCAAACTAGAGCAAATTAATACAAATTAGTATAACTATATTGTGTATACAGACAGGTATCGGAATGAGTACTTTATTGAAGAAAAAGGGAATATTACGGGCCATTACTGAACAAATTGTCTAGTCAAATTTTTTTTTAACTATTTACAAAACCATAGTTTTATATTCCGTCATTATCCCCTTCCCCCGTTTTTGCTCCTATAGCTTAGTACACATTTTAGTATTCTGTAATTTCCTTGAACAGTTTACTTTCCACTCCAAATTTTCGACACAGGAATGGCGTACCTTGTTGTGTTGCGTTCAAGGTGCCGCATTGATGACTTTGTAGAGACCTTTGTATTATACGTCATAGTTCACTACCTGGAAATCCCAACCATCATTTGCGCACATTTTTGACAAAGTGCGTGCGAGAAAATTAAGCAAATGGTAGTATATCTCAAACTAAAAATAATGAATGAATCAAAGGCACTTTTACATTTCATAAACTTATAAATTTCCTGCAGTTACAAGACTATGTATATAGTATACTACAGTCATTAGATTTTCTTTTGTGACTTCTTTAAACACTTAAGCAATGCCATTTGATAGCAAAATATATCTCCTAGTTATTAGTGCAAAAACACATTATCATAATGTAGGCTACTATGTTATAATAGTAAATAATAAGCCTAACTTATATTTAATTTTCCCCTTTCACGAAAATAATAAAACAGTTTTTTCAAATGTAATTTGTATGGAGGGTCTAACATTGTATGTAACGTATCCATGTAATATTTAATTTTTAGCAATCACATAATGTATGTAAACAGCGTTACAGTAATATTTTGGTTCAAGTAAATACATAAATTGATTTAATGTATCTTAATTTGCTGTCGAGGTGTTCTTTCCTGGATTACGTTGTTAGACCTGTCCTGCTTTACCAACGTCTGAATAGACGTGTCACATTTCAGCGTCCTTTAGGTTTGTAGCGACGCAATATTTTTCGCGTGGGATTATCTGTTCTGTTCAGTGTTCTTACTAATTCCCCTTGAACCACTACACGTTCACTTCCAGCGACTCCTCATTCGGTTTATTCCGATCTACTTGACACATTCTTTAACTCGTCGTCATCATCTTTGCATTACGACACTGGCAAGGTGTTGACTGTTCCGCCTTCAAAGGTCCCCAGCCTCATATCTTCCTCGGTCTACCCACACACCGGTGTCCTATAGGTTTATATTTCCAGACTTGTTCGGCAAGTCTTGAATCTGACATCCTTTAAGTGTTCTTTCCACTGTTGTTCATAATCTTTTAATCTATCATTCAAGTTAAAAACTTGTAATTATTTTTTATGGCCTCATTATTTATACGAACCAGTATAATAATGGTATAAAAAAATAATAATGGTTATCAGTTTGGATATTGTCCACTTTACAGAATATTTATAAAATCATAATTATATACTTGGTTTAGATACAAAAAAATTCTTATTCTAATTATCAGTGTGTTCAATAAACGCAACAGTTGGAGATTGACTACTTAAAGTGTAACACAAAAAAATTAATCTAATCTAATAGTTTAGCAGATAGTACTTGGTTGTCATGCTTATCATAGCCAATATCATTTCCCAGGTAGTTAAAATGGTTCACCTGTTCTACAATTTGGTTAGTAACTATTAATTTTTTTTTTACTGGTTCCTTGCCTTTCATTAATATGTGACATTTTGTTTCCTATTTCGTTTATCGTTTCTTGTTTGTTAATGTCTAATATTTTTCCGAAAAGAGCTACATGAGTGTGTTACATAGTATATATCCAATCTTGCTTGATTTTAAAATGATTTTTCACTGAACCGTATTTTTGAAATGTAAGCTTGACATTTTTTAATCTTGGTGATACAATTCCTATCATGTTCCATGACGAATATACTGATGTAATATAGTTAAAATGGGAAACATATTACAAGAGATTGTCTCTTACCAATATATTCCTTTGAATAAACAATAAATAATAAACTCAAACCGTCTCTTTACCCCAGTGGGTCACTACCACTTTCTCTTCTGTGCTAATACATCTTTTTCGCCATATTTCGTTTCTAGTCTATACAGATGTTATTCGGCTGGTGTATAATATCATCTTCATTTGGCAAAATAATTACCTAATTATCCCGCAAATAACAGTGCTTATTTTGTAAAGTGCCAGCATTGCCAAACGTTTTTCATTTGCAAACTAAAACTTTGACCACATTTAGACCCGGTATACGAATTGCTGTACAATATAATTGATTCAGTAAGTTGTGTACGACACAATTATTTTAATATATAATTTTAGACATGTGTATGTTATGTTTACACACATATTTCGTAAATATTTGATTTAAACATTTTTTAATAAAACGACCATTGTTTAGCATTTGTTTTGCATAAGCATACAATGTCTATGTTGAATTCTAAAAACCCCAGTTTACTGTTTTTAAAATGTATAACGGACCGGAGCTGAATTTTTAGTTAAAATCTTAAGATCCTGTTCACACTGTTTTAGAATTGCTTTACAATAGTCCATTGGAAACAATTTTGATCTATGCGTAAACATAATTTACAATTACTAACAATAAATCATATTTTTTCTAAAAATATTTTTTAATTTGCTTTACACTATTTCAACAGTCTTTTACTGTCATCTTCAGAAATATATTTTTGAACACAACTTTAAAAAAGTCTGTAGACACACTGTAGGCTATTGGAAATTAAAAACATCATTAATTATTATTAACACATTTAATTTAGGTTTATAATGTTCCTAGTATTTTACTTTAAAGCACTATATTTTACTTGTGAAAACTACATTATTTCATTTTAACCAAATTTCAACACTCAGCGGGAAGCGAACAAAGGAGCAAGCAACCAACGTAATCAACAAATTACATCAGTAAGGTTTTAGGTATTTAAATACACATACAGTATGGTATTAACAACGGTTAAAAAACGGGCAATCACAAGCGTATTTTTAATCCCAAAATTAAAAGAATATTTAAATTAAGAGTATAGCGTAAGCAGAGTAAATATTTATTGCAGACGCCTACGTATGGGCGGGTCTGATTTAGTTCTTTAAATAGTGTTGCAAAATGAATAATTTAATACAAACTTCGGAGGTTGTTTTCGGATCGGCGACTTTATGAGTGTACCATTTCAGTAGTGGTGAACCGCGCAAGAAGGAAACTTTGTCTCTAGAAACACCGGCAGAAAAATTTAATCAAAACTTTATGGCAGTGAACGTATTCATTTACTATTTTCTATAACAAAGCTGGTATTTGATGTATGGTTTCAATTCCACGCGGGCGTTTGTTCAGTCTATTTACGCTGTGCGATTGGGTTTGTTTTGCCTGTTTCAGAATATTATTTTATAAAACTTTAATAATCAATTAAGAGCTACATAATTCAAGGCAGTAGATGTAACACGCTGCATAAAGCTTTAGTGGAATCTATTTAAAAGATATTTACATTTACAAATATAAAGTCCGGTATGCTAAAGCCCATTAAGATACGAGGCTTAGATCTCTGCTCTTATTCGGGTAAATCTGTGAATACATAAAGCTTATGCTTATTTACTTCTTTCCACAATTCCATTTCATTTTTACGGCTAAGCTAAATAGGTTTACATATATCCGAGTTCTAAAGAGTCTCTTTCGAAATCAAGTCAGGACTTATAAAGCCTTATTATTTGATCTTTTTATGTTTTCCGTAACCGTAATTCCGTAAACTAACACGAGTTTTTGAATCATGTTATAAAATACCATAAACAATTTTTTGTAGTATTAACGCACCGTATTTATAGAAGTAAATATTTAATGCGTTGAAATTTCTACCTTTAAAAGAAAAATGTTTGCAAAACTATGCAAGGAAAAATAAATACTAAAATTTTAAACTTTTAAAAATCCTTCGCATAGGTGTACATTGTGTATGTAAACATTCGAGATGTCCCTGAATGCGTACCGGTAAAATATGAAGGCGTCTGCTGTGTATTCTCGTTTATAGATATAGACTTATAAATGTAGACGTTCCTTTATACATTGTGACTTTTTTCTCTGTGAAACTGCTACACGGTTTTTGCAACTAACAAGTTGAAGTACGTAGATTCAATCGACAAAAATATGCGTTCACGTAGCCCACGAATTTGATCAGACTTTTTAAAAACCCATCATTTAAGTCGTTTAATGCCATTTTTATTCACCATCATATCGACCTGAAACAATATGAATTGTTTCACATTAACACGAATTGCAAGATGAAAAGCGATGTCCTAAAAACCAGATGCGGATCAGCCTTCTATTTATGCTATTGCTTCTACATTTATAATTCGGTTTCAGTAGTTTTCAATGATATGTAGCAAGTGTACAAGCGACGATCAGATAAACGATCCAGTAAAAAAAAAAGGAAAACGACCAAGCAGTACCAGGTTTTGTTCACTGTTTGAAAATAGATTTGGAATCATTTATAAACGGCCAATAACTTTGAACAGCTCTTGATTCGAAACTCGAGCAATCAGTGTTATAGAATTAAATCACACAAGACAAACTGTGGATCATTTTTGCGTAAACGTAAACGCAAACAATCTTACGTATTCATCACAGTGTTCACGGAGGTTAAATTATTACAGATAATTACAAAATATGTAATTAATCCTAAACAAAAGATTACTTTTGCTTAAATAGCTATAAAATTTTAATTAGGCCTAAACAAAAATTTTATTTTTCAGAGGCACTTAAGGTAGATCAGTGAAAGAAAGATAATGTGGAGAATCAAATAATAAATTATTATTAACAAAATAATAGCAGTGTAACAAAAAACGGTACAAGCACACGTTACTAAGACTGCATGACTCGAAGTATAGTTACACAGGTGTTCTTCACACCAATAAAAACTTACTTCAAAACATATGAACGTAGTTACAACGGACAGACAGAACCTGAAAATGACACAGATGACTTTCCAATGATGTACGTATGCGTTTCGGGCGTCATTGTTGTCCCCAGAACAAGTAGTTACATGTCTGGAGAAGCAGTTAAAAGTAATGTTGGCTTTATAGACAAAACAAGAGGGATTATGGAAAGTGAATAACCATGTCACAGAAAACATAAAACCAACCATGAAGGAACTACACTTTTGTACGGCAGTTAATAAGTTCCTTTAAAATATCTCCACACCAAATAACAAAATTTGGGTTTCGTCAAGATTTAGGTGCTGTACCATTTTATAAAATGAAATTTTTAAATTTATAATGGTGTAAAATATTTACACGTTTTTTGATCAAGTAAAAGAAAAAAATAGTAAACAATTTCTTAAGCTATTAAAACGAACTAAAAACAATACCCACAACAACAACAACAATAACATAAGATTGCTTTGTGTCTATGTGTATATAAAATTTCCATTGTCATTAGTATGTTAGAATGTAGGTGAAAACCAAACATACAGTCGCGCAACACTCCTGGTCGACGTCATTGGGCTAAAGACTTGCAAAGCCCTCAAACGTAATAATAATAATAATAATAATAATAAATTTTCAAATATTAAACATGATGGTTACAATTATTATGATTACAGTATCAAGAATTATTATTGTTATTAAACTGCTACAATAATAGTACCTAATTAATTGTAATTTTTTACGCTCCTGTATTTATTAAAAGAGAATCAAAGTGCCAATTTTCACTTTATTTACCTTTCCTCGTAGAAAATACCAGAAAATTATTCGCTTCATGAAACAAAAATATAGCCTTCTAGAAACCAGAAAGAACTTATTTCAGATTTCTGCCAAAGGATAGTATAAAAATACGCGATATTATTTCGATGTTACAAAGGTCTATTTATACCTTGCATACAATCTGCCAGAAATACAACTTTAAGATCTCAAATACTAAGACAAAAGTAAAAATTTTAATTAATAATTGTGTTTTGGAGCAGGTATCACGTTTTAATTATTTGGGACATGATATTTCATATAGGAAGGACAACGATAGCGAGAGAGAGTTAACTAAATTTAGTTATATCTGTGGAACAATAAGATGACTATTGAAGAATAATACGCAGAGGGAGACACATCTGAACTTGTATAAAGTCGTGGCTGTACCGATTTTAATGTATGGATGTAAAACATGGACGCTCCTGTAAAAAGATATTTTAAAAATATAGGCATCGGAAATGAAATTTTTAAGAGCAGGGATGTAGTTTGAGAGATCCCTCATAAGGAAACGACGACACAAGGAAATAGCTGAAGTTACAGTCTGTTCTGGATAGAATAAAGGAATACAGGCAGAATTGGAAGTCCCATGTGGAACGCATGGTAGACACGCGAATTCCTAAACAAGAGTTTGAATATGGGCCAGTGGGGGCGAGAGATCGTGGAAGACCCTGGAAAAAATGGTCAGAGACTCTGTGAACTCGGAACGGGCTATAGCCCAAGGCATGTAGTGGAGAAGAAGAAGATTATTTAGATTTAGGTTTCTCTATGTGTGAAACGATTTCGATAAAACTAATTTTTATTGATAAAACCATTAATCGTTTTTTGCGTTTTTTTGGGAAAACTAATATGGCTGAGGATGGAAAAAATATATAATTCCCAAAACATGTGCCAAGTAAGGAACAATTTATCTTGATTGTAAAGTAGAAATATACTATAACATTCAGTTATATTGTGTGTTTTTTCGCCACTAGTTGTTGGTGCCAATTTGTAAAAGACTCTTATTTTGTGTATGTTGTATGCCTTACTTGAATCAGAAGTAGTTTCGTTTCTTGGGTTGTTATATTTGAATGTATGAAAATTAGAATTAAAATTATTGTTATCTAGATCTTTGTGGTAGGCGCCAAATTGTTTTATCAATAAAAACAATTAAAATTTTGTTAAACTAAAAAAATATTAATTACTTAGATTCTGATAGCATCTGCTATCTGAATTTTTATTAATTCGGTGGAATTAATAATTATAAATATTGTTAATTCTTATGCGTTGGACTTACTAAATTCTTGATAAATTTCTTCTCACTGTAACAGTTTTAAATACTTACTTTTAGTAGTATTCAATTCGAATTTCGTTCCGAATGTACGTGTTGCCAACCTCTCTTTGTTGATAAAAATATAACGTTGAACTGTACGAAAAATAAAGATACCATTACACCAAAATAAATTAATTAAGCAATTAATTAATTTATTACTGTTTTATTTCTATCAATCTCTTATTTTCTTTCTTTTATAACAAATTTAAATAATTTTATAATCATTAAAATTGCTCCGGCTATGTTTTCAAATGTTCAGTTGGTTGCACTATCACCCGTATGTCTAATAGAATACACGTTTCATTTATTATTTATTATTTCTCAGGTTATAAGTTCTTTTGACTACAGAAATGTCAACAACAATACCTTTTGTGAAGTACAAAATAATATATAAAGGCAATTAAATATAAAGTGAATTAACAAAAATTAAAATTAATGTTACAACAGTTCGTATTCAACAACGGTCAGTTTTAGGTTAACCGTACTTGTATTGTTATTACACTTCCAATAGTTATATCACAATAAAATAATAGTTTATCCTTGAAAGTAATCTACAATTATCAATTTATTTGCTGCGTGAAAGTTTAGATGTAATTTATAAATGTGTGGAAAGTGTACAAGTGAAGTGTAATTTCTAGTACTTATGAATGTTTTTTACTATTTAATATTATTTACAATACTTTCCTTTAATTATTATTTCCACTTATTCCTTCCAATTTAATACTTATTCTTCATTTTATATATTATATTACTTCGTTCTTCATTTATGTTAGGTCGCTATTAGGCTTAACCTCACTCCAGTTCAATGTAGGATCAGCTTTTTATATATCCGAATTGTATGTAGACTTCATGTTAACTCTTCAAAATCTAATAATGAACTCATAATTTTTCATATAACATTTGGGTTGTCAAGATACAAAGTGTAAAGTTCCCATTGGTGGAAACCTTGTAACATTGTGTTGGCATGGTTTCTGTTTTTGGTCCCAAAATGAACAAATTTCTTAAATTTAATACAATTTTCTTAACATTAATACAATTTTCTTATACTACCTTCAATCTTAAAGATACTAGTACCATTGAACTGCTTTTTGGGCATAGATTATTTTGATATCTCATTTGATTAGTTTTTGTCCAGTAGTTCCAAAGTTACTAGTTTGAAAATGTTTTATTACTCTTATAAATTTATTTAAAATTAATCCTTTTGTTTACAATTTGCTTTCCTATTACTACAAAATACAATCTGTGATAAGAAAATACAGTATACCACTGGTTACTGTTGTTTTTACCTAAAGGTTTTTCCAAATTCCTTAATTTTCTATAGGCCTACTATATCTTATGTTCATAATACGTTTATAATTACAGTTTCCTTCATTTTTGTGAACATTAAATCTTTTAAATACAATTACAATAAATAACATAAGTTAACACAAAACAATTAATTATCAATAACTATTTTAAAACATATTATAACTCTTGTTAGCCTTCTAGGTCAAAGCCATTCTTCAAAACATAACATTCATTGCTTGTCATAGTTATAATTATTCACAAAGCAACTTTCATCTTTACTAACTTGAACACAAAAAACAATGATTATTACATCATCCATCATTACTTACACTAATTTATTTACATGGGTTTCACCTATTTCTGTTACATAGGCTAATAAGTAGGTTTTTTGTACTTCAACCTGGTTTATAGTTATATTTTATTATGGGAGAATGAAAAAAGAGGAGGGGAAGAAACATAATGTTACATAATACCCCCCCTGAAAAACAGGTTATTTCAGTATAAATTATTCTTAATTTACTGAAATAAACGGTCCTTTAAAGTTTTTATTACACTTAAATCAGCGTCACATTTTTCTTACCCGACGATACCAACATTTTGAAACATTATATAGAAATCCTTTTCTATCAGACAATTCTATTCAATTAGCATAAAAAAATGCTTTGTTTTTTGGTACACAAAGTTCCTTACTTACTTACTCACTTACTTACTTACTTACTCACTTACTTTATTGAAAAGCTGTATGAGCTTTTCAATACTAGAAAAGGTTTGGTCAACTTGATTACAAACAGATCAAATTCATGAGTATAACATATATGGCACATCACATATAACATCTGGACTTATAACACGTATCATCTCAGGATATGTAGTTCTTTGTATTCATTGATAGGCACATATACTGTTTCTTTTGCTTACTTCTGTTTAGTAAGTCATTTTTTTTAATACGTTTTCATATTTGACTTATGCTTAACCCTTTAATTAAATGATATGGTCTAATATTTGTATATAATTCCTTACCGTTTCTTTGAGAGATTGAATACATTTCAGTCCATGTACCCAATGCAATTGTGTAATGTTAATCACCGGCTAGGTCGTAGGATTTTTGTGTGTTCGTTGCGATAAGTATACGTGGTTGCACAATAAACTTATTTTTAAACAGAGGAGTGAGACCTTGATGAGAAGAAATAATTAATTAAAACATTCTAAAAGAGTCGATCAATTGTTTATTAAATATATTGCAAAGAAAATTAATTGATAATTAAAAATTGAAAAAAAACAAAAATTCAGAATACTCTCGTTTATAAGGTTACACTCTAAAACGTAACATATATTCGTTATTCGACACACATTAGTAACATATATTCATAAATATGTAAACATAATAATAAAAGAAATTATAAAATTCTTTTAAATTGCTTGGGTGTCTGAATTTGAATAATTATTAAAATTTGAATCTATAAGAACAATTTAACTATGAAGGGATCGGTCAAAAAAGTACAATACAAATTTTAAATTATTTGTGTCGACGTTTCGACAATATTTATTGTCATCATCAGGACCTGTGTATGGATACAAGAGAAAATGTCAACACAACAGATAAATTAGGTGCGTGAACGTGTTTAAGTATGTAAGTGTGCGCGTGCGCGCGCGCGTATGTGTGTATGTATGAAGGAGTTGAAACAGTTTGTTTTACATAATCAAAATAATTGCATTACTACATATTGTTTTCCTTAATCGAGAAAATTATAATACCACAGAGCATAATTTATACACAATTACAATTTAAATTACTGATAATGTAAATGTTCTTTAATGGTATTAGTAATTAACTAAACAAATCAACAATTATATATTAGAATTGGTATAGAAAACGTTTCTACATATATACATGACTACATATAACATAGTAAAACATATTATAACTGAATACGGATTGTTGAATTATGTATTTTATTAAAAGGTATTTTTATCATGTTTCACTCACTACTGGTATTGAGAAAGACCGTCATTCCTTTAGAAAACTCTGTGCATAATATCTGTAAAGAATAATTAAAAACTTAAATCAGAGAATTTACAAAAATTACAGACACAAGTTTATGGTTAACCACTCTATCAAATGAAAATGGTTATTACTAAAAATCATATTGTAAATTATTACTTACCGAGAACTGGTATATACAGAGTACCATAGAATATTGTAAAATTATGTATATGTCAATACTTACACACTATTCCTCTGTCTCTCAGTCTATCTCTCGCTCTCTCTCGCTGTCGCTCACTCTCTCTCGCTGTCGCTCACTCTCTCTCACTTACACTCACTCTTTCCCGCTCTCTCTCCCTCATACTCTCTCTCAAACTCTCCCCCACTCTCTCTCGCCACTTTGTCTTTTTCTGCAGTGGCACTCCAACACTCTCCCCATCTCTTCTTACACTATCCTACTCACATACCTTAGATAACTATGTCCCAGATAACAGTATAGATTTCCCAACATACATTAAAAAGTTACAAAATATTCCACAGACAAAATTATAAAACCAATCTAACATGTGGAAATGGTTACATGTATTTAATATTTACATTATTGTAAAATGTTATCTACCTAGAACTTAGCCTATACGGAGTGTCATAATCTATTTTAAATTTATGTATATGTCAGTAGTCATAGTCTCTCTCGTTCCTTCTCTCTCTTTCCCCCTCTGTCTCCTTCGCTTTCTCTCTCATCTGTCTCACTCTTTTTCTAGAACTCCCACTACAAAACTTTCCCCATCTCTCATTAATTCTCACACTCTCTTTCTCATTCGCAGTCTTAAACAAATATAAAAAACCTCACTCCAACACGCATACACGCCAAACACACACACACACACACACACACACACACACACACACACACACACACACACACACACACACACACACACACACACACACACACACACACACACACACACACACACACACACACACACACACACACACACACACACACACACACACACACACACACACACACACACACACACACACACACACACACACACACACACACACACACACACATGCTTACATACATACATATATATATATATTTACAAGTCCGCGCGCGCGCGCGCGCGCGTGTGTGTAGTATACGAAATCTACACATGTGTATGTGTTTATGATAACAAATTTGTGTCCTTGACGTTTATCGGCTAATAAACTTTGTTTTAGTTTTTCTTGCTTGAGAGGAGTCACGAATATCAGGGTCACCAAGAAAAATAACTTTATTATTCTAGTGACTTTGAGAAGGGTTTTTTTATATAAGCGTATTAATTATTAGATTTTAGGTTGTATGAAATTGGCAGGTTATGAGGAGACAGCGCTTACTGGGACAACTGGGTATTCACCTGCACCACGCCATTGTTTGTGCGTAATAATGGGATGTGGCAGAGACAATAGAGCCGACCTGTACTCTGTTATTGCTATACATAAGAAACGCTTTGTTTGGTGGTACCGCCCACCCCTCTATAATATGTGGGAGGGGGTGAACAAGTTGTACATATTGATTTAGCAACCAGTTGTTAAGTCTGACACTGCATCTTCGGCTTAATCATGGATTATATTTACATGCGCTGTTGTGGAATGTGTGTCAGTGTGTAAGCTTTGGCAAGTTGTGAGAAAATCGTTAATATTGAAGGACGAATCAGTTCGTTATTCGCAATTATTCAAGAAGTTGAATATATCTCCCTCATAAATGTTGATGATATTCATTGTTAATCTGTTTTCCGATTTAATAACCGTTTGTTTATTTTTTTTCAGAACCAAACGTTTCGTCCATTCTGTGACGAGATATCTTCATGTGTGAAACCTTATGAGCAGACAGCTCTCAATACTCATTTGGGGATAAAGAGTTGTTTTCACCATTGAGGATATCTAATAGGAGAATGGGCGAAACGTTTGGTAATAAGAAAATGAAACTTTTGTTACAGCAAAGGCCAATGTTTATTTAAGCTTTAGTCAAAAAGTTTTGTTAAGTGTCAGTAAATGAATAGACATGGTTTTTAAACCGCCTCTGTCAACGTCTCGGCAAATTTATTGTTACCAAAATCATAAATGAGTTGTCACGGCAGCAAAGAACATACCTGTGTGTCGAAAAGACTGTTATGTCATAACAACTCAACTACAATTCTCCTGATGATGACAATAATAAATATGGAAACCTCCCTCGTGTAACGTTTTGTCAGCCTTTACTAAAACTGGAAGATATGTCAGGCAATATTTTTGTTTACTTTAACCATTACACAGGTCGACATGGGTTCTGGGGTTTGGAAAGTAAGTGGTGTTCTTTACTAATTTGGCACCCCTGAACATGAAAATGATATCAGTTTTTTTCCATCACCTTCAGTTTTCTCTGCACAACTACCCCTCCTCCCAACCTACTGCGGGCTATTTACTATTTACTATTGGCTGCGAAATCTATGTTATGTAGTGTAATTAATATAAATGTGGCAGCATTGCTTGTTTGTAGGATGGTATGATGTATATGTATAGGATGTATGACGAAAGTATTGTAATTAATATAAATGTGGCAGCATTGCTTGTTTGTAGGATGGTATGATGTATATGTATAGGATGTATGACGAAAGTAGCGGGATACAACAAAAGAAACATGAACAAAATCTTGTATCCGAACTTAGATTCGGCGATTAGACCTGTCCCTCATGGTCCAGGGCTCCCGATCCCCTCTCCACCAACATCAATGGATACATTTGAATTCTCTGAACCGGAGGTAAGTCATGAAAGTAGTGAATCTGACTATTCCGAGTGTGGTACCGATAATAATCCAAAACCTCTTACTCAAGCAGAACTTAACAATTTGGTGAAAGACTTGGGACTCTCAAAAGACGCAGCACAACTTCTGGGATCACGTCTCAGTGAAAATAATTTACTTGCACACGGTACATCATATTCAATGTACAGAAATCGTGATAAAGACTTTAGGGAATTTTTTGTTGAAGACGGTTTAATGGTGTTCTGCAAAGACATCGCCGGATTAGTGACGAAAATGGGAGCTCAAAAGTATGACAGTAAGCAATGTAGGTTATTTATAGATTCTTCAAAGCGAAGTTTGAAAGCAGTATTACTACATATTGGAAATGAGCTAGCATCAATTCCAATTGCGTATTCAGTACACTTAAAAGAGACGTACAGTACCATGAAACTACTCCTTCAAAATGTGAAGTATGAAGAACACCAGTGGCTTGTATGTGGTGACTTTAAAGTAATTGGCATCCTTCTCGGCCAGCAAGCAGGGTACACCAAGATGTCTTGCTATATGTGTGAATGGGACAGTAGAGCATATCATGAGCATTGGAGTAGGAGAGAGTGGCCTAAGAGAGAAAACCTGATAGCGGGATCGAAGAACATTGTGAATGAGCATTTGGTTAATCCAGATCACATTTTATTGCCTCCACTGCACATCAAATTAGGACTGATGAAGCAGTATGTGAAAGCATTGGACAAAACAGGAAACTGTTTCCAATACCTGTGTAGCCAATTCCCAAATCTATCAGACGCAAAGTTGAAAGAAGGAATATTTGTTGGACCGGATATACGTAAGTTGATGTCAAATGAACACTTTGAAAGTACAATGACGGAAATAGAACAGCAAGCTTGGAGAAGTTTAAACAATGTTGTGCATCGTTTCCTTGGCCAGAATAAGCAGCCTGATTATAAGGAAATAGTGGAAGATATGCTACAGTTGTTTAAACAGTTAGGATGCAAGGTCTCCCTAAATCTACATTTTCTAATGTCACACCTAGACAATTTTCAGGACAATTTGGCTGACACATCAGAGGAACATGATGAACGGTTCCATCAGGAACTAAAACTCTGGAACATCGTTATCAAGGTCGTTGGGGAATAAACATGATGTCTGACTACTGCTGGTGTATCACACGTGAAGGAGAAGTGACACACAAAAGGAAGGACATCAAGCGTTCATTCACGGGCAAACGTAAACGGAAGTAATACCTCCACCCGGTAAGTGTCCAAATCACCATATTTGCTTCCTCTAATTCATATGTGTCTCACGTTACTTTTTTTAGCATTTTATTGTTCCATTTCGCCTCCATCTTCGTGTAATTGCTTTCCGATTTCATTGGGTACAGATTTCGATGATGATGATAATGGTGCAAAAACCTGACGTACTGTAGAGAAGCAGGCTTCAGATTCGTGATCAGCGCAATCGATTTAGTCAGAAACTCATATTTTCATGCAAACCCCAGACAAAAAGTCAAAATTTGTCGACCTGTGTTATCATCTACTTCAAGCATCAGGCCTTGCGATCTGTTGGTAACTTTAAGCCTCTAATCCAACATCTCAGGCCATCGTTCCCGTCGGCGCTTCACGTTCATATAGTCTACTGGTTTATATGGAAGTATTTTTAGAAAATCAATGATCATCCATTCTATTCACATGGTGTTTCAATTCGTTCCTGCATTGTGGAATTCCCCAATTCAAGTTGTATATTCCCATCCTCATTTGACTGTATCCCATCCAAAGTCCTGTATCGGATCGAAGGAGACGTATTTCTGTTGCCTGTAGACTAACGAGGGAAGCTACGTTTCAAAGCTAAACGTCCTGCGGTTACAGTGTGATCATCGCCTACTTTCTTGCCTTGTGTCTTAATACTCTCCGAATTGCACTTTTCAGTTCAGGCTAAACTTTTCAGTTTTCCTTTTAACATTTACTCCATTAAAACGTAACATACTGAAACTAAAAAAATCTTAAGTCATTTAACTGCTGACAAATTTTATTGTGCAACACTAGCACACATTTACCCACTCCTCCTAAGAGAGTAGATATCCACTGCCAATATTTTACTAGGAAAGATTGTAAATTATATTTTTTAACACCATGTTCAACCAAGTACAATTTGGGGGTAGTGTTTAGTTTAACGATAATGTTTTTCATTACTAACAACATTTGAATGTGCGTGCGTGTGAGCGCGTCTTTAAGTGTTGTCAGTGTTTGCATTTTTCAATTTTTCAGCGTCTCATTTTGCGAAATGAGTGAAAGATAATTACTTCAGCGCTGAACGTGCCGATCTGTTTCTAGAATTATGTAAAAGAGTCGAGTACTATTTTTTTAAATATTTTGTTCATAAAATTTGTGAATAAGACGTCTCACAGCACTGTCCATAGCAAAACCACAAAAGAACACATTACACTGTAGTACGTACACATAATCACAATGGTAATGCTCAGAAATAAAAGAGACAACAAAAAAAGTGATGCTAAAATTTAGTATTCACGATCTATTTCTTCTTCTTCAATCAGTCACTATGCGGAATTACATCCACATTACCAAGGCTTCCTAGACCTTCCTGTAGTTCCTAGTCCAATAGACTTGCAGTGCCAAACTTTCTTATGCAACCTGCCATCTAGCACTGTATTCAGGTGAGCAATCCATTTCTGTTTAACGCAATGTGATCATGGATATTAAAAATTTACGTGTACCTTTATTGTGAAGTCTTTAATAGACGATTTTTGCGTATGTAATCTTTAATACGAGTAAGAGTCTCATATGATGTTTCTTCACCGAAACCGAAATTTTGAACCCTATAACAATACTGATACAGAAATTACCTTATAACATTTTATTCGAGTCTCCTTTTTGTTTTTCTTGACATTGTTTGACCAGAATTGCATATATTGAAACGTGGCCAATGTATGATCAGCATTACGATTTACCTCATAGGCGAGAACGCAACCAATAGACAGCGGAAATGTGACATCTGCTCTATATTCCAGAACCAAAAAAAGCAAAACAAAACAAAAATAGAAGAAAAGAAAAAGCAAGGATAAATCAAATGCAAAATATAAAAATCGTAAGTAAGAAGAATTAATTCATAAAGAAAAACAGAATGAATAAGAATGACCTTAAAGATAGAAATTGACTAAGGACCCATTTTAATAAGTGGAATAATTTAAGAATAATTAAAGAATATGCAAAAGATAATGCAATTAACGGGTATTAAGAATGTGTATACATTATTAAATATTTCTGTAATGTATAGCTCTACCTTTGTAAATAATAATTAACTTTAGGATAAACAATTCTTATAATTATAATGATTATAAATAATTCTTTAATCTTAGGGTTCAAGTATCTGAATGTTGAGGTAAAGGTTTGACAACCTGAGTTGCTTTAGAATTGCTGCGATGTAACATCGCTAGAACAACATACACAATTTTAATTTCCTTGCACAAGATTTTCAATTTCTGTTGACTGAGTAAACAGCCTGTCCTAATAACAACACGATTCCTGAACCTGGAGTACTGTGGCACTCATTTGTTATAGTAAATATAATTTACCTGAACCAATTACGTAATTGGTTGTCTTTATATAATTAGATGTTTAACAGTTTCACGGAAGTTGGTCTAGTAGTAATTAACTCAACTCCACACGTCTCCCGTTGCATTGTGTATTCAAACAACGAGGCAAACTTTGACTTCGGTGCACTAATGTTGTTGTCTCTTGATGAAAATTGTAATCGGAAACCGAAAAGAAACGTTTTCTAATTAACCTAGAATTTAAATGAATACATAACGTTTTAAAATATTATTTTGATATTTATTATGTACGTTGTGTAGAACACTATCTGAAAGAAAGTTGGTACTTTAATGGTATGTCTACAACATTTTAAGACTTTATAAGAATTTTATAAGAGATTCTAAGATATTATTGGAATTTGTAAGATAATATTTACAAGTTTTCAAAAATAATTAACAACATAGGATAAACATTATTTTTAATAAAAGAAATATATATATTTAATTTTAATAAGTTATATGTAGGAAGACCAAAGAAAAGATAACTAGATTCTTAAGGACAGAACAGACAAATATCGAAACAATGTAGTAAACATAACGACAGATGTAATAACTTATAAATGTAATATTAAGTTTAACGAAATTATTGTAATTCGTACATGCTTAATACATACGTAAATATTTCTGCTCATACATAAACGCACGCCGATCCTTGGATTTTAAGGGTACACCAAGAGCATCATTAGCTGTAATAAACAGAGAGGCCCTGCGTAGGTATATCAAATGTATACACATTCAAATGCGCAAGTACACACACAAACACGTGTCCGTATCAAGCATTAGTTGAATTTTTATGCGAATTCAACGTATAGATTTAACATCTGTGTATCAGTCGTAACACTGGTAGCAACGTATATGACATGAAGATATTTTTAAAAGAAACGCATTAAAATGTAAGTAAAACGCAATCTTGGAAAACCCTGTAAGACTTAAAACACGTACACATACACACATATTTGTTCTGGCAGACGTGTGTACGCGCTCGTTTGTGTATGTGTAAAATTAGTAAAACTTAAACAAAAATTGTTGGAATGCGTGGTATACGTACTTACGGAAATACAAATTCCGTAAATATACGGTATAAAATAAAGTAATTTTCGTTCAACTTTGTTTTAAAGCAATTTAGTGTTAGACACCTCTGTTCTCCAGTAAAACAAGGGTAGGCCTAATTAAATGTACTCACATAATTTAAAAACGAATAATCTACTGATGGAGATATCACAAGCTGCGCGAAGTCTATACAGATACTTTTATTTCATCATATTTGTATTCCGATAGCGATTTTTAATTTTATTGGATCCTAGTACAACAATAACTTCACACATAAAACTGCCATGAATTACGTCTATGCTAGTGAGAGATCAGACGTCACTTTCGTTGGCAGGTGTAAATTGATTTATCATCGTTATGAACTGCAGCAGAAAAATAATCCAACCTTATTGTGCCATTGTTTGGCTTCAAATACGTCTATTTTGGCATGGTACACACTAGTACGTGGTACAATGATGATGGTGTACAGACATTATAGGGCAAGCTGTATGGTAGTATGAAGATTCTTGTCTTCTACACTTACAAGGATTAGGGAACTCATCTTGTCTTACTATACACTGATTTTCCATACCTTTCAAGGTTTTTCAACATTTATTCGCCATGTAGGATTATAAGCCAATTCTGATTTTAGGATTCTTCCTATGGGAATTCTCCCTACATGTTGTCTTCATTCCTTCCTGTTGTCCTAACAGCTATGAATGATTTACAGTTAAATACTGTAGTTTATTAATTGTAACAAAGTTTTACACTTAATTTACAAAAACATATTGCTTCCTTAAGAAGATTGTAGATTATTAGACGCATTTCTTTGAAACAATGAGTTTTGATTCGTTTAATCTATCCTTTTCATTGTTTTCAGGGCTTACGTTTTATCTTCAGCTTGGGAGAGACAAATTCAGCCAGTAAATTACAAGTGTTATGTAATTTTTTTAAGAAGAGAATTGCCGTATGCACCTTTAGAGAAACCCGTCTGTCTCTTGATGTATGGGACTCTTACCCACTAAAACCCACCCACCCACTTCTAATTCAGGCATATAGAACCCACTTTTGAACCTCTTAACGTATTACTTCATGGTGGAGCATTTGTGCCCTTTTTTTTTTTGTTTCAGGGCGGGCTCCTTCTAACTTGTTTCTTATATGTTACTACCTGTTGAGTGCATGTTAGGCCTCTCTTTTCTTTTCTTGCAAAACCGACTGAATGTGTGTAATAAGGCAGTCCCATTCCACCTTTCCATGAAGGGACCTTTCTTTGGAGGTAGGGGTTAAAATTGCTAAGACCTCTGAGGACCAGAGTTAGTGGTAGCTTACGTAGCTGTGTTACCGATTAATCCATTCCCTCAAATCCGGTATGAGCCTTGCGGTCCACTTTCCTCTGACATCCCTATTTCAGCGGTCTTGTCAGTGGCGAAGAATGAGTTCCCCGGCTTCATTCCTTCCTACATCTCCCCTTCCAATTTGATTTCCTCTTTCGAAGAAGTATTTTTGCTATAGAGCCAAAAGGTCTATGTGAGCCGCTCCCGCTATCACCAGGATTACCGGTTCTGGTACTGTCCGATAAGAGGATGCTACTCTAACTGTACTGCTTACGTGCATCGATGCCATCCGTTTTCTGTGTTTCTCTATCTTACGGCGTTCGGTATTGGTAATATGAGGTTCTGTATTCATTTTTCTCTTCCTCGTAACAGTCCGCCTGAGAGAGAGAGAGAGAGAGAGAGAGAGAGAGAGAGAGAGAGAGAGAGAGAGAGAGAGAGAGAGAGAGAGAGAGAGAGAGAGGGAGGGAGGGAGATCTACTTCTCACTCCACCGGTGGACCGCTTTATTCTTCTGCCAGATAACGTTTCTCAGCGAGGCATTGAAACATCACCACCACGCCTCGGCGAGGACTGGACCTCTCCAGCAAATGGTCCTCTTCCACTATTTCTGATACAAGGGTATATCAGTTGAATTTGCTAACATTCCGCTTAGGTCTCCTCCAAGCATTTTCACCCCCCTGTCTTCTTCTTTCCTGGATGCTAAATATTATATACTGGTGATGACTATCAATATATTCATGTTTCCGGCAGTGAACTTTATTTTTAAAATAACTGGCAGTATAAAGTTTATTTGGCGAGCTTAAGGGATTGATTGTCTATAAATATTTATTTTAAAATTTATTTTAAAAAATGGGTAATTACAATCATGGACGAGAAATTTAGAGTATTTATGTGTTACTGTTATTCATTGTGATTAACAAATACAAACTACTATTTTCATTTCTTCATTTGAGTATTATCATGAGTTTTTACATTTAACAATATTTTAATCATGTATGCAATTACTAAATTACGTGGAAAAAATAATACATTGTTTTTTCTAGCTTTCTTACGTTTATTCATACCCCTTACAGTGTAAATTACGTAAATGATGTAAAACAGTGAACAACGAATAAAAACCTTGTCGTCACACGTCATGCTATTTGCCTGATGAGAGCTCGCTATCAGCCGAGCAACAGCCGTACTGAGTGAGCCAAAAGAAAATTATGTACCACGTATACTACAGGATTGTGGTATTATATTTGAATTTGGTGGATCGCGTCCGGACGATACAGGCGGGATGTTGAAAGTTTTAAAAGCCTTTAAACTTTTAACAATGCAAAAACTTCTGGTGAAAAGCTGTTCTAACAAGGCATAACGGATAATCGTTAAATTTTAGAATACATAAGTAAAAAAATTGTCTCTTACAATCTGGCGTTTTAATTACGATTCACAAAGTAGCATTACCTCGATTTGGCTATGCGTTATGCGACAAAAGTTAAACTTCCTGTATCACAGGAAAAACGTGTTTCGAGATTTATTTTCCACGATGGCTGCCTGTTCTTTTCCTTGTATGTCAGTTCTAGAATACTTGGCCAACTATGTCATAATCTTTCGTTATTTTTTCTTCCATAAACATGTGAAATAATTACTATCCACTAAACATACTGAAAAGATAGTTTCAAATAGTAAACGTGAATTTGAGTTGAAAGCGAAAACCTAATTAACGTAGAGTAATTAACGTGAGAATATTGTTGTTTTCATAAATGTAAGGCAAGACCACACATGTGCAATTTGTTTAGTTTGTACAAGTATAAGGCAACTGTGAATAAAATTGTAATTATTCTTCTTTGTTCAGTTTGTGTTCACTTGAGAAGTACCACACATAGACGCATACGCAAATACACATACGCGCACGCGTGCTCAAACAAGCAGATTTGTTCATGCCTCTATGTATTCACATTTAGGGCCTATAATGAGTTGTGTATGAGCTGAAAATCAATTCATTAAAGTAGATGTGCCAAGTTCTAACCGTGAAGAAGACAATAATCAAATGTATTAATTTATTACAAGCTTTTATAGCACGAAATCTATAACAGAAAATGAATATAATGCTCATTAGTAATTAATAATAACTATGACAATAATAATAATTTGGTGCCCCCGACCTGATTTTTAAGAGACCATCGGGAACTTAAGTTTCAAAGTTTCAATATCTGAATGGTATTTATAAATTGCGAGCACACACAATACACCAAGCACACACACACACGCGCGCATGTACACAATGACATGGGCTTACATTAAATTGAACAGTTGACCGCAAATAGTTACAACGTTTATGCTAGAATACTAGATTGTACGCAATGTCTGAGCCTCACGATTGGTAGACAGATTTAAAGATTCAGTGTAGGCCTATACGCATAAGATAGGCTTTTACCACTCCACTGACATTTTCCTATCTATTAGAATTTTGTAATTCCTATCCACTTAACTTTCTATTGTCTGTATATCAGAATTTAAATATATCGGACGCAATGAAACAACACTGATGTTACAGTCATCTCGAAAAGATAGGAAGAAGTAATTGGTATATAAGAAAATATTACAGAGTCTGGAAATTGAAACCAAATACGATTGCACAGGTGGAAAACGTATGTGTGCGCGTGAGAGGCAGAGAAATAACTCAGCTTACAGAGAATTTCTCTAAAAGGGCACAGGCGATATTAAATTTGTGGGTTCAAATCGGCTTTTAATACATTTCTGTATACTCTGAGTTATTCCGCGTAAGTCATCAAGCGTAACTCAACCAACCCTCCATTAGTCTTCATCAAAACTGTTCATTAATTGTCTATTTCTGTGTTTCGTAATTTAAACCTGCCTCTAAATTTGAGTAGCAGCTTTTACAGAAAGTAATGTCAACTACTCTGGAGTTGACTCACTACTTTGTTTTGCAAAAACGTGGTCGGAAAAGATATGTACGTTCATTCAATGCTATGTTGGTAATGATATAAAATAAAGAGAACCTACTGTGATTGAGTAGTTACTAATTATTTGTCGGAAATACTGAATCTAATATTTTGTTTTTAGAAGTTATTTACTATAATTTTGTTTATTGATTTAATCGTAACAAATTGTATTATTGAAATAAATCTCATAATTTGGTGTTGAATTGCGTTTGTAAACTATGTGATAGGAAAATGTAAAACTATGCTCGTCCTTGTCATTAAATTTTAATTGAATGTTTTGATGTCACAATGTTATTGAGTCGATAGACGTCTTATTAAACGACACTTGAGGTTTGCTACAATAATGTTGAAGTTTCTTGTAAACAAATTAAATTAAACGTTCACACGCAATTTGCTTCTCGTAATGAGCTTGAAGTGAAAATTACGTTCAAACACACAGTATTAATAAAAATATTCTTTTACACCGTAATTGTTGGAAACGTCCAATAGTAAGCGGCCGGTAGGAATAACTATTGCAAATTTATTTGCATAACCTAGTTTATATTGTCGTTGTCTGTTGATAATATATTGTCGTTGCTATAAATGCAGTACTTCCAGTGTTTTCTATAGACGTCATCAGGGTAATGGACAATTATTATTTCGACGTATCCACACCTGGGCGCTGTCGTCAACAGCCATTAATCGTGTCCGTCAAACGATGCCGATCACCGTGAACGACTCTTGCCGTTGTCTTACTTTAATAAAAAGAGACGTCTTCAAGAAGTTAGTCAGCGTTCATTAGTTTTTAACTTTCTTAGGGACGATAAGTCTGATGAGTATGGTGTATAAACGTTTATTTCAACAACCCGTTTACAGTAGTAAAGGATTTTCGACAACTGTGTCTTCGATAAGTCTCGTTCAGAAAAACTCAGATATAGTGTTATATGTATGTATTGTTAGCATGTTGACATGGACATAAAATCTTACAGTTTATTAACTGAAGAATCGTAATGAATGCAAGTTTTTAAGCTTTCGCCGCCGGTTTCAACACTGTTGAAATTGCTGTTACCAGTCGGGCTGTTAGGCCGTGGTGCACAGCTGTTACTGTTGACAAACGTTTCGGCGACTTAGTCTCTATACAGTCTACTTCATCTCTGAGGCGAATTGGCGGACACCGATGGTGGGGCAGAAACGTTTGTCTACAGCAACAGCTGTGGTCGACGCCTAACAGTCCGGCTATCGTAAGATATATTTTTACAGGTTTCCTTAAAACTATAGTCTGGTTTCTTTACGCTTGTAGAAATAATTTAATTTGATTTTGAAAAAATAATAATTATGATGACAAAAATTCAAAAAAACAAAGAAAAAAACAAAATTTTTGTCAACAAATTTATAAATTATATCTATCCGTCTATAGCTACGGCCGTCCCCCGCATACCGCATACCAGACGCTTTTGTTGTAACAATCAGCACGTTGCAAACCTCTTTTCCACCATCTCGTCGAGCGTGTTCTCTTTTCATGATCTCCTGAGGCGTAGAAATGTTTTGGGCCAAGTATCATCAAGCATCCGTCCCACGTGGCCGTACGTACCGTATGAGGCACTTTCTATTTACGGTATCTAAATTGTTGTGTCGATATAAAGTTGGCTCCAGATATCTTAATATCTAATACACCGGAGCCTGAACACCCCACAAGGCCTTCTTCAGAAGTCCGTTTCCACTGGTTGGAGTCTTCGGGAATGTCTTTGATTTATCTCCATAGCTTCAGAACAATAGATGACTATACTTTATAAGGTGGCAGAGTAACTCGTGTTTTTCTTTTGTAGGTTAACTTCCCTCTCCAAAGCGCAGGATGCTGCTGCCTTCACACCATTTTCCTTATTTTATTTTGCTGCTAAGGTATTCATTATTTCTACTACCTTTTGATAAAAAAGCACTTAATACACTTACAAAAAACATATATTTTTTAAACCGCCAATCTACTGTATATTAGCTGCTTTACTTTCAACAACCATTTGTTTAGTCTTCCAAATTTATGTCGAGGCCCCAAAATCTGTAGTTTCATGGAGATTTCAGCTTGCCTATTCGGAGTCACGTTTGTCCGGTGCTACCATAACTTGATCATCCGCAGACAGAAGCGTGTAGATGTAGTCATCATTTATTAAAATGCCCATTCCATGACACTGTTTTTTCCTCATACTAGAGAGCGTTAATGTACATTATTAATAACGAGTGTGTTAGGGAATACACTTGCCTTAAACATTTTGTTACTGCAAAGTATTGGGACACCTCATTCCCAGCACTGACGCACCTATCACAAAAGTTTCTTCCGGCTCTAACAAACGCAACGATAACATCAGTTTGGTGCATGACTAGCCCAAGCTTTGATAATGTAACGTTATTACACGCTTTATGGAAATCAACAAGTGAGAGATACAAAACCATTCCAATGCCATCAGCCTTCTCACAAAGCTGTTTCAAGCAAAACACATTCCCACTACAAAGACACAAACGCCTTTCCAAAAGGAAACTACTTTGTGCTTCTGCTCCGTGTATCGTAGCTACTATTGGATTGTTTACAAATCGTTCATATACTCGTCTAACAGAACTCGTCACTCTAGGCTCACAATAATTCTCACAATTTTGCCGAGCATGCGTTTTATGTAGCTATGTTTTGTTGGCTTTTTACGTTCGTACGGGACCTCCTCATTTTTAAGGTACCTAAAATTTATATGAACGAGAAAGACGTGTTAAGTATATTTATCATAGTAGAGTATATGATTATGTTAATTGACGACTTTGGTCATAAGTCAAGAAGAATAACAACGGATACCAAGAAAAGGATACATAATACTGTGTGTAGCTTAAAGTTTGTTTTCAAATAATTCAGTGATACATAGACGCTAAACACTGTATTGTGACCTAATATTACCATTGAAGTGTAAGTAAATATCATAGTACTAGAAATAACTGTGAGGAGCATGCACTTAGGATATACTGTAATCCTTCAAGACTACCCTAGAAAACAATGTATATAAAGTAATACGATCAAACACCATAGCATCAGTTCTTTACCATGATGCATTCAATTTAGCCAGTTTAGTCCTGAATATCTTTTCATCGACCTTAACTTACGAGGTCACTAGCGTAACTTGAGTAACCTTATTCGTCTTAAACTTCTTAAACTTTCTACCCGATTGAATAACAGTTTAGAAAAAATAATTATCTAAAAGCGATTCGGAATTTCTTCCCTGCTCCTACCATCTCACAGTTGAAAATTCTATACCTTTTTATTTGACGTATCAACACGAACCACGGATATGTGTCATCCGTGACACTACTTCCTATTCTGTATAGCATCGGTAAAATATTCCATTTTTAAAATAAATTTGCCTCAGATTATATTCATCTTTTAGCCTAGTTTATTATAAAATAAAATAAAAAAAAACCAAGGGCTCCCAACGGTGTCAGAAATACTTTTGATTATCGTGTGTGTAATTAGAATGTCTGCACGAATAATTAGATGGAGTGCGTTATCTACACCCGCGTTTCCCGTCTACACAATTGCATTCCCCCAGGTATTAAACAACATGGGAGGCAATACTTTCATTTCCGCCTAAGCCCCACTTCAAACCACTCGTCCAAACTCCCACACAAAGCTTAATTTTATCTCGTTGTTTTTTAATGTACTGTTATCTGTTTAAATCGTGGCTTAAAGGAATATATATTTTTGGTTTAGCTTATTACATTCTATCTAATGTTCACTCTATTGTTGTAAAACAAATACGAGTCGGAGGAAAATGTCCGACGGCCTGAGAAAAATCAGAAATCATTTTTTTTTACACAGAACGCAATTTAGTGTGAGATTAAGTAACAAGTAAAGTTAGTATATTTCAATAAGTGCCAAATGGGACTTCAGTTAATGCTGAAAACAGACTTTTCTGCTTCATAAAACTGTGTGTTTTGGGGAAAATGAGTAGGTTAGTTGTACAACTTAAATCACCGTCAGGGGCGTGAAAAGTGAAATAATGCGGCAGAACGTGATGGAAAGAAAGAACTTTTCAAACAAAATAGTTAATCTGAGAATAATTTAAAGTTATATGTAGCCCATTAAAGGACCTATTACTCCCAAGAGTGTTTTATGGTTTGTATACGTCAATACTGTCTTGATCAATTCTACAAATGTACGTAGCAAGTCTCGGACTTGACTCTCAATCTAGTGCGACTACGGTATTTTTTTAAGCGTCTATCTGTAAAGCCGAAGATTGTGGAATTATTTAGGATTAAGATTAAAGTTATTAATAAACTTTTTAATTTTGTTAAATTTCTTCCCAGGCTGTTTGGCCGTGGTCCAATGTTTACTACAAAACCACACGTTTCGACAGTGACATCGACCGCCATCTTCAGTGAAAATCGAGTAGGCTAATGAATACTAATAGTAACTAACGTAGACGACAACCACAGTCACTAATGTATACCACCTCACGTTAGCGTACCAGATTTTCACTTAAGATGGGAGTCGATGGCACTGTCGAAACGTCTGGTTTTGCAGAAAACATTGGATTACGGCCAAACAGCCAGGGAAGGAATTTTAACGACATTGACATCGGCCGTGTCAATGTCGAAACACATTACACTTTTTAATTGCTTTGCTGCCTTCGTATCTTTGTCTGTTTTAATGCTACCAAATTCATAAATAGCTACACAACAATATAATAATTTTATATACTTAGTTACCAGGTATTTTCATATATTGAAATAGGATAAATATACGCATAATATTTTCTGATGATTTGTTATATTTATTTAGTAACTTTTTATGCGGAACTACTGAAAACGAAAGTCCATTTCCTGAATAACTTTGCACATGTGAGGCAGAGCAATTTGTTTAGTGGTATACATTTTTTCCCTAATTTAACTTAATGCTATGTGTATATTATTAGACCTTTTAAAATATACTAAACTTTTGTTTACATTGTGTGAGCGAGGGCGCAACTGTACGTAATTTATCAGTTTTTGGCAAATATAAATAAATTTGCTAAATAGTATACATTCGCCAAATTCGCAAATTGATAAATACACCAATATTGATAGATATGTAGTGCAAATATGTTTTTAGAATTACTTTTGAAAGTAGTGAACATTACTTATTGCTTTCGAGAAGAGAAATGATAGCTTAGCTAAGCATGTTCATACGAATGTGTATAAGTTTGTGTACACTCACACCAATTAGTATACTTTACACCAAACATCTACCACTAAATCAAGGGTAATACTGTGAGGAATACTAGTAGGTCATTTCTCTAATGAAGCTGAATTATTTTTAGCAACTGGTAAACATTTGGTGTGTTGTTTTTTCAGAAATCAAAAGATTTCTTTTATCTGTCTGTTATTTTATAATCTCTCTTCCTGCCGATGAAAATCGCGGGAATAATTTATTATACAGGCAGATTTTAGTCGTTTTTTCTGCTAATACCCTCTTTTTTTATCTAAGACAAATGAATCGATAGTCTTTCGTTTCATTTATAATGTTCAAAGAAGCGTGAATTATGGGATACGATATTCTTCCATTAAAACCCAGATTAGCCCACACACTTAGGACAAAATGATAAAGAAGTCCGTTTTATAAGCTTTCAAATAGAGACGCCTTGTGTCCTGACATCTATTCAACTCCCTCCCACTGTCGGCGGTTTTATGCCAATATAAAGTTTTACAGATAATGTGTACGCCTATTATAACTTATTTGTTTGTTCAGGACTTATGACTTTGAACACTTAAACATAATTGAGTCGATAGCTAACAGACACAATTGAGAATAGAAATACTCGGTTACGATCAGGCTTTCCAAATGATATGTATCGTTCTCTTGCAGGAAACAAAGTTTAGTTATACTAGTGTCTATGAAAACTCTTTGATTTACTTACTTAATTTATTTAAACTTATCAACATTACAACCGTCACGTCTTGAACACATTCTAGCTAACAAGTAAGTGTACTCCAAATAATTCCCCCGACATCTTAAATTTCGCAAAGAGCAATTTGTTTTTCATTATAAACCGCGTATTCACGGTATACACGGGCTTTCTTTATGATTTCTAATAAAGTCGCGAACGGTTTTTTCTAAGAGGCGTCGACTTTTGTTCTAGTTGCAGCCGTGGTAGCGGACAACCGTAGCAGTGGACTAGAAATACCCTTAACATTGTTTACTTTTCCAGGGTATCTCTGCCAAATGCAACCATTCGCACTTCACTATTATTCTGACAGTCGCCTCCCATATTATGTCATACTATTATGCCTCCCAACAAACTTTTAAAGTTTCAGACCTATAGTAATCACTTTATTACAATGATGTAACAAACCTAATTAACTACATAGGTATTGTATGCGTAAGTTCAAAATGCTCTACGGCATCTCTATCTATTCCTACCTAACTATTGGTTCCCTTCTGGTCCTCTTTATCCAACTTTCCCTGGGTTTCCTCTGACTATTTTTGTTGGCCAGTGCAGGGCGTTTTTATAATCGTTTCCCGACCTTTTCTCCACATGTCCATGTCCTTTGAAATTCTCACTTCCAAAAGTCCATATCTGTACGATTCAAGAAGTATTTCGTCCCCAGTTTTATTGCTCATACATTAGAGCTGTTGGTTACAATGTTTTATGATATCTTTTAGTCTTTTGTCCAGTTTTGATTTTTTTGTTCTGTGCAATCCAATTTAATGTACTTATTGCCAGTCTTACTTTTACATTTTATTCATTAATGACTGTATCTGCTTTAAACAACTGAAAGTTGCTCGTTCCTGTATACATTGACCGGTGTCTGAAATCAGATCTTACGTAAAAGAACTAAAACTAAAATTACAAGTACTTGGGACTATTAAAACTAAAGTACGAAGCTGGTACTACTAAAATTAATAGTTGAGATACAGTAAGGAGGAAAAGATGACTCAATAATATTCATGGTCAGTATATAAAATATAAGTAAATTTACTTTTCCACAGCATAGAAAAAACATTCAAATTTGTAAGCGACATTTCAGGTAACAACTATTTTTGGCTTGCTTAATTTTTGCATTTAAAGTAAATAAGAACGGTATGCCGCACTAGTACAAAAATGTATTTGTTGTAATTGAAGTCAAGGTATATTTCTAAAACAACTCAACTTTTCAACACTCCATTTAATGTAGAGAATATATACAGAATTAGCCGACCATATTAAACAATATTCTTTACTAAAGGTATTTATAGTGTGTAAGGTCCGTTAAGGAATTTTAATTTAATTTAAATGAACATCTGGCTAATATTAGGTGTTCAGCCGCGGTATTTTTACCTTATACAAGTTTTTTTGAATTTTTTAACACTAGGATTTATGCAGGTAACATATGCCTTGCTTCCGAAATAAAGAATAAATAATTTTACCTCTCTCGAATACGTAACTAAATTAAATTTCGTTTTTACTCTACACGCGCTTACTGCAAGGCTAAACAGCCGCAACTTTTTTTTGTATTTGTTCTATTTTCATTTAGTGACTCCAAATTAGTACTTGTCTGTTCCCAAGGTTTTATGGATTTTTAATTAAAACCGGACTTGTATGTAGTGCGCAGTGAACGAAGTATGTAAGTATAAATCAATTCAGGATTGTAAGAATCCTAATAATTTCATATCACAAAATTGATTACCTAATGATATATCATACAGAAGGTGATTCAGATTCAGCGCCAACGCGATTCAGAAACCAGCGGTTACTAATTATTTGTATACAGCCCAAGTTATTAAACAGATTAGGCTATACTTTCATAGGTCTTTTAAGATCTCGCATTACCCCAGGCCTATAGTTAAGTGCCGTATATGTAATTCTTCTGTTCGTAATTTTTGTAGGTGCTGTTCTCAGTTAGTTCCGCCCTCCATTCTCAGTTAGTTCCATCCTCCATTCTCAGTTCTCAATTAGTTCCATTTATCGACCATTTCACTTCCTTCTTATATCGATAAATGGTTCCCTTCTTATGTCATAGTCTTATAGATTCGTATTTTTCGTCTTCTGTTTCCATTATGTTTCCAACCCCTGGTTACGCCTTCTTCTTATCGTCTTTAGACACTATTACATCTTTCGTTCTGATCTCTATTTCTAACCTGATCGTACTAGGCACTAGAATCTCGTTCCCTCCAACTGACACGTGGCATTCTTCTTTGCGAGTATCTACGATTTGCCGTTATACTCACCAGAAACTCCAAAGTTTTGCAAAATTTTATTTGTATCTTTACTATTCTTTGGTTCCCAACGCTCTTTTTATAAGACCATGCATGATCTGATGCTTTGACGTTTTTATTACGAACATCGTGGTTTTAATCATAAGAGAGGTTGCACCTAGATAATTAAAATGTAATACGTGACGTAATCGCTTTCTGCTTAACATGATTTTTGAATTGACTGTTTCCTGTAAACGTCGTTACTTTGTTTAGTCTCTTTGTATCGCTAGTTTGTCTACACACACGTGCGGGAGCACGCATTCACGCACGCAAAACACTGCAATCGGACTTCTAATATAGAAATAATGGATTGGTCGTCTGCATATACAGAGCTTACGAAATTATTGCTCTCTGAATTGAATTAAATCCATAACGGAAGCTTTGATGATACAGATTTTTCTATGATACGTGCATCAGGTATAATAATAAAAAATAAAAACATTAAATTATTATTTGGTAACAAATATAGATACATATATTTATATAGATGTGCTTTTAAAAATTACTACATCAAGTAGGTTGTCAATTAATTAAGTCCACATAGCCCACAATGCTTTTGCGTGAACCGAATGTGCTATTATTATCGAATACGCCAAAGTCTAAAGTGTTTCCATTAATTCGGTAAAAATTCTGACAAATTAACAGATGTACGTGTATTATTCATTCTGACGGCGTTTAAAATCTCTCTCTCTCTCTCTCTCTCTCTCTCTCTCTCTCTCTCTCTCTCTCTGACACACACGCGCGCGCGCGCGCGCGCGCGAGATTACAGGGGTTTAATTGGTAGCGGGAGTGAGAGTAAGCACTGGCTAATAGAAAGGAAATAGAGATGAATACACTATGTGGGCTCTGTAGGCGTCAGTTATCTGTAATTCACTTATCACACCTAAACGTTCCTCTAGCGTTAGCTTCTAAGCGACTGTACGGACTGTTAATCTACATGCTTGTTAATCTAATGTTGTTTATTTCTTTATACATCGGATACTGCAACAGCATTTATACGATCTGACCGGACCAGCTGTGCTTTCTCAGCTGTTTCAATTCATCCGTTCCACAGTACTTATTATTGTGAAACTAATTCAGTCTCTAAGCTAAGTGCAATTGCGTTATTAAAATAAACGACTTGCTGATTACACTTACTACAGAACTCGTTGAATCATAAATCACTTGTGCTTCAGAACTGCAGATTCTCGTCCCAGTTTCCAGCGTAAAGATTGTATTTTCGCTCATTAACCTCAACCTTTGACTCCACAGTCTTAGAGCAACCGTTCATAAAGCCTTAAGTTCTAAGTTTAGAAAATTATATTTCCAATGTAATTCTAGAATTCAGTAAAACTTGTAAGTATAAGAGTTAGGTTGACAGGATACAAATAAGAAACAGGGGATATTATGCAAACAGTAGACTATTGAGAAACTGACTAGTTAGTCGTAAATAAAAATAAAAATATATAAGACACTTAGACATTTTGTTACTTATGGAGGCATGACATGGGCAATGATAAAAATTGAACAAGAAACAATAAGAAGGCTTGAAAGAAAGATTGTAAGACGTGTATATGGCCCTGTTAAAGAAGATGACTAATGGAGAATAAGAAATAATGAGCATAAGAATAAGAAGCATGAGGACATTGTAAGATTAATAAAGGCTCAACGAATAGAATAAATAGGTCACC
Source organism: Magicicada septendecula (assembly GCA_034769895.1). Lineage (NCBI taxonomy): Eukaryota > Metazoa > Arthropoda > Insecta > Hemiptera > Cicadidae > Magicicada > Magicicada septendecula. The sequence goes on along the minus strand of CM068369.1, from coordinate 433,641,346 downwards.
TAGGATGATGAGCATATGCCAAAAAAAGTCTATAAAAGCAGAAAGAGGGGCTGACCTAGGATAGGAAAGTTGGATGATGTGTTAGAAGATCTCAGAAGAATGGATGTGAGTGGTTACACTGAGATGGCAATGTATTGGAAACATTGGAGAAGATTGGTGTTGGAAGCCAGGGCTCACGTTGGGCTGTAGTGCTAAAGAAGAAGCAGAAGAAGGAGAATAAAGAAGAAGAAGAAGAAGAAGAAGAAGAAGAAGAAGAAGAAGAAGAAGAAGAAGAAGAAGAAGAAGAAGAAGAAGAAGAAGAAGAAGAAGAAGAAGAAGAAGAAGAAGAAGAAGAGTTAGGTGATATATATTGTTTAGAGAGAAAAATTGTAACTGTTGCACGAAAAACAACTGAAACTTCTATTTCTGCTCTCTGACTGCTACATGATCGAATTCTTGCAAAATTTAAGTTATGCATCGTATAGCACAAGTCGTAAAACTTATGCCTACGGTTACACGATTCCTTGGCGCCCGCCATAATCTCACATGAAGCAAAGCAGTAATACCGGTGATGGGTATTTGTCTGTGATGAACAAATGAATTACTGGAATACAACTGCCCCAAGGAAGTTGCCCAAGAGCAGTGGAGCTATATCATTAAAATGAATTTGTGGCTACAAGAAAATAAGATTTTAGTTTATTTGCTGGGCGATGTAGCCTCTACTTTGAATCAATAATAAAAATCGAATAATTCATAAGCTTAAAAGGGAAACAATTCAAGCTTAGAAAAAGAAATTTTTTAAATAACCGAGACTGTTTGTAAAAGACCGCTTAGATGCAAACACTGATACAATTATTTTTCTATGCGGTTTTTATTTTTATACACAGTTTCTGGACAACTAGAAAATGTCAATGGACATTTTTGCGTATAAAGAAAGTACATAGTATCTGCAAAGCATATCTGTGGTACAAAAGGGGTCTATTGTTAAATAAGTCTTACACTGTACAATGTACATACTCGCATGTGGTATTCGCAGGTTCTGTTTTCCCTGTTCTGGCCATATGAATATGTGATTTGTAATAAACAAAACACGTTTGCATGCCTGGAAAAAACGTTTATAAGTTGTGGGTGTTTGCTCTTTGCAGTTGAAAGAGCGCAGTGTAAAATCAAGGCATCACCAGCAAAGGGGGTAGTATTGGTAACAAGTGTACATTACCAATGATGAAAATTTATTGTAAAATAACGACAATTGTGGTAGTAAACGCTACGCTATAGAATAGAGGTCATCCTCGCAAATGGCCTGCAGCAACTCGCGTGCATACTGTACTCACCGTCGTGTTTACCAGCATTTGTTTTTACGCCTCAACTGACATTTATCTGATTAGATTTAGTTGTTTGGATTACTGCTAATCTGTACTTTCAAACTTTATTAACACACACACACACACACACACACACACACACACACACACACACACGTAACTCACGTTACTTGCAATTCCAATTTATAATGCCGAATTGTCCGTGATAGCCATAGTTAAAATTACTTTATTTGTGTTTACGCGTCATACTACTACGGTAAAATTTAGGTATAACTAATCCAAAAATAGTCAACCGCTTTCGGAAACACGGTCATTTATAACTCTCATGCTATTGAACTGTTACTGTTTGGAAACCGCTTTCGAGTAAGATTCCAGACTTATGCAACATAATAATATTACTTCTTATAACGACTATTGGAAATGATTAGGGTTTACTTATACATAACTTTGTTTGGTACATAAATAAATTCTGTAGCAACGCTGTCAGTTCACGGCGGTTCAGACAGGGACTAGTCCTGTTTTTCAGCGGATCTACTTGGAAATAAATTAATCGTTTTGGCTGTAACAATATTGTGGACAGTGTTTTCTGTATAAGGATGGGGTGGGGGGTCCGAAATTGTGGTCATTCCCAGTCGAGCAAATGAGAATGCCTCGTCGTAGAATGGGCGAAATATTTGATGCTGAGAATAGTGAAACGTATACGTTTACTCTAAGAACAGAGTTATTATTAACAATTCTGATGAGATAGATTCGAACGCACGACGAGTAATTTTATCAGCAAATTGTACTCACTGGACTCTTGATAGTACCAGACGTAAAGTGAATAATATTTCTAATATTTAATAAGAAATTATGATGGTAAGTCATATAACGAATAAAAAAATAATTTAGTTCAATTAAAAATGTTTCGGAATTTGTGTGTGTGTGTGTGTGTGTGTGTGTGTGTGAGAGAGAGAGAGAGAGAGAGAGAGAGAGAGAGAGAGAGAGAGAGAGAGAGAGAGAGAGAGAGAGAGAGAGAGAGAGAGAGAGAGAGAGCTGCAGATCGACAGACAGACAAATAGAGAAGCAGGCACTTTTACTCCTTATGCGGAATGTGTAAAACATTTGTAAAATTAAATAAATGACTGTAAAGTAAATAATTGACCTGACATCAGGAGCTGTACACAGTAAAGACAAGCGGCCTTTACAATATAAAAGATAAATATGAAAATTAGTCGTAAATTAATACACAGTTTTGTATAGTTGCAAATATAATATCGAAATGAAATGATTTTTATTCGTTGACTGGTTCGAATCGATTCCTGTGATATTTTCTGCTTTAAGAATTATTGCTTATCTCCATCTGCGTTTAAGCTCTCCTTCCTACATTATCCCTTCCACTAATAAGATTTTAAAGAGTTTATAATAGGTTTTAAATGAGTTCGTTTGCCGATAAGACCTATATTTAATTTTATAAGCATATTCCTTGCAAATATTTTGTAAGGCATTTTGTAAATGCCTTATTGTCTAATTACAAGTTTGTGAATTCGCCTAGCTAGTGTCAGGGGGAAATCGAAACAGTGTTAAGCTAGCATACATTTTCTGGCATAACATTTTTGTTATTTCATTTTATTTACTAGTGTTAAGTAAAATTCAAAGGAATAATAAATTTATCTATTGTATTAAAACTGTTATACAATGTGCGAGTCAGGCTACAAGATACGGATTCGGAAACCTAATTTTTCAGTAGTACGTAGAGCTTAAATCTATATTCAAATTTAAAATTTGTGGAGCAATTTCTTTTCAAGTTAAACATACGTGTTTAGTAACGGATAGTCAACATAAATTTACTTGCATAATTTATTTGTTTCTACGCAAAAGTGAGAAACGAAATACATTTCCTCTAAACTCCATCTACGTGCCGCAACAATTGCTGAGAAATGGTAGCCATTATTGTTGTTAGTGCCCCGCATTCAAAAATTGTAGCCGTAAACTTCAACCTGTTTATATTCGTCTCGTTCGACCCTTTTAACAAAGGAAGAAAAACTTGTGCAGCCTACGTTCGATAGGTTTTTTGTTTGAACGCAGTCCTGTACGATCTCTCTGTGAGCGTGCGTGATAATGACAAATGTAGTAAATACAGGGACATTTGGGCGGTAGTCACGTTTATGGTAAGACAGAGGGATATTAAAAGGTAAAATTCTATACAGAAAGTATTGAACGCTACATAACATCTGGAAAAATTACTTGATACTGGAAAATTAGTTTAGTTAATCTTTTATAGTAGCGTTTGGTGATTCATACGAAAACAATATGTTCATCTATGCGCGATAAAAAATAAAGTGCAATTTGCAAATTTTACAAAATAACAATACAAATTAGTAAACAGTATTTGTTTATTAGTAAAACAATGAGTAAAATACATGAATTAAAATAACAATGAATCGATAATTTATATGATCTAAAACTGTCGTCACGTGTGTTACATGTTAATATAGGCCTACAAAGTAAATGTTTGTTACATTAAACGCCTTTAAAGATCTGACTCTCATGACAAAATAATAACTTTTCTTGTCAGTCAAAACTGAAATCACACACGCGCGCGCGCGTGCGTTTGCAGTAGAGAGAGTGACTGGTTGTTTGCACGAGTAATAGTTTCAAAATTTTTAACGTATTTTATGGTAACTCTTTAGTCTATTATAAAAACGAGGGTCTCAAAATGTAAGCTAGAAATCCAACCGAGGATAATTCAGTAGTTTTCACAAAAAAAAAAAGCAAAGCTACGAAGTATACCGTCCTCGTGGACTGAACGTGTTATTTACACCCAGTTCATGTGAAAAGGATGATTTGACACTGCTCACAAAGCAGCTCTCTGATATATTTGGCAGCCTTTCAGCTTTCCGACTCGCCTGTGGTTAATCCAAATTATTTTATTTATTATACACTTTATATAGATGTTATTTTTAAAAAGACTTTTGCTTATATATTTGTTTTGTAAGTAGATAAGTGGAATATATTTTACTTTTAAAGCAGTAAATTTGTGTGGAAGATTTCATTGAGATTATGAAAAGATATATGTACGTATTTTATTTACTTAAGTATGGGAGTGTGAGTAAAAGTTCAGTGTTAGTAAACATATTAATTGTATGCGAAATTTATGTAGTTAAGGACCAACAAGTTTGGACTTATGAAGTTCCTCGCTCTGGTTTTAACATACACTGACTTTGTCTTTCAAAATTCAGAATTATCTCCTCCTAGATAATATACGAAAAGTTTATTTTCTAACCATTTAAAAGAAATACATTAAACAAAACAAGGACATAACTGCAAAAATTCATTTGAAATAAAGTTTTAAAATCCTAGGTATAAAGGGGCGGAGCCAGGGTGTTCTACCGGTGTTCCAGTGGTTTTTGAGTGGAGGAGGTTTAAACTTTTGTGAATAAAACAACATAAATTATAAGAAAAAAAATTTGTTATTTGTCGCGTATTTTATTGTAATAAAGAAGTTAAGTGTGGGAACATAAAGGATACATTAATAGATATCTAAGATTAAATAGTCATGAAACATATTAATAACAACATAAATAGAGTAAGCGATATTATAAAACTGACATAAACTGTCTCTCACCTTCTTTAGACGCTGGTACTGTTAAATGTTCTGTTTGAATGTTTAAAATCTTTGGTTTACTGAGCATGTGACTGTAAACTTTGCAGCAAATGGAATCAAATTGTGTTGGATACACTGTAGACTGAACAAACATTCCAAGACTACCTTTTTCTATTTGCTTAGAGGAAATAGGCCTACTCTCAGTTGAAAGTGTTCGTATTCACATAATTAATTAGCCTAATTAGAAAATTCGACTGATATGACTACACCTTCACCGGCACATCATTTACAATTTTTGATATTTTTTTATCCCTCCGAGGGGTTCAACCTCTTCTCCATAAACCCCCTTCATATACCCAGTGCACCGTCTGTGTACGTTGGAGCCACACAATTTTAAACCACTCATCAGCACAGATTTTTGAAAAACATAATAGGAACAATGAAATAGAAACTACACGCTGTATTACCCAAAGTTGGTTAATTATAAAATAATATTAATAAAACACCTTCGTACTTAAAATTTTATGCAAATAATTCAGAATATTAATATTAGGCTGTCCTTTTTGGACAGTGTCCTTCTGAATGTTTGCCCTTATAAAATATAAAACCATATATTTTGTCAAACGTCTAGTAAAATGTGCAGCATTTGAACCCTAATTGAACATTTTACGTTAAAATTACAGCTAAGTCTTTGGAGACAAGTACTTGGAAACGAAGTTTACTACTTTTAGTACTTACGTCAAAATTACAGCTAAGTCTTTGGAGACAAGTACTTGGAAACGAAGTTTACTACTTTTAGTACTTACTTTTATTTGAGTCTGTTTATTTATACTGACTGCATTTCACGTTCTGGAAGTATAGTATTTCTATTACTTTGAGAAACACCAGAATAAATGAAACGTCAAATATGTTATTAAAAGGAGTAAGTTACAGTGAACATTATATACCCATTAGACTTAGGCAAATTTTATATTAGAAACCAATATGATCTGAAATTAGTGACAGAATAAAACCACATTAGGAAAAGTCATAACGGTATAGCTGAAGTAATAGCTAATTATAATAATACAACTTATAACTATATAACATAATTATATGAAATATATATAGGCTGAATCATAATTTTTTATGAGTAATAAAGACTTATATTTACCTTTAATAAGGACGGCAATACTCAGATCAGTATGAGTTAACCTAATTCGTAATGAGATATGCCGTAGCACTGTCTGTCAGCTTTCAGCGTTCTTTAAAACTGACGGACAGATACGCTTATACTATGTGTGCGTGCGTGGAAGAGAGCGGATGATGTCACATCAAGTCTGCCTTCATGTATAACAAAAGCATTAAGTCCGCATGAATGACGAACGCTTACACAGTGTTATGGTACTATGTTGTCTTGATAGCAGCCAGCAGGAAGCCAACAGCACAGATCCGTTTGACAATGTGATAGCAAGGTTTCTTACTAGATTTTGCTTTTATACTTGCGCGCACATCTATAGATAATTTGATGTTAATATATATATATATATATATATATATATATATATATACGTTGTTACGATATATATTTACGTCGTTACGTATGCTTATTTATTAGCATGAAAATAGTGTTCAAAATTGTATTGGTTTTTCAAAGTAATTAAAAATCTAAAGTTTACTTTTATTTCTTATCTGACTTGTAATTAATTATGATATTCTAAAATTAAACTTATTTAGTAATTTTTTTAATTATTCGTGTTGCACATATCTAAATCAGTTTTACGTGTTCCACACATTTGTCCTTGGGATTAACAAGTTCGTTGGGTAAACTCCTCACTCTTTACAGCAGTTACGCTGTTTCTGGTTCATGGAACACGGTATTGATCATATACAATATGAATACTTTTTTGAAGATCGCAATAACAAAAATGTACTCTAAAAGCCATCACGAATGAGGAACATCAGAGAATGATTTAACAGAAGTGGCAATATGGTAATAGATAAAGCGCACCGTACAAAGAGCATGTCATGACAGATGCCAATCTCAAGTGAGTAGAGAACCATAATTTATAGATTACCGATCGGTTACCAATGTGTGCACTTGGCGGAATAGATTTTTGCATAGCAGTGCCGTCTGCCTGTTATTATTATAAACACGGCACAAATAAGAAACCGTATGAAAAATTGATTTTACCATGCAGGTGGCAGAAGATTATACCTGCGCATTACGGAATATTGTTACTGATAGTAATGGAAAAGTTCTGATATTGCATGCTCTCCGTAACATCTTTTATTTACTAACGACTTTTACGCCTCAACCCTTAAGAAAATCTTTGACGAATTATCTGCTTTTTGGTGTGTATCAATTTTATTACATCCAGAAGATGCCGAAGAAAACATAAAATGTGACACAGTCGTCACACAGTAGAAGGTAATGATAAAACGGAATATAGAGAAGGAAGTTGACGCAGTCAAATTACGACGCAACACCCCAGTATTTTTTATGTGTGAGATATAATACTGTGTTTCGTCGTTTTGAAATATGTGGGAAACTGTTAGAAGCTGTCGGATAAACTGTAACAGGCGTACAAACTGAATACGCTTCAGATTAGGGCAGACCTTAGTCTAATTTGAGCTTAACCAATTTCTAATTTAGCAGATCAGACTCAGAAAGAGGAGACGGAATTCCACCCTCAGACTATCCCACTGAAGATAATCCGGCAGGTTTAGCATTAAATAGATTTATCATAAAATTTGTATAAACTTCTGAATTTACGTTAATCAGTTAATAGCTTTATTACTATTCGACACGAGTATAACACATATTACAATTACGTACATTCTGCAAGACTAATAACAATGTTTCCAAATATGGATTGAGAAACATCCTATGTAAGTGTCCAGTTACTAGTTGTTGCGTCTTAGAAGCTCTTGATAATCGTGAGTTGTTCTTAGGAACGCTATTGGCGTTGGCTGGTTTGAGATGAAATAATTGAGTGGACTGTATAATGTTTCCAGAAAATAATGGTTTATTGAGTTAAAGAGACATATTTGAATGTTTATTGAAATTTAAATTGACATATTTCATTGCTGAAGCGTGCAGATTTTAACACGGCATAAGTGCCGGAGAATTGAATAGAAATATGGTGGGGGCGTCCATTACAACACGTAAGCCGAAATCGTCTAAATAAATAGTCGCATGGTGAGCATGCTCCTAGTATTAAATACTGAAAAAAAAACATTGAGTAGCCGCGGCGGCGAGTGAATACGAGTGATCAGCTCGGAGTCTTGAGTAGAACTGATTTAAATTTAACTGTAGTCAGCCTGTCTGAATCCCGGCTGCCGATAACAGAGAACAAACGTGACGTCATCTACACGCTTCGCAATACAGTATTTAGAATACAAAGTACACATGGGTACAAAGTTTGACCATACTGCCCGCACAAAATCGGGGCGATTTTGCAACTTAAATTAATTGTGTGAACAAGTTCATTACAAATTATTATCAAATGTTATATACAAAGACAATACACAATATACTTGAAAGCCTTATACATTAAATTGACCCTTTGTTTAAAGTAAATCATCTCTGACATAAAAATTTGTAAATAACAAAATTCATTAAGCTATCAGGCAAAACTCAAAAGCAAAACAAAACAATTTCTGTGCTAGAAAATGTACAAAATAAAAACTCATGATAAAAACAAAGCCTTTACATAACTAAACATGGTCTCTCTTGAAGCATGAACATATGGACATTAAATACATATATTTAATTTTTAACAAAACATAAGTGACAACCCTTAATTTATATAAAAGAAAACATCCTCAACACTGATTCAATATAGTAATACAAAGAATAAAGACATAATAATATTCATGTGTAGTATTAGTATCATGATATGTTCAATAGTACATGGCGATATGGTAGACATATCCAATTGATGTAAAAATGCATAACATGAGTGTATGAGTATGCATAACACATAAGGATTGATATAATAGTTAATAGTACATAATATTATAATAAAGATCACAAAATACAATAATATGTAACAATTAACAATGCAATGACAAGACATAATAATTTACATGCATGATATTGGAATAACAATATCAAGAAAAACATAATAATCGATACAATAATATTATGATAACAATTGCCAAAAAATTCAAAGATATAATAATAACATGATAATGATACACAGGAATAAAATAATGACAACTTAATAATAATATAATACAAACAACAAATAGAAAGCATGATAAATGTTACAATGATGCATGTAGCATGAATGCATGCAATTAGTCGGAGTCCACTGGAAGTGGACATAATTTATGGATGTGTCGACGTAGAATACCATGTGAGGTGCGAACGTCCGCGACGCGCACTATTGAGTCCTGACCCGAATAAACATTCGTGACTACCCCGCGTTTCCACTGAAGGTGAGGGGGAATTGTCATCTAGAATAAGGACTAGTTGTCCGGGAGTCAAATTTTTTGACGTAATGCGCCATTTGTTGCGCTGTTGCAACTGGTGCAAGTAATCTTTTGACCACCTGTTCCAAATGGATTGGGTGAATCTTTGAAGATTTGTCATTAAGTATCCAATATTTCCGTCGTAGAGAGAACTGAGTCAATTGTACACCAGAGTGTAATAAACGAAGGTGCTCGCTTTGTATAATTAATTTGCTGAGATGAGAGTGTGGGTGTAGTATAATTTGGTGTTTGCTCTCGTAGTTGAGCTGAGAGTGCTGGAGGCGTCCCCCTACGCGCAGTATTCCTGATTTGTCCAGAAAGGGGTGAAGAGAAGAAATTTAACTGTTATTAGGGATGCAGCGTTGTTACTCAAGTTTCTTAATTTCTACGACAAAGTGCGACTTCTGGGACTGGCGAATAAAAACCAAAAGTGTACCATATAACTCATGGGAGGTTAAAAAGGAAGTGTTCCTATCCTCTGTGGGAATCCTAGAGTTTCGGATGAATCCACGACAATACGAAAACACGCGAATGAGTTTTGAGAGCGATGAGTAGTTCTCAACATAATTAGATGTGGATAATGCGACAATCAATGAGGTTTGGACCTGTTTCCGTTGTTCCTGCTCAAGCTCAGGATGAGTGCAGAGAGAATGGGCATTGAAGGCACAGATAGACCATGATGATGACTGGTGGGATAACCAGGATGGACCATGTAAAAAACGGTTACGTTTACGGTTACGTTTACGTTTCTTCTTGAACTTGGGATCCCGTAATTGAGACCTACGGATAGCGCCGGAGAGAGAATCGCCTAAATGACAATTATGTAACCTGCGTGGCAGGGATACCACAAATCTGCCATCCTTATTACGGACAGTATTCGATAAAAATGATTCTCGCAATCCGAATCCTCAATGGAGGGAGCGCGAATCGCAACGTCCTCTAACTTCCAAAAGTCCTTTAGTTGCGAGGAAATGGCATTATCATCTTCACATACCATGACTGATGAAACCGGTTTTGTCATATCGACATTAAATGGCAAGTTACCTGCAAGAATGAATCCCAACTTAGTCTCCTGTATTATGGAGAAATGTGGGCTGCGAATAAATTTGACAGGTTCAATTAATTGCAAGTAATACTGAGCACTGAGCAATATATCGATTTGCGACGAAAAGTTCAGCTGCGGGTCAGCTAGAAATATGCCCTTTGGTAAGTTTAGGGAGGAGAGGTAAAATGATTCAGCAGGGAGATTATTAGTGATACTAGAAAGCACAGCGCAATGTATGTTCAAATTAAAATTTTTATAACGTGAATACAATCTTACTCTGATACTGAAATCAGCTTGAGATAGTGAATTATTTATACCCGTGATGGGCAATTGAGATTTAATCAGTTTTAGACCCATGCGGCGAGCGAAACTCGTGGTGCAGAAATTAGCTTGCGATCCTGAGTCCAATAAAATCCTAACTGGGTGCTTCCTACCTGCTTGGTCAGTTGTCATGCAGACTGCGGTGGACAATAATATCGATCTGTTTGTTTGCAATTTTAACGAACACTGATTGTTACTGGACAAAGCGTTATTGATAGATATATGGATCATTGTGTGATGGCGTTTAGCACACGTTCTGCAAGAAAATTTGGAGGGACAGTGTGCAAGGTCGTGGCCTGGGCGTATGCAGTTTAGGCAAAGTTTATTTTTAATTATGATATTTTTTCTCTCGAGAGGAGTAATCGCTACAAATTGCGGACGCTCAGTAAGACGGTGTTTAGCCTTGCACAGCTGACATATGTTATTGCCGATATGAGCATGGAATGCAGTCCTATTAATATTAATCGGTTTAATTGCTTTGCAATATGGACTCTTATCGCTAACGTGTATCTTGTTTACGGCGCTGGGCAAGCTATCTAAGTTTTGTAATACCTACCTTCGGTTATTTAAATATTTTATAAAATTACTAAAATTAGGAAGTCGCTCGTCCGACAAGCCTTCTTTCCAGAGCCGACACGTATGAGTATCGAGTTTCTGCGTTAAGTGTTGAACTAAAATCATTTCAAATGTATTTACGGGTAGATTTAATGAATTTAAGGCATTTATATTGTAGCATGATAGATTATCCACATTATAATAAATGAAAAATGATCATAAATAAATATAAAATAAAATGAAATCAAGGAAATATCCAAGGAAAAACAAATAAGTACCACAGAAAATGCAATCATAATTTGAAGAAATAAAAATAAATTAAAAACAACTAAGCAACACCTATGAGTAATGAAAAATAAACCAAAAAACTAAAAGTAAGTAAGGAAATACCCAGGTAGGATAGGAGTAAGTAAGGGAAACCCAGAACAAACCGACATCCCTGATAAAAGTACTAATTTTGAAGAAACAAGATAGGATATGAGTAAGTAAGAAATTACCCAGAACAAACCGACATCCCTGATAAAAGTACTAATTTTGAAGAAACAAGATAGGATAGTAATAAGTAAGGCAAAATCCAGAACAAACCGACATACCTAATAAAACTATTTTTATGGAAGAAACAAAGTAGGAGAATAAGTTAAAGTAAGAAATTACCCAGAACAAACCGACATCCTTAATAACAGGACTGAAATTGAAGGAAACCACTTAGTAGAAAAGGATAAAGTAGGGAAATACCCAAAGTAAACCTAGTAATAAAGGAATGAAACCCCCAAAAGAAATATAACTAATGAAAGTATAACACCCAAAATAGAAAATAATGTGAAGTAGATATAGACGAAAGTGTTTAGAGGTATAAGTAAAAGTGCACCCACGAAAGTTATTTTATAATGGAAAAAAAAACCTTCATAATCCTCTGTAAACAAGATTCTTGATCTTGGAATACTATAAAACTTATTTAGAGATAAGATCCAAGAATAACAGGGTACCAGTGCAAGTTATCTTATTATAATAAATAAACTTCAAGTGTCAGTGTTTTAAATGCTTAATTTAAGTAAATGTATACCTTTACACAACTTTAAAGTTTGTGTACCAATTACAGAAATAATTTTTTGTAGAATATTATGATAAAAATAGACTACAAATATTTTAAGAAAGTGCCATTCTTTATGTAACAACATTTTATAAAATGAAATAGATAGAATAAAAGCAGGTAATAAATAAGTGGAGTGACAAGGGGTACATCCCCAATATAAAACAAAAACAGATAAGACTGCACAAAATTAATTTTAAGAAATAAGTTAAAAAGGAAGGGATATATGTGTTTTGTTTATGTTAAGTTCAATGAACTCAAGGCTGAAATGTCTGGGTTTGAATACTATTTTTTGTTATAAAATATTTGTTAGGAGTTAATACTTGTTATCAATGCTAAATGTTCATGCAGTTAAGTAAGGTAATTTTCATTAATATTGTATTAGAATAGAAGGTCAGAAGGGGTATAAGCAAGCTGTATTATCCAAAACCTTTGTATGTAACAACATATAAAATCTAGGCCAAATGGTAAAAAACAACAACATTATAATTGATAATTAAGTCAAGTAAGTTAATTAAACTGATGAAATTTGTATAAGGTAAATCAAACACAGTATATTATAACTGAAACTATTCTTTAGAAAGATATTGTAAAAAGGTATGAAAGATTATTGGAAAAAATGCAAATGTAATAACAGAAAAATCCAAGGGGGGAGTCCCAAATAAAGAATAATATTTAAAAAGGATAACTAATTAATAAAATTACAAGGAATTAATGGAAAATAAACACGTTATTTCAATCTGAGATTTTGTACAATCATAATTATAATATAATACAAATGGCAAACCTTTTAAGAGGACAGGAAATAAAATTTTAAGGCCTACAGTTAGAAATACAGTAAATATGGCAATTTTAGATAAAAAAACTTTGTAAAAATATCTTATTTGGTATCAAATCAAGCAGCATGAACAAAAGAAAGAGATTATGTATTTAGTATTTAATAAAGTTAAATAATAGTAAAAATGTATTCAGTAATATAATGTAAATGTCAACCATGTAACGGAAATGATAGAGATTTAAAACAATGTCTTGTTAATATTAACTTGGCTAAGACGTTTCAGATGAAGAAGGAAGTGAGAACAGTTGATTATTAGACTTTGTCGAGTACAGCTGAAACGAGCTCTTGCTAAATATTACCATATAGTGAAGTCAGAAATGGCGTTCACCGATCAAGCCTAGTCAAAGTAAAAAATCGCAAATTTTGGAAAACTTAAAATAACAATTAATTTCAGTGAAATAAACCAGTACAACTATGAAGTTAAACTAATACTGAACAGAACAAAGTGAATTAAACACCTAAAAACAATAATCCTGAATATAAAGACGAAACGTGCCATTATCGACCTTATTGACTAAAGTGCATTAAAAACATTATACAACACTAATCAACGAGGCGAATCACGGAACACTGAACCAGGACAACTACACTAACTCCAGAAAGAATAATCACTACTGCTGAGACGAAGAAACTTGGAAAAACCACTTTTATTTGAAGAGAATTCCGTCGTGAAGTCGTCATTTTGACATATGCAGTACTGAGGCAGCCATCTTGAACTCCCACAATTCTCTCTACACGCTACTGCCAGCTTCGTCTTCAACGACAAATGGTTCGAAATTTTACTTTAATAAACATTATATATATTGAATGAATCTTTGTATTTTTTAATTCTTAAGCTATTAATTGTAAGTGTTATACTTTCCTGAACTTGCCCTTTCTCTGACTATATAATATAACCGTTAAAAGAACCTGGAAAATAATATTAATACTTTATGTAAAAATAATCGATCACCCTGAGACACGAGTCGATAATTGTTTGTTGAATAATCGATTTAATATCAATCCATTAATAATTTGTTAAATAACTGGAATTTCATAATTTTGACTTATATTTATTTCAAAAAATATAATTAGAATAACATAAGATAATATTTAAACCACGGACTACACGAAAAGCGGCAATTACCAAAGTGAAAGGAGAATACTCTCAGAAGAAGAAGAACCGCAAATCGATTAGTCCAGGAGGCAATCTGATTAACGCAGAACTTAATTCTAACTACAAAAAGTGATATAATTGACAAAAACCGTAATAAAAGATTTAAAATTTTAAACAAAACAATTACAAAAATTAATTACTAAATAATAAAACCACAAAAACAAATAAAACATAATTTACAAAAAATTAAAAAACCAAATTTCTATTTTTTGGTTAACTAACAAAATTTTATATTTTGTTACAATATTTGCAGTGATCTCGTCAATGAACCTAGAAATGCTAACCCTTGACTCTTGTTGTACGAACTTGACGCCCAAGACATTCCCTATGTGATGGGCTGATACAATTAATTTGCTATCGTATCTGTTTTTTTAATAAATCAATGGCTACTGCATAATTTTCATGAGTTATTGGAAGAGCTTTTATTACATTTAATGCCTCGCCACTCAATGAAGAGTGTAAGTAGTGTAATTTTTGAATATCTGTCAGATCAGTTCTGACGTGTATTAACTCCACAAATATATTGTAATAGTGTCGCCAATCAATAATGCTTCCTGAGAAGGAAGACAATTTAATCGGTTCTAATTGTATAGGAGGGTTTTATTTGGCGTAATTTCGGTATGAATTAACGGTTTCTGTTTCACCTCCTCTACTTGTTTCAATAAATGGTGCAATTTGCATTCGATATTGCAGAGATCATCCTCGGTTTGAACTCTGTCACTGACTGGAGCGAAATCTGAATCGCCAGCCTCGATTTGAGTCTGAATATCGTCATATTTAGCGGACAATTCCATCAAATGGCGGAGCTTTATTTTTAACGCATGATGATCGCTTATGTCGGGATCGAAGTTATCCGCAAAAGTATTCACGCGAGATATGGAGGCCTTGATTGTTCCGCATTTCTTTATTAAGGCCTTCACATCAGCCATACAGAAATTTTAAAATGTAATTTGAAACCGAAAATTAAATGCAGGGAAGGTGAACAGTCGTTGGAATTTAGAATAATTTACTACAATTTGATATAATGCGGGAGCCAGTGATCTATGTACACCTTAATATATAACTGATTATAATAGGTACTTAATTTACTTAAAACTAGTGGTGAATGTTATCGAAAATATAAATCATTCGACCTGATAATAAGCTTATGGCCACTTGACAATGATATCTGTTTCTGTAGAACTTATTAATAATGTTGTATTAAATGTTATTAACTGTGTACCAAAAAAGTTACTTAGATTATCATAATTATGTGAAAAGATCATAAAAAAAAAAAGTTCATAATCACGTGGACGTTGATCCAGGCGTGCTGAAGCTGGCTTCGATCCTGTTATGAGTTGTTGCACCTCTTGTCTCTACCGGTCAGATGACGCCTGATGTTGCAGCTCTCCATAATTTTAAAGCTGTGGAACGTTTTTGATGTAGAATAACTAATGCTGTCCTGCCGTGTCCCGTCGTCTTTGGTTTACTGCTCTGCAGAATCTTGTAGTGTTGACTGTGAAGTAGTTTTTGAAAATAATAGAGGCACGCAACTGTCAGCAATCCAAAGCTGAGAATGTTGGAGCTTGAACCAAACGCCGTTTGGGCCCATTAAATGAAATATTAATGTTGTCGCTGTGGACGGAAAAGGTTTCCCGTAAGGCCAAAATAAAATCCGGTTTGGAGGACCAAAAATGCGGTCGCTGTGGACCAAGAAATGCGGTCGCTTGTGGACCATAAAATGCGAAATCCTGCCCGGATGACCAAAAATGTTGCGTCTCAGAAGCTCTTGATAATCGTGAGTTGTTCTTAGAAACGCTATTGGAGTTGGCTAGTTTGAGATGAAATAATTGAGTGGACTGTATAATGTTTCCAGAAAATAATGGTTTATTGAGTTAAAGAGACATATTTGAATGTTTATTGAATTTTAAATTGACATATTTGATTACTGAAGCGTGCAGATTTTAACACGGCATAAGTGCCGGAGAATTGAATAGAAATAAGATGGGGGCGTGCATTACAACACGTAAGCCGAAATCGTCTAAATAAATAGTCGCATGGTGAGAATGCTACTAGTATTAAATACTGAAAAACTTTGAGTAGCCGCGGCGGCGAGTGAATACGAGTGATCAGCTCGGAGTCTTGAGTAGAACTGATTTAAATTTAACTGTAGTCAGCCTGTCTGAATCCCGGCTGCCGATAACAGAGAACAAACGTGACGTCATCTACACGCTTCGCAATACAGTATTTAGAATACAAAGTACACATGGGTACAAAGTTTGACCACTAGTGAAAAAAGTTCTTGTTGGGAAAATTGTCAACAGTCTAGCAACGGACACGTGTCCTCACCTACAGGACGAATGAAGAATGCCTACGTTCGAAACTCACTACATTACTCTCTCACTATATTTTTCTCTATTGATTTGTTCCTTACTTTAGCAGATACAACTACTTCTCCCATATATATAGGAGGACAGTAAATTAGATCAATTATTTCTACATGGACCAGTAAGAAATAGTCAACTAGGCGGTAAATACGGGGAGCGTTCAAATTTAAATTATAATTTATTATTTATTCAAAAGTAATATAAGAGTAGTACTTCACATATACTCATTTTTCAATACAGTCTTCTTCATTTTTCAAACCACAGGCGCCATGTTTCCGGTAGTTTAAGTATTTCTTGAAAAAAAAATTCTTCTGGCAATGGACGCACCCGCTCTGGAACAGTCTCTATAACTTCTTCAGTGGACCGAAACTTTTTCTCTCTTAGAACTGGCTGAAAAGTCCAAACAAATGAATGTCCGAGGCGGCAAGGTCCGTACTATAGGGCGGATGAAGAAGAATGGTGTAGGCCTACTTTAATTTTTGAATTGAGGCCATCGTATGAGTGGTGACATGAGGACACCCATTATCCTGTAGCAAAACACACAGAATACTGGAGTTTTTACGCTCCTTTCCGATGGTTCTTTAGAGTAATACTTGGCGTTTATAGTTTGCTGTTCTGTTAGGAAATCCTCGCGTATGATGACTCTCGTATCCCAAAAGATTGAAGCCATAATTTTTCCAGCTGAAGAAACAATTTTTACTTTCTTCATCTTTGGAGATGAATGATATCGTCACTGCATTAATTCTCTTAAGGTTTCTGGGTTAAAATGGTGGTGTACTAGGTTTCATCAGTACCAGGTTTCATTTTACAAGAGACTGTAAAAAGTGATCTTTTCTTCATTAGTAAATGAGCCACCTGAACGTGTTCTGCTTTTGTTCGTCCGTCAACATTTTTGGATTTGCGGAATCAAATATGCGAATACTTTCCGATAATGAAGTTGATTTATGATACAGTTATTTAAACGACTAACACTGATATTTAATTTGGATGCAATATCCCTCACCGTGATTCGACGATCATTTTGAACGAGTGTGTTGGTCCTGTTACCTATCTCTAATGAGGTTGATGTTTTTGGGTGTCGTATCACGCCCATTTATAGAAACTCATTGCTGACAACGTTTCTTCACCAAATTGTCTTTTAAGTTTCTCACAAATTTCTATTGGTGCATGTTCTCCGTCGTAAGAATTTTAATAATAATGCGTTGTCCACGCTTGAATGCACGTCTGCTTTACTCGTATTAGCAAAATGAACAACAATGCATGATGCTGGTTGCTGAATGACAGAGAGTTTACTATTTGTTTCCGCACCAATTCCTTTGTCTTTGATATAAAGCTTAAATCAAATTATAATTAAAATTTAAGGTTCCTCTTAAAATTCAAACTAGTTAAATTACGAAATTTATCAACTAACTGTATAAATCAAATGATTTTTCTCAGTGTTTTGAGTTTTATATTTCACAGTATTGCTGTCAGTTTGCTGGGTTTGCTGTCAATGCAGACTGACAGATAATTTAGACGTCCGTTAAGTGCAATCTCCCGCTTCACCGTTCATTTGGCTACGTCCAAATGATAATTCGTTACCTATGGAGTAATGAATGGAAGTGCTGTTTCACGCTTATTAACTGACATTTCTTTTCCAGAAATACTTGTTTACCATCAGTATGTGTTGGTTAAATGGGCTTTAAAATAGTTGTATGACGTAACTACCGTACTTACCTGAATACGACGGGTCGATGTGTAAGACACCCTCATTGCTGCACAAGGAAAAATGTCATAGAAAGTTATTTTCTTGTCATTTTAATTTTATGAAAAATTAGTTTTAAAAGTAATATAAGTTGTAAATCTTATAACAATAAATTTATTACAGTATACATACATATATATGTATATATATATATATATATATATATATATATGGATATAAAATAAAAACTATTAATAAATTAGAAAATAAAATTAAACATAAAATCACTAATAAAATTCCCAAGAACACTATATTTAAAAATTCACCTATTAATAATAATATAAAATATAGAACCTTCACTTATTACGGAAATATAACTCAAAAACTAAATAAAATATTTAAAGATACTAACTTAAAAATAACTTATAATACAGATAATATAATTTTTAATAAAATAAAACCTAAAACTAAAACTAAATCCAATACTCACAATAAAAATGGAATATATAAAATGGAATGTCCAGATTGCAATAAATTTTACGTGGTCCAGACAAAGAAAAAACTACTAGATAAATTCCTTCAACACCGCAATGCATATTTAAAACCAAATATTTATAAATCTAATTTAGCCACACATTGTCTAAATAATAACCACCAATTTCCAAACATTGAAAATATAAAATTAATTAAAAATATACAAAAAGGTCAAAAATGAATATTTGGGAAAATCTTAACATTTAAAAACACAATAACAATAATTTATTAATTAAAGAACAAACATAAATAAAAACAAAACAAGACGATCTATTTAAAATTAGAAATTTACTAAAAAATAAAAATGATTAAAATATAAATAACAAATTTTCAAATATAACCTAGAAAACAGCTACTGAATAAAGTAAACATTAAAACATCGTTAACTGATCGACCTAAATCGATTATCAGTTATTTTACATTAAAATCGATACAAATTCGATTTTCGTTAATTTTTATATTAATAGAATTATTTCGATTGTTATTAATTTACTTAGAAACCTCTGATGATACTGATATTTTTCAGTGAAACGTGCGTCAGGTGTTAAAAAGAATATACGAAATTATACTACTTGCAGAAGAAACAAATCCAATAACATCAGGAAAAAAAAAATATATATATATATATATATATATATATTTATGTTCAATCACTTTCTGCTACAGTCCGTTTTTTGATGTATATAATACATTTAATATTTATAATTAAATTTACCTCAAGATGTTATTTTTCTATTTGGTACATGTTTCGAGAGTTCCTGTTCTCTCATCTTCAGCCTTCCCGATCTCGTTTCTGGTGAAGTATTTGTGTGTTGGCTGCTGGATGCAATTAAGGTTGTTTGATGGTCTTTGGTATTTTAAAGTTGTATTATTGTGTGTGATTGTGGTATATGTTTTTGTATTTTGTGTATTTTCGATGTTGAGTGCTTCGAATATTGTGTCATGTTTTGTATTGATTTGTATTTGTTCTGGTATTAGTTTGTTTTGTGTTTTATGTTTGTATATTTGTAAATTTTCCCAAATGTTCATTATGGTGCTTTGTGTGGTATATGTTTTATTAGTGATACATTGGTTATGTCTGGGAATTCGTGTCCTGTGTTTATTGCATGTGTGGCTAAATTGGATTTATATATTTCTGGTTTTTTGTATGCGTTTAGGTGTTCAAAATAACGTTTTTTCAGTTGTTTTTCTTTTTGTTTGTCCTATGTAACATTTATTGCAATCTTGGCATTCACTTTTGTATATACCGTTAGTTGTTGTATTATCTTTGTTGTGTGAGATATTTAGAAATTGTAATTTATTTTTATTAGTTTCGTATGCTATTTTTATATCTGTGTTTTTAAGTAGTTTTGTTAGTTTTGTCATTTTATTATTTATGTATGTGAATGCGGCCCATTTTTGTTGTTGTTATTATTTATGTGTTGTTCAGTTTGATTAATTCTTAATTGTTCAGTTCTTATTTTGTATTTGTTTTTATTTTCTATTTTGATCATAGTATTTTTATTGTATCCATTTTCATAACCAATTTGGTATATTATATTTCTTTCTTTGTCAGTTTCTTGTTTGTTTAGGGGAATTTTGTACATTCTGTTAAATAGCGAATAGAATGCTGCCATTTTATGTTGTGGTGGGTGGTCAGAATGGTTAGGTATAATGATGTTAGTGGAAGTTGGTTTTCTATATATTGCATATTGTATGTGGTTGTTGTATCTTGTGATGGTTATGTCTAAATAGTTAATTTTGTTATGTTTTTCTTTTTCTTCTGTGAATTGTATTTTAGGATGTATGTTATTGGTTTGTTTCAGTATGTTCTCTGCATTTGTGTTTTTGTTATTTGACACATACATACATCGTCTACAAATCTTATCCTTATGCCATATGGGTCATGTGATTTTATAATATTTTGTATTTTTGTGTCTATGTGTTATAGGAATATTTCTGCTATTATGCTTGATAATGGTGATCCCATTGCTAAACCTTCTTTCTGTTGATAAATTTTGCTATTAAATTCAAAGTAATTTTGCTTTAGTATTAGTTGGAGGCTATTTTTTATTTCGGTTATATATTGTTTGTTTTCATTTTGTTCTTTAAGTTTGTTTATTATTATGTATATTGTTTCTTCTACTGGGATGTTTGTGTACATGTTTGTGATATCATATGATGTGAAAAATGTATTTTCATTTATATTTATTATTTTTAGTTTGTCTATTAATTCGTATGTATTTTTTATGTTATGATGGTTATTTGTTAGATGGTTATTTTTTAGTTTTTGTGCTATTATTTTTGCTATTTTGTATGTAGCAGCTTTTTTAAAGTTGATTAATGGACGTATTGGGTTATTTAATTTGTGTATTTTTATTAGGCTATTCATTTTAGGTGCTTCTGGATTACTATTTATATATATGTCTGTGTTTTTCATGTTGAAAATGTTTTTAGTTGTTTTTATTTGTTTTATTGTGTGTTTAAGATAGTTTTCTGTTGGGTTTTTGTTTAGTTGTTTGCAATTATTATTGTTGATGAAGTCTTCGGTTTTTTTAATGTAGTCTGCTTTATCAATGGTTATTGTTGCTTGACTTTTGTCTGCTTTAGTTATTATTAAATTATTGTTCTTTACTTTATTTTTAATTTCGTTTACTGTTTTATTGTCATTCTTTTGTTTATCTTTGTTTATCTTTGACAGAATATTTAAACAATATGTCAAAAACTAACATAACTCAAAATGCAAACAAAAATCTTGAAAATTTAATAGTAGAAACAGAATTTGCCATTAACCTAATAAAAGACAATATACAAGAAGAAAAAAGAACAGAAGCAACACATATAATCAAAAAAATAATCACAAGCGAAATGAAAAACAATAATAAACAAACTTAAAAAACAAAATGAAACAAACAGTATATAACCGAAATAAAAAATAACCTCCAACTAATACTAAAACAAAATTACTTTGAATTTAATAGCAAAATTTATCAACAGAAAGAAGGTTTAGCAATGGGATCACCATTATCAAGCATAATAGCAGAAATATTCCTATAACACATAGACACAAAAATACAAAATATTATAAAATCACATGACCCATATGGCAAATGGATAAGATATGTAGACGATGGGCTATATGTATCAAATAAAAAAAACACAAATGCAGAGAACATACTGAAACAAATTAATAACATACATCCTAAAATACAATTCACAGAAGAAAAAGAAAAACAAAACAAAATCAACTATTTAGACATAACCATCACAAGATACAACAACCACATACAATATGCAATATATAGAAAACCAACTTCCACTAACATCATTATACCTAACCATTCTGACCACCCACCACAACATAAAATGGCAGCATTCTATTCGCTATTTAACAGAATGTACAAAATTCCCCTAAACAAACAAGAAACTGACAAAGAAAGAAATATAATATACCAAATTGGTTATGAAAATGGATACAATAAAAATACTATGATCAAAATAGAAAATAAAAACAAATACAAAATAAAAACTGAACAATTAAGAATTAATCAAACTGAACAACACATAAATAATAACAACAACAACAAATAGGCCGCATTCACATACATAAATAATAAAATGACAAAACTAACAAAACTACTTAAAAACACAGATATAAAAATAGCATACGAAACTAATAAAAATAAATTACAAATTCTAAATATCTCACACAACAAAGATAATACAACAACTAACGGTATATACAAAATTGAATGCCAAGATTGCAATAAATGTTACATAGGACAAACAAAAAGAAAAACAGCCGAAAAAACGTTATTTTGAACACCTAAACGCATACAAAAAACCAGAAATATATAAATCCAATTTAGCCACACATGCAATAAACACAGGACACGAATTCCCAGACATAACCAATGTATCACTAATAAAACATATACCACACAAAGGCACCATAATGAACATTTGGGAAAATTTACAATTATACAAACATAAAACACAAAACAAACTAATACCAGAACAAATACAAATCAATACAAAACAAGACACAATATTCGAAGCACTCAACATCGAAAATACACAAAATACAAAAACATATACCACAATCACACACAATAATACAACTTTAAAATACCAAAGACCAACAACAATCCAGCAGCCAACACACAAATACTTCACCAGAAACGAGATCGCGAAAGCTGAAGATGAAAGAACAGGAACTCTTGAAACATGTACCAAATAGAAAAATAACATCTTGAGGTAAATTTAATTATAAATATTAAATGTAATATATTTATGTATATCATAAATATATTCAATCATGTATAATATATAAACAATCTATTTTTTTAATAATCCATAACATGGAGAATTAATCACTAATAGGCTAAATAATGAAAGCTGCATTGCGCTTTTATCATTTAAAAAGGGTCATTATTCTTCCTGTAGGCTATGTGGTATTTACAAAGTAAAATTTTCATTCTGTAGTACGATGATCAATCCTTTCCTATCCACCATTTAATTTTCCTTGTTATTGAAGCAGAATACACAACATACAAAGTGATGCAACTCGTAGATTAGGATTACGCGCGCGCACGCTACTTTCAGCATTTGAGTAAAACGCGGAGTGGAGTGTGGCGTTTTGGTTGGTTACTAATTGCAACACACTTCTGGTACTTGTGCAATTTTTTGATGACGTGCAAAATTCAACTATTTATGTTTTTTTGCCGTATTTTATAATTTTATAATAAACACTCGTTAGATTTCAAAAGTGTAATGAGAAAATTTATAGACATCTACATAAAAACGTGTGGATAAAATTAGTTGAAATACACAAATAAAATTATTTGAAAAAAACTTGAGAATACGAAAAACTCATTATGATTGATGATACATAAAAACTACTGTTCCTATTTCTGACAAAGAAGTCGTAATAAGTAAATTTGTCTTGGTAAATGGTGTTTTTGGAAAAATTAAAAGAAATGAGCAGTCTCGTGCTGGAACAGAAAACGTATAAATCACCTTTATGACAATCGTTATCGATTAATCATTATTCACAAGAAATCAGGAAATATCAAGAAGAATTCTGACTGACGAAACTTCGAATGAGTTACTTGATACCTAGGAATATACCATTAAACTAATTATTAAGGAATTATAAAGAAAATAATTAGTTTTAATTATCAATTCCTTAACTGTATGTGGTAAGCTGAACAATTCATCATTCCTACATACTTCTGGTATAACGTTTTAAACTCATTACTGTGGCATTGAAACGTTGTTTTCCGGGGAAGGAGTTTCGCTTACGTATACCCTGTTTTATTAGAAGGTATTTGGCTTTTTTAAATAATGTTTTAAAACAAATTGTTTGTGGTGTTACGAATCGTCTGTCAACCGCAAAGAATTTTACAGTTATATGGATTTTTCCCTTTCATTCTTTAATTACGTTTAACTCACTTTTCTGTAGTAACAAATTTTTGTTCAAATTTCCTGTAACGTTTCATTTTATTTCTTCCGTTTATGATAATTATAATTGCTACCGCGACTTTCTGTTTCAATAAAAATGACAGGACTGTGATACGAAGTGCTCTAAGAATGCACTATCCTGTAGTGAAAAACAAATGTTTAAGGTAGTGTACACTCCTGACATCTGATTTTCGCATTCATTTCTTTCACTCTTCCCTTATATGTTTAAAATTACAGAATCTGGTACCGCGGAGCCGTACGTGCTATCCTTGAAGAGCAAAATAACCACAATACTTGAAGAAGGGATGAGAGTTGTATTTAAACAAAATAATATTAACGTAGGTAATTTGTAAATAAGAAACTGCAGTCAGTAATGTTTCCAGATGATACAGATAGTAAAATTTTCTTTCAGTAAATAACGTATGCGATACAAGACTACCTGACAGAATTACATGTCTTCAACTGTACACATCTTCTTCGACAATGAATTCTTGCACGAGGTGCACACAGTATAAATTTGTGTCAACTATAAAACTAAAAATTTTGTCACATTCCGACAGTTTCAGTCAGACTTTTGCAGGCCTATATGACGTCACCCGATAAACGAAATTTGTATCGGATAAGCGAATGTAAATTGTTTACGTTTTGATGAAGCAGACTAACAGCCGACGAAGGCGAACTTAAAAATATTCGAACACAGATTATAAATGGTTGTAGGTGGGTAAACTATGAGTTAACACGAGGAAATTTTTAATAGAAAAATATCACAATATGAACAACGTTAGGAAGGAAATTCACGTTTGTAAGTCTCATAAAGGATCCATGATACAAAATCATACGTCGTAAACACTTACACACAGCAAAAAATTTGAAGAGGATTTACCAGGCAGAAAACGTTTGACAAAGGAAACGTGACATAGTACTTTACGAAAACTATCAATAGAATGACAATCTCATTAAAGGAAGAAACATGCCTTGTATTATGAACGTTGCGTCACGTTTTTATTAGACACTACGCTTTCGTTTTAAGAACGCTAAAGGAAAACTGGACACTTGTAGAGCGCGATCCATCTCCACGAAACAGAAACCGACGAATTTCATGCATAATACCGCAAACATGTGTTGACCGAAATTGGACGCTCTTAACTCCAACCCATGTTATTCCTTCACGTGGACCCGTCTAACTGCAGGGCGCTACCGTCCGTAGTCAAACTGAGACGTGTCCAATTTGGAAATGCTTCGTTGAAGTGAGTATGTGCGTACACGTATCACCAATGAAATATCTCGTCAGTAGGCCTACCTGTCCGTTGGCTAAGACAGTGCTCCTTACACGTAACCGACAAATAATGGCGTAACTGTTTGGTAAGAAACGGATCAAACGTGTTTGTTACTGTGAGGGGGGTAGTAAAATGCCTTCTTTTTAAAAACACATCTCATCATGCCTTCATATTTTTTCAGTAATAAGACTCTTGTAAAAACAATTAGTAATGTAATACAAATGCTTCTACAGTCTTTAAAAATATTACCTCTATAGTTTTACCTAGTGATAATTTCAATATAATTAACACTGGCCTTTCATCTAGAAACGTAATGCACGTGTAAATGCTGAATCTTCAAATTGTGGTGATTAGGAAGTGAACAAACTTTGATGTAACAGAGATAATACAGAGGCAGATAGAAAAGAAAACCACCCAGCTGATGGAAAACAGATGAATCGGTTGAAACGTTTTTCGCTTGTCCCAAGAATAAACCATTCCAAGTTTTCCTGCGAATTACTAAGTTCTTAAATACACATGCATTAAACAAAATAATATTTCAAAGTGACGCTAATTTAACGAATCATGCAAGGTAAGGATAAAACCTCTTTGTTTAAAATACTTATAAAAAGATCAAATTTCAATACTACTATAATAGCCAAGAGCTAAAATAATACGAACGAAGCGAAGTATAAAAACTTAAACAGTAGGTTTGTTTAAAGGTACCTGTTTTACAACGGTCAGAAACAAAAATCGGTTTACGGAGTCAGCGTTGTCTAACAAGGCCGACTACCCTGGAGGCCCTCCCCTAGAGGATAGTACGTACGTCGCAGAGACGGAGTGCGTGTTCTGAATGAAACCAAACGGTGCTGGATTCAATAATACGACGCCGCGCGCAACCCTCAATTCTATTACAGTAGTCCTTTCAATTTGCCTTGTTAAAGTAAACAACTGTAACTACTGATACGGTTACAATCGCTGTAAAATGACTGTTTCCTTTCCTCCGACCTTTCCTTTTTGATACAAGTTTATTTACTGTTCTAAACAAATTTATAATAAATACATTTTCTCCTCAAACATTAAATTTTACCTTTATTTTAATTACAAATATTTTAAATTACTTTTATTAAACAGTTTGTTACAAAATGGATTACATTCCTTTCCTAAATGAACATTTACAGTTTACTGAAAAGTGGAATATAATGTCCGCGCTTCGTGCGCGATCCACTGTAGTTTCTCCATCTACACATCTAACAATGGTTTTGTCAATCTTCCTTCTTAGTGTTCCGTATCCTGATGGGGGGAGGGAGGTGCGGATCATGGAAACAATGTGTACTTCATTTGCAGCATCAGATAATAATTGAATATAACTTAATCTGGATATATTCTTCTAGTTTCTAAACCAAGATATCTGCCTTATTTTTTTACTTCTCTGCCTCTTTTCCTTTGTCATTTTCCTTTCAAAATTTATTTGAATAAAATTAATTAAAGTAATTTAAAAATGAATAGAGAATCATTATTCTCGTTCTACCACGTAGCCAATGTATTCAATTTTATTTTTTTACTTAACAAATAATTGTTTCTTGGTGTTAAGCAGGTGAAGCAATTTATCAAATTTATCGCAAGTTTGTAATGCGATTTATCCAAGTAAGGGAAGCATCCATCTACACAACTAACGTTGAAGCATCGCAGATTTCTGTATACTAGTTTTTTTTTTGTAAAGTTCAAGTACGGTACCAAAAAACAGTATAGATGAAACCTGATCATAACGTTTCGGGTACAAAATAACTACTTCGATAGCATGAAAATCGAATATTCTTTATTTCGAATCTGGTTTCTTTTGTTTGCTAACAATTTTCAGCCAGCCATATCCCGAGATGCTAAAAGTGTCACACTTTCTCAACTTTAACCTGGAAATATTTAGAAGTAACAACATAAATCATGTCCCATCTTGTTTCTTAACATAGAAAGTTTCCAAAACAGTTCTTGATACATGGAATAACATGAATGAACCATATCTTGTAACAAAAGTTACTTGAAACACCAGTGCTTCGTAGGTAGAATTAGGAAGATCTACAAATCGTATTAAGCAATCCCTAATAATCCAGCAGAATACTGATGTTAATCTGCTGATTTAAACAGACTAATCGTTTCTTCTGTAACACTGTGGATAATCTCTTGTACAAATAACATAACAATATGTAAGAGCAAAAGAATTTTCACTAATAAATTAATAGTAGAAAAAAAACACAATTTCATAACGATATCCCTTATTTCTCAAGTAAATACCGGTATACATTTTCGGCTTTTATTGTCTTGCATTGTTTTGTTGAGTTCACATTTACCTACATTGTCTGTAAAATATTAAACTTTGAAGTCAGAATCGTCGATGAGACGAACAAATATAAACTCTTGCATCCTGCACACACAAACATACACACATATACATACACACACACACACATACACACAGCGGTTTATTGAAAATTTTATGTGCAATGTATGTAGTCGTACGGATTAGCATTGAGATATCACTCTTCCTATACACACAGTTCAGTATACACACAGAATAAAAGAAGACACACACACACACACACACACACACACACACACACACACAAACGCTCACGTCCATACACTAACACACACATATATCAATTTATTGCAGGACACAAACGTATAAAAAGCAAACAAAACTGGCGTAAATTACACAGCAATATATTTGTATGAAACGGGACAATATTTTGTTGCTGTCGTCACGAAGAGAGTAATTGTCCCCCATCTCTTAACCTTGGTTAGTCCGTGTTTACGTCTGGCCTACTTTTACTTCCTCGTGTCTATAATGTGTAGTTTATCTTGCTGAATATAGAGTACGGTTTGTATATTAAGGAAACTATTGTAGATGGGAACAGTAACCTTAGATTTTATAAGACCGTTTTATTTATAAGATTTCATTGACAATAATTCGGTTACAACCGATTACAAGTGAGAATTAATATAGCACAATGTTGCGTGAACGCTCACTGAAATTGTTGGCTTTGTCCGGTATTAATTCAGAAAATGTTAGTTTTATCAAAATATTAAAAAGAATATTGACTGAACAGCCTGTAACGAACTATGAATGGTTCTTTAACCGTAAACTATAAATTTACATTTATTACTGTCGCAAATAAACAAAAACTTATATATTGTTACCATTGTGGCACGGATTATAGTTTTGGACCGTAGAAACTAAAAAACTGACACCAGATGATATCGCTGATTACAACTTTAATTAAAGTTAAAAATAAATAAAACAACAATGAACAACAATTCTCAAGATAAATACTGTCCAACACACATCTAACGTAACAAACAATAAATGTCATGGCATTAACAGTTTCCTCTTGAATAATCAAAGTCATTAATTACAGATTTCCACACACAGTACTTCAGAATAATCATTAAACCGCGTCACAATAACAACTCCGGTAACGCACGATAAATCGTCAGTCTAGATTGCCTTGACCGACCGCCGGCTGCTTAGATTTGAGATCAATCTACCGCTTTCTGGCCATGCGTGCACAATAATCGCCTAGACGAAGGCGCCTAAAAGAATTTGGAACGTATAAAATAGCAGACAATTACTTGTTTGCAACACTGCCGAACACGTACGCATCTGTATGACGCACATGCTACACAAGTTGCCTGTCCCGTAGGAGCTAGATTATATTGCCTATTCATCCACTAGTTTGGTGTACCCAGGACAAGTGTTGGCCTATGTACGGTTGAATTTTGAACTGAATCAAATTTAATTTTGCATACAGTACTAATTAATTATTGTTTAAAACCTCGGGTTGATTGACCATTGTCTATTTTTCTTAACAATTTTAACGGCGACTCTTGACAGCACGCGCGGTAACCAACTTCACGCAGGGGACTGCATCGTGTATGTCTCGAACACTGGTAACAACAAATCCAGGGTTTACTCTAAAGATGGCTGCCGCGTGCCGTCGATATTTCAGCGTTAAAACATTTTGACAACAGTAGATCATTGTAAACCGGCCGAAAGTTTTAAATAATAGCAATGATGATACTGGCCGTGACAGGCTTCGTAATTTAACAGTACTGAGAATTATAAATTCAGTAAAAGCGTGGATTTTGTAAAGTTTTCCATTTTTTCCTGCTTCTAAAATATGTAAATTGTAGATACAGATTACCAAAATCTAATAAAAGTTATCAAATAGATATAAATTTAAAATAAAGGCATACATTTTTACTTTTGTGAAATCGTATGATATAAAGGAAATATTTTTGAAATTTAGTAAGCTTTGTACCTAGTTGGCTTCGTATTACACAAAACTTTATTGTGAACAATTAGTTTGTACAGTAATAGAATTTGATCAGAGTTCGTATCCTCGAGCAGAAGATAATTAGTACTTAAAAGTTTGCGCTGTATTTAAACAGAAGCTTAATACGTACTTGTGATCAAGTAGACGTTGCACGTAGCACGTACGTACATGTTGTGTATTAAACTGACAACACGATCGCACTTGTCTGACAGACACTCCTATACTCATCAATATTATGTGGAAACACATTTAAGTTTATAAAATCAGGCGTCTCATAGATTAGCGTTGGGGACTTATTGTAGAATAGCAGATTTTCCACAGACAAATCATACAACGTTGGCAACATTTGCAAATAATTATACTACATTCTATTGCCTCACGCTGACTCCTAAATTTTTGCAAGGAACTTATAAATAAATTTACATTAAATACAGTCCTAGGTGAAAAAGTGGCGGATGAAAGTCAATGAAAAAAATTGTGTAAGCGGCATTCTCCAGCAGAAGAG
This sequence comes from Magicicada septendecula, assembly GCA_034769895.1. Classification (NCBI taxonomy): domain Eukaryota; kingdom Metazoa; phylum Arthropoda; class Insecta; order Hemiptera; family Cicadidae; genus Magicicada; species Magicicada septendecula. The sequence continues at coordinate 433,610,878 of CM068369.1, read as the reverse complement.
AAAACTGCCCCGCCCCGTATAAATGAAGAAAAAACAATTGTAGCGTGCCAAATGTCTCTGCGTTTATCATGACCGGAGGATGACATGGAAAGTGGATGTCCTCAATAAACTGAAACAACTCGGGCTAAAACTGAGAGAGTTCCGTACTGGATGTGAGCAAACAATTAAAATTAACAATATAAAATAGATTGTAATTCCGGGAGAGCCACATCAATGTAGGCAAGATCTACAAACTTTAGAACAAAGTCTTGAGAAATAGATACGCCGTGGTAAGAACAAAATTTAAAATGCATATTAGTTCTTGGTATCCAAGTCACGTATGAACAGTAAATTATTATAAATAAATCACCTTATATCCGTCGTGTGACTTCGTTACGTCGATTAAAATGACGCGTTTCGGAACATCTGTTCCATCATCAGATAAAATCGCTCTATTGAGGTCGTTAAACGTTAAAAACACATGTTACACATAATTGTCCACTACGTAATTCACTTGCTTCCTAAATGGTGCGCACCACGACGAAGCCGATCGGACACTGAACTATTATCTGAGTGATTACGCCTAAGCAGGTTCAAAGCTGTATCGTATAGCGGGTTGGATTTAAAATTTAAGTGGTCATTCAATATGAAGTCTCAGCTGTTTATGTTATTATATGCTTTGTATATTTCGAACTCCTCTATTGCGTCCATGTAACGGCCTTTGTTGCACACATGTAGGGGTATTAAATTAGATTTAAAATCAGTATAATTATGGTTGTTGCACACATGTAGGGGTATTAAATTAGATTTAAAATCAGTATAATTATGATACTGATGATGGGTTACCAAAACACGTTGATTGATAATCTCATCAAGAAACATAAAATTCGAAAATCCAAGCCCCCAATAGATAAGGATACAAAAATAACATTTATTTCTACCGCATACACAAATATAATGCCAAAGATTCTAACCTCCACATTTAATAAATTGAATATTACTGCTACCTTCAAAACAAACAACAGTCTATTAAAAATACTACGTCATAGAAAACCCATATCTTTAGAAAAGAAATCCGGCATATATAAATTATCATGTAACGACTGCAACAGTTTTTACATTGGTCAAACGGGGAGAGGTTTCCTCAAACGATTTAAAGAACACACACCAAAACGTCACCTAAATAATCTCACTTTGTTAAATAATATCAAGTCCAACTTTGCCCGCCACTTAATCTTACACAATCATAATTATACTGATTTTAAATCTAATTTAATACCCCTACATGTGTGCAACAAAGGCCGTTACATGGACGCAATAGAGGAGTTCGAAATATACAAAGCATATAATAACATAAACAGCTGAGACTTCATATTGAATGACCACTTAAATTTTAAATCCAACCCGCTATACGATACAGCTTTGAACCTGCTTAGGCGTAATCACTCAGATAATAGTTCAGTGTCCGATCGGCTTCGTCGTGGTGCGCACCATTTAGGAAGCAAGTGAATTACGTAGTGGACAATTATGTGTAACATGTGTTTTTAACGTTTAACGACCTCAATAGAGCGATTTTATCTGATGATGGAACAGATGTTCCGAAACGCGTCATTTTAATCGACGTAACGAAGTCACACGACGGATATAAGGTGATTTATTTATAATAATTTAAAGAACAAAATGCTAGTGATAATAATACACGAATTGCAGCAAACTTAAACAATCTGGTCAATAAGCTGACGGACGCTCCAATTTATTACAAGATTTGCTGTAAATTCATAAGTGGCATTACCATGCAAAGACAGTGCGCCTATTTTGTTAAAAACTGGGTATGTACAGACAATAATATATGTAATAATTCAAGAAATAAGAATACTCAAAACTTTAAAGTGTATTTCCTACAAGACAATTAATTTACCATAAGGTATACTTATTTTTCACCTGAAATAAATAAATAAGTATCTCAGCTGTAATAAGTAAAAATAAGTTAATTACAATTACATTGACATATGTAGCCTGTATTTTTATATAATTTCCCAAAAATATGGTTGGAATAAGACAAAGAGATTCCGTTATTTTGTTTAAAAAATTTCTGCTCTTCAGTTTCATTGATTAATTCTATGTTGGATGGTCGAACCCATGAATGCATGCTTAAAACGTATACCTGCGAGCAAGCCACAGCATCGAACAAGAACCACAGAATAGTGTAAGATCTAAATTTGTGAATAATCAGGTACTGCGTAAGAGGGAACATCCCAGCAGTGATACGAACCTTATTGATTACGTATTATTTGTCGTTTTCTATTTGCCGTTTTCTAGTGTGTTCGTTGTCAAGGTGCGAATTACTGTGCACGTAGCACATATCACACTTCGGTAACGTGTTGAAATATCAATACATAAAAGAAATATGGGTATCAAAGCAGATGTTGACAGAATGTACATTTCTGAGCTACTTTTTTTTATGTCTCATAGATTGTTACTTTAATGTCGGATGTACTATATATCAGCCAATATGTAGTTACTGGGCCTGTAAAAGCCTTAGTATCGAACGCTGTATATATGCATTGAATGAGTGACAAACGCTGTTTCATTTTTATATTTGCTGTTACTACAGGCAGTAGAGAAGTAGTAGTGAAAGATACTTCTTTCACAACTCTTTGTATATACTTGTTGTAACATAAGTTTATGTACTTTTGAAAACCGTTAAAAAATATTCATTAAAGTTGAGTTACGGCAAAAATTATTTAAAAGTTGTTTAGAGCAATTCGTCACTACTTAAACTTAAATAGAACCTTTATTAATGTATCGTGTAAAGGAAAACAAACGAGTGTATACTGAAAAAAAAAACAAAAAGTTGCAACTGAATTGTTAGGACACAAGACGTTTAAAATGAAACAATGAAATATTTGTTAATGTAATCAAGAAATTGTTTTGTTTGTTTCTTCATTTATCTTGTTTGTGTCTTCTCTAAGCCTTATCTTTAGATAATCCTCTCTCCTGCATTTCTTCTATCTTGTTCTGAAACACGTCTTCTCAACATCACCTCGCATTTGTCAACCATTTTTGTTATTTCTTTACTTTTAAAACTTGCAAAAATTTATAATTTTTTTGTCGTTTTTTTTTCAACGTTTCAAACCAGCGTACACTTTTCAAATATATGAATTGTAATGTTTTTCTTAAATACTTTCCTGCTACTCGGTAATTTCCATTTTTCATCTTCAATCAGAATTAACTTGTTGTTTTATCTATTATGGTTTTTGTAAACTCTTTAATACTTTTTCACTTGTTTTTCACGACAGAATTGTGGGATTAATGTTTAACAAAGCTAGGTTTTAATAGTTTCGTTTTAAAAATTCTTTATTAACACGACATTGACTGTCGGATAATATATATTCTGCTCGTGAAAACACAACTTATTCATGGTTTGCTTTATCCATGTTTGAAAGAAGCGTGTTTGAGTTTCCCACAATCATACGAACTGTACGTATATGATACTAGCGTAATGAAGTGTATTGTGTATCCGCTTGTATTAGTAACAAAAGTCTGAATACAGACGTGATGTAGCGGGTGCACTGGGTTACGCGAATTGACTCGTATCGCTTCCTTTCATACCCCGTCTTCACACTAACTTCCAAGTCTCAATAAATTAACTTTTATCACCACCGTATATACTCATTTATGATAATATTTCCTCCGTTTTTATAACACTTAATGTGCCAACGCGTGTTTAACGGATCATACTTACACACTGAACGACATTATTTCTAGTAATTTATATCGTCTGCTCGCGTGATTTACCTCGGTATAATTTAAAGATTTATAATAGGCAGGACACCGCTTTAGTTGAGGGTATCCATGCTTCAAGGATTTTTATAACCTTATAAACTATGTTGATAGTTGTATGAAACTATAATGGAATGTGTCAAGTAGTCAAGTGCGTACTGAACTTCTTCCGCTGAAGAAACTAAAGCAGAGTTGCCACACTCACATAACTTTGCATTGCATTAACACAGTAGTCCGTCAAACTCAGTTCTCTATAAACTTTATAACACCATGAGGTATACTGAGCTTGTACCGAGGTCGTGATGGCTCAACAGCCTGCCAATCGCAGAAACCGCTTAATGATTGTCGAACATGTCAGCAGAGTACGAGGAACAGATCTGTGTTGCGGTAAACGATTAAACGTCTTGCCATACATGAGGAACTAATGTAATTGGAACACGCCATTCTGACGTATTAGACTGGTGCGACCCACAAATCGGCTGTGCCAGAAATAATTCGTCTTATTAATGTGCATACTTCAAATATAGTTTGTGTCTATATTTAGAAACAAAAGGAATTCAAATTATTAGCTTCAAGACAAACTTAGAATCTACAGTGAAACATGTGACAACATTACGTAAAGAGCATTTCAGTGATTGGTCAAATATATTAGCCTACTTGCGCTAGACAATCTCGGTACCGTAACTTGGTGACTACACGTAATATGACTATACTACGTTCATTTTTTGTTGCTGCACTTGCATTCGTCGTAAAATGTATAGTTGCAACTTAGATTATCTTATCCCATAATTCTTAGACGTGTGGATGAATATACTGGATAGTGCACCCGAGGTTCTAGTCTGTGTAACTGGAGTTGCAGAACCTTGTACAGTACCTCACTCGAGTTCGGAGGCTGGCTCCCACCGTCCAATTTTTCAAAACGCCGCCTGCACGAGGCACCCACTGGGCAATGTTATGTCGTGTATCAACAGTTGACATATCGCCAAAATGCGTTGGTCCCCTTGTGACTTTAAGCTTCCAGATCCACTCGATGACGTAACCAGTCGATGGAGAGCGAAGGGACTTTTTCTGATCTTCATTGCGTATGTGGTTTCTGCAATGCTACACTTAGAAACAGATTAAAGGTGTCTTTTGAACTGGTATGAGGTCTTGCCTTCGAAGTACAGTGGTAATTGGTCCCATAAAACCTCACTCTTGAAAAAAAAGACAACAGGATGGAAGTGTGCTATGATCTTCTAGGACGAATTTATAATGATTCTGGTTCTCTAAAAAATGTTATTACTGTTGATGAATCGTGGACATTTGAGTACGATGCAGAAAAAAAACGCCAGAGCGAGGAGTGGCACACACCAAACTCACCACGTCCTAAAAAAGCAAAAATGAGGAAATTCAAAATCAAAACCATGTTCATTTGGTTCTTTGATAGTAATAGCATTATCCATAAGTAGTTTTTGCCTACAGGACAGACTGTCAATCAACTTATTTACCGAGAAATTCTTGAAAGGCTGCGAAAAGAGTTGGCCGCGTGAGACCAGCCATCGTGAACATCTGGATGCTGTATCATGACAATGCACCTTGTCACACAGCACTCTAGGTTAATGAGTTTTTGGCAAAGAAAAATATTCCTGTTGTTCCTCAGCTCCCTTATTTATCTGACTTGAGACCCTGTGACTAGTTTCCCTTCCCAAGATTGGAAAAATATCTTAAAGGTAAGATAGACATTTAGGTAAGATAGATAACCTTAAAAACTGTAACCGACCAGTTGAAGGAGATACCAGTTTCAGAGTTCCAGCACCGCTATGTAGTGTGGAAAACCCGTCTAAAGTGCTGTGTGGCTTCCCAAGGGAACTATTTTGAAGGCGATAGAGTCTAGGTATAGTTTGATCGTAAATAAAAGATTTCACTGATTTAGTCTCATTACTTAATTTACAGACCTCGTATACCGTACGTTATACATATTGCAGAAAACCAGACAGAGTGAAAGGAAAACCGTACATTTTGTCATGTTAGCGTCAAAATAGAAAAGCGTAAATTAACCTAAACGGTATCGGTGTTTACCCTGCTTCTTAATAAGAACAGGAGTAGCTTCGACGCTTAGAGTATTATTTTCAACCATATATTGGTCAGTTTTTATAATGTATTTAGAAATAAAAGACTTAAGGGACCCTTAAAGTCTTTTAGGAGCACGCTCAATAATATGCGAGCATACAAAGAAAAATTTTACTTAGATCTCTCATGAGATAACCTTAAACTGAGCTGTAGGCGATATGTGGATTTCAAGTCGCTTTTGAACATATTTAACGCTACAACCACTACAAAATGACAGCTTACTACACTTTTACCGAAACGTTTGTTTAAGAATATTCATTTCAATGTTATTACCAAAGCATCCACATAAACACATTGATAACGTCTAATGTGCTCATTCACCTGTTTGTAGCCTTCGACAGTTTTTAACCACATTCACATTACTACCACAATACATTCCTGCGCTAGCGCGAGCGAGAGAGAGAGAGATACTGGTAATTAATTAATGACTTAAATACTAATTGTAACTGTTACGTCTCAAACTGATAACGTCTCAAAAATTATTTTTGAATTAAAGTATCAACTCCCTTAATTACAGCCTGACAATTTACTAAACTCACGTGACGTAAGCGATTTTGTCTCCGTAAACGAATTATGCAGTTTCTCCAAAGAGTTGATTCATTTTACAACAGTCAAGTTACGTCAATGATCGCGTCTTCTAAAAATCGTAGTTTCTAAAACGCCAGGATTGCTGTAAACATTTTCAAATCGTTAAAAATTTTCTAATTTTTAAACAAACTTAGTCTATACGTATAGCAAAGTATATCTCTGAATACACCCTGTATTCTGTTGATAAATTAACTTTAATTCTAATTATTTATATCGATTTTTAATTTTACTTTTAAATTTTCTTTAAAAACTTATTTATTTTTAATTTTGCTTTTATTATTATGGTTTTATTTTTTATATTGGATATGAATTGTATTGACGTATATGATATAAAAAAGATCTGTAAATTTTTTGCTGGAAAAAGACAAAGAAAGAAAACGTTAGAAAAAGCAAGAGGGATCCTAGTGGGAGGAGAAAGAATAAAGACCATTAAACACGCAGATGATCAACCAGAGTTGGTGGAATCAGAAAAAGAGTTACAATTTATGATGGAGAATATTGTAAGAGTGGGGAAAGAGTATACGAGTATTGAGTAGAAGAGTGGGGAGAATATTGTAAGAATGGGAAGGAAGATAAATATAGGAAAAACTAAAGTGATGAGAAATGGTAACAACGAGGGCTTCGTTAACATATTCTTGTGGGAACATATTCGTTAACATCTAGTGAACTTATTTAAGTATTTGGGGATCACGGTGATACAGAATGGAAGCTATACGAAGGAAAGCAGAAGCAAATATCTATGGGTAAGGGAGCCTTTGAAAAAGAGAAATAATTAGCCTACTGACAGAAAGAAGGATTCTGATATAAATGAGAAAGGTATATGCTAAATGTTTTATTCGGAATGTGGTTTTATATGGCAGTGAAACATAGACCACCAAAAAGAAAGAATAATGATACCTAGAGAGCTTCTACGTGTTCTTGTGACGAAAAATGATTAAGGTCAAATGGACTAATACAGTACTGGCGAGAACAGAAAGGGAAGAAAACTGTTGAAAGTAATAAGAGAGAAAAAGTATATTGGTTGGGCTATACATTGCGTAGAAACTGCAGCTAAAGATCATAGAGGAAAAGTTGGAAATAAAGAAAAGGAAAAGAGGAATGTTGGAATGCCTAATGACACCAGAAGCGGAAGGAGCTATACTCAGATGAAGCCAAATGCACATAATCGAGATAAATTAAGTGCATTCAGCGGCAATAGTTCCCAATGACTACCTTGCCCCCGACAGCCACAAAACTTGCAAAACTAGCGTTTTTTGTGCTCTATGTAAACTACAGGCCAAAACTAGGGTGCGGAAGAGAAAAAGTTGCACTTTTTATATGCAATTTGCTAAAGAAATGCATACTTACTTATAGCAATACAGCATTATGTTTCGAGTCGGATGTTTTGTCTAGTGACCTGCACAAAAATCGAGTATTAGTGGAAAACGAGTTCTGTCACAGAAAGGGAGACATGTATAGTAGTAGGAAAGTGACCCTTGGGCCACCCCGCCTTACTTTGAGTTGGTTGCTTTTCTTTGATCTGCACAAAAACAAACGAGCACTGTGGAAAACGAATTCTGTCACAAAAAAGGGAGATATGTATAGCAACAGACATGGGTTGCATATAGACAGATATGTATAGCAACAGACATGGGTTGCATATAGACAGATATGTATAGCAACAGACATGGGTTGCATATAGACAGATATGTATAGCAATTCGCCTTACTTCGAATTAGTTTCCTTTTACGTGGATTTCACAAAAAACGAGAAAGGTTAGTTAGGTTAACCTAACTTAGGAAAAATGTTAGGTTAGTTTGCATGTTAACCCAACAACATCAATTTTACCTTATTAACGTCAATAAACGCAACTTATTTTGTGCGAATTTTTTGCTTCCGCACATAGTCTTGACCTGTAGTTTATGTAGAAACACAAAAACGCGGTTTTTGCAAGTTTTGTGGCTGTCAACTGACTCTTGTCGTAGACAGTTTACAAAAGAAGAATATTACGGAGAATACGTAGACTACGCAGATGAAGTATTGTTGTTAATACTTGAATGTTTTTATAAATCAGAAAACAAGGTGTTACTGTAAACGCGCGCGCGGTTGTATGTTTGGATGCAGTGATGCAGTGAGGAGTAATTAAACGTTCACCACTGAAGATAACAAATTCATTGCGATTCGTTTTTGTAATTTGCCACCATTTAACAGTCTAGACTTATTTGACTTTATAATACGTCAGTTGTAATCTATCTGCATATAGATTACCCGCCGTGTGGATGTCACCGAATGTTACAGACTGAAAACATTTAATATTCAGTAGAAGTTTAAAAAATATATATATAAATAAGCTTGGTAGCGGAATGTCTGTTCTGACTTAATTGTTTTAATTAATACTTTTAATTCCAACAATACGCTTCCATAAAAATAAAATTTTAATTTCGACGAACGAAAGCTTTTATTTTGGAAAAAGTTATGAAAATTTGGGAGTAGACTGTCTCTTAAGTTATTAATTTACGTTTTGGATCGCATATGTTTATAACTTTGTCTCCATCTTAACTTTATGTATTAGACACTTTACCTTATAAGTCTCACGTCTTTTCTTCTATATTTCTTAGATTTTCCTTTCTTCTGTTTCATTTCTGTTCCTATTGTTGCATTGTCTTTAGTAGTAATATGGTGAATTGCATTCTTTCTAGGTGTTGGTGTCATCTAATATTCTCTCATTTTCTCATGGCTTATTGTGTAATTTCTTATTGTTTCTTTGATTGATTTATTTCTTCATAGAAACTTCATCTCTGGCACTTGTAAGGATTCTTAGATTGCTTGAATTCTTGCGCACCTATCATGCTATAAACGAGTGTAAATAAAGAAATGTCTTATACGTATACTGTTACAATTGTCCAATTATTAAACTCTAATAAAACTATATATCAGATTAGGTCACGCAATGATGAAATTTGCTACTAAATATATGAATGTAATTTTAGTAAGGTTGTGAATGATTAATATTAGCATAATAAAAAAAAATCTGTAATAGAAAGCATGAAACACCCTGTTTGATTTACTTTATAGCTTCAGTTGATCTTACTTTCCCTTTAAAGAATTTACTTTAAGCCAAAGTGATTCAATTCAAGACTTGAGTAGCTGACAACAATCTTCTTCCTTGCACGTGCAACACTTATATGTACATTGACCGGGGGTTACAGCGCGAACAAAGATGCAGACGTTGCTCAAGAGTATTGATTATTAACCGCGTGTTTAACAATTAGTTTAGTACTGCGTTCTTTCAGGACCCAATCTTGTAACCGTGTATATCATTATCTTTATAATCCTAAAAATCATATAAAATACTAAGTAACAAAGCTTATTTGTTTCATTATCACTAACAACTTACGATGATTACTAATATTACCATTACACGATCGTGCTCTTTGCGTCTCTAATATCGACTCATTAATAACAAGCACGACGAAAGTGGGGAACACGACGGTAAGGCTCAAAGAAGGTTTGATAAATTAATCATTTTCCTTTAATATTGTAAACTTTATTGGATTAATTGCTGTTATATTTGAATACTCAAATCACACATCACATATCACAGCAACAGAAATTCATTAGAAAGTTGCGGCATATGATTTAAGCAAAGTATACCATAGATCTAAGGGCAATTTAAGTGTAATTTAATATCGTAAGTGTAATTTAAGGGCTGATTTAACGTTTGAATGAACTAAAGGATGTCGAATTCATTTTGTTTTCGAATTTCAACAAGCAGTATAAACTGACGGCAAATGATTTTTCCTGTTACTCCTAGTGAGTCAAGATATAAAAACCTCCATTTTAAGAAAGATATTATGTCCATTATAGCAGCAATTTTTAAGCATCAAGCTAAAACAGAATTGTAAGTTTCCATACAATATTTGTATCCTGGAGCCATTATTAAGTCAAAGAAAATAATGAGGTCGATTCAATGGTGGCAATTGGACTTTCCCATTGAAAAACACATTCCGCGTAATTTTGTTGTATTTTTGCTTGACAATACTATTTACGCATTACATTCACTTTTCATTAAAATTTTCGAATAAGATGTTAATGGATATATGTTAATGATAAATAGCATTAAATGTTATTTACATTGACCATTTTGTCTTGATAACGTCTGCTGCCAATTGATGGCTACTCCGAATTACCTATTCTTTATGCAGTTTCTAGTAATTATTCATCATACAATTTCAGCTTCACAACAATTTTTAGCATATGTTTACCTTTAGCTCATCCTAGATTTTCTCATCTTAATTTTTTTCTGAGGTCTATGGAAGCCTCTGATTGCACTGTTCTACTGTTCCTGTAGTTCAAATTTTAGTATTTCTTTGCGTACTTCCTTAAAGCCAAAGTTCAAACTGTTTTCCTAAGTAACTCCAATTTTAACAGTTCGTAGCCTGTTTCCTTAAAGCCTACTTTCACATTGTTCTCTTGTTTTTGCAGTTCTAGGTTCAGCATTTCTTACTTTATTTTCTCAACATCGAAGCCCACGCTTTTTTTTCTCCATCATAATTGATAACTTTATTCCATTTTATTTTGGATATATTTTATAAAATTATTTAAAGTTTTTGGTAGCATTGTATAAAATTAAACATATTAACTTTAAACTGAAACTCCTGACTCCCCTTTCTGACTTGATACATTAATGTTGTAAATATGACGAATTATTCTAGTACAAATTATAAGGCAACAAATCTAATTATGTATCAGCAACAATACATAAATAGAAAATTTTTACAGACCTAAAATAACTACGTAATATATTAAGTAGAATTTAATGAACACTAGACCATAAAAACACTAAAAATAATACAATTAATATATGAAAAAACAAATGATTTTTCGAACTCATAACTGACATTTTGTCCGAGAGCTTTAAGGATAGATCACCTGAAGATAGGAAAAATCAATCTGCGAAACGTTGCGATACAGAATGACTTTTAAACAGTAAAATTCAACGCGAGACTCAACCCGAAAACAGGGTATCTCTGTCTGTCTGTTTAACTATTGATCTGTCTGTCTCTCTGTCTCTCTCTCACACACACACACATGAATATAATAAAATAACTCGTAAAAGCGGTGATTATGGTTGAGCATACGAGCATACGATGGTCAGCGGAACAAGCGAGGAGGGGAATTGGTGTTGACACGGCCACAGACAACTAATTGGCGGCGGTCCTCAAGTGCTCGCACTCTGTACAGCCGCAGGCGAACAGGTTGCATCGTTATACACTTTAGCCCTGCTCACACTCTCGTCATCCACCTGACAACAATGCTGTGAGAGACGACACAAAATGAACAAACCCACTGTTCTACAGACGGACAGAACACAAGAGACGTGGTTTTACAAACAGTAGGCTACAGTTTGACATTACTTATGAGTGAAATCCTCGTACGAGTACATAAACGGAATTTGTAGCAGGAAAAACAATTGAATGTGTTTTACAGACTTTCAGACATTTTTCCGTGATTGCGTGAGTACGCCTATTGTTACGAAAACACGTATTTACCTAAATAATAATATTTTGTAAATTACTATATGTGAAATACCATAATACCTCGTATAATTGACGTCTACCGTTATAGCAAATTATACTTTCATAATAAACAGCTAACTGTCTGATTTATTTCCAATTTCCTCTGACCAATAAATCGTTAGATAAGGTAAGATATTTAAAAATATTCATACATATTATTCTTGGCCCGAAAAATGTTATAACAAATCATATCCAATAAACACTCACGCATTTGTACTTATGCGTACAGGTGCCTAAAACTAAAATAGTACACTTATAGGCTATTAAACGGATTTAATCTTAACTAAATGTTTGTTATTCCATAAAAAGATAGAATTGGAAAATTGAGGCAAAATTAGATTTCATTCGCCTGCTTCTGTCATATCTCCCGCTTATAGATTAAAAATGTTCCTAACTGCAATTCTTGAATTTATTAAATTATTAAAATCTAATTTCAGTTACGTATATGCAGAATTACGCAAACGTATGTAAATTTGTAAACGATATGTTAGCCTCTCGTATACATGAATTATAAGCAGACTTTTTTAAATAATTTTCAGAGGAAAAGACTAAATTCTAACAATGTGAAAATAATTGAATTTGGGTTGAACTAATACAATTACCTGACGCACGTTATCTCAATACAATGTATGTTGGCGTGAGTTGGTTGGTAGCAGAGGATTTTTTGAAAAATTAGACACTGTTTTAAAATTAGTACTTTACTACTTTCTAGAGGTAACATATAAAGTTGGCTCTTGATTCCTGAAAACGGTCGGTGGGCGGACTGTCATAATTGGCATTAACATTTTTGTAATTATATTCAAAGCAATTACTTTGGAATACATCACAGTACAAAAAGCGTATGTTACCGACAAAAATTCGTAATTTCTCGTTTACTGTACAGACAGAAGTCGCAAATAAAAACAATAATATTCGTACAAAATAGTTCAAAGAATGTTTGCAAATGGCTACAAGTGTAATTCACCACAAAGGTCGACTGTGAGTTATCTCGTATTGCCGGAAACATCTGCCGCACTCCTCTTCATTAATTATTATTCAAGCACTTTCCACTAGCTTTTTAAATTGCTTTCAGTAAAATTATTTCTCTGTCACTGTTCTGAATCGATATTCATAAACTTCACAACCTATTCGTGCGTCATTTGGTTTTCAGTTGTGAAAGAAATATTAAGCATCAACTTATACACAACTTTACCTTACGATTTTGGCATCTCTTATTTTTTCTTTTTGTCAACCCAGAAGTTGGTGGGTTTGCAACTTCTTCCTATCTGTAGACAGCCTGTTGATGACCACATAGTTTCTTCCGTCTTTTACCCCATCCACCCGTCCTTGTATTCCTGCCATGGCCTTCTCCTTCCACTAAGGTATCCCTTAGGTTGGTGAATCAGTTTGAATGGCCAACCATATTGTTTCTCTTTTCCACAATGTATTCAGTCAGCGTCGTTTTTTCACTCACTCTCTTCAAAACCTTAACATTAGGTACGCTTTTCGTTCACAATATTCTTAACACCCTCCTCCAGCACCACATATCAAAGTTCCAAGGTGGCTCCTCTCCATTGTCCTCAGAGTTCGGGTTTCTAAGCCATATGTGCATACGTTCCAAACAAAACTCTTAATAAATTTTTGTATGGTTATTAACGTATCTGGTATCTGGACGTCAGAAGAGATTCTCCTCTTGCTTGTGCAAATCTACTTTTTACATTACTGGAGCACCTGTCACCTTATATAACGCAGTTTACAAAAAATTTAAAGAAATAACCTTGCATTAGCGTCCTGCCCGGAACAGAAATACTTCAGCCTTTTGTTTTCCTGTTCTAAAACATTCCATAATTTCTGTTTTTCTTTATTTATCATCATGCCGCATTTATATTTTAGGAAGTGCATACTGTAGTTTTTCCAATCGTCTCAATTTTAGGGTCTACTCAAAACTTAGGTGTGTAAAATTCTACATAACTTTCTCCAGAAAGACACAAAGAACTTAGATACTAAAGGATAGGGAAACTTTAGTAATACAAAAATGATTATGTTTACCTGGTATTACTTTAAAGACCAATTCTCAGACCCATGGAGAAGTGTGGGGAAGGCCACCACCTCAAAGTACTTCAGGCGTGTTTTTTTACCCGTTGAACTGTTTCATATGGCTGAACTTATGTAGCATATTTACTAAGTCGTATGTATTGTAAGACACGTTGTAGCCCAACTATTTAAAATTTCTGACCTACTCCACAACAGAACCATCCACAGTAAGTACTGCTCATATGGGACCAGCTCCATGAAATGTCATCACCTTGGTCTTCAATGGGAAGATCTGTTATTAGAAATCCTTGCAGATCCGATTTAATGAGTGTACAGCTATCTGCAAGCCCCTCTCCGAGATTGACTGGATAGCCTGATCATCAGCAAATAACAATGTCAACTGCAGAGCTACCAATCATAAAAAGATCTGGAAGGTTCATCTATCAATTGTGTCCGACAATGTCTATATATAAATTAAAAAGAGTAGGTGATAATGGGTACCATTGTCGTATTCTACAATTAAGCAGGCCCACACTAAGAATTGTGCTCGGTCAATCTGTATCAGTTAAGAGTTTGGTTTCCACAGAAAGATTTTGTATGGTTTTAATGAAGTGTTGCGGAATCCCTTTCTTTGTTATTATTACCTACAGCCTGCCCCTATTCGCTCTATTGAAAGCCTTTTCTAAAGCAATAAAATCTATGTATGTAGGCAACTAATGTTCTGTATGCTTTTAAGTGACATGGATTATCGTTAAAATGTAATCAAACATGATCTGAAACCTTCCTGAAACCATACTGGGCCTCCAAGAGAATAGTCTCCGTTATTACTTTCAGCCATTTTGCTAGGGCAGATGCATATAATTTGGAACACGTTTTAGGTAGGCTGACCTCACCATAGTTATCAGAGTCACTACAATCTCTTTTCGTGATGAAGACTACCTTTTCCATCTGCCAATCTTTGGAAATTTGACCAGTGGTCCAGCATAGATTGATAAAGTTCAATTAACAATCATGCAGCGAGGCTGGCTCATCATTTATA
This sequence comes from Magicicada septendecula, assembly GCA_034769895.1. Taxonomy (NCBI): domain Eukaryota; kingdom Metazoa; phylum Arthropoda; class Insecta; order Hemiptera; family Cicadidae; genus Magicicada; species Magicicada septendecula. The sequence goes on along the minus strand of CM068369.1, from coordinate 433,595,809 downwards.
AACTCGAAATTCAACCCTTCAGTGCCCGGAAATTTTCTATTTTTACAGGATTGTAGAGCACATAAAAAATTATTTGCTATTGAATCCACTCATCTTCTGACGAAACAATAATGGGCAATACATCTCTGCCAATTTGAAGCTGCTGATTACTTAAATAAATAGTCAGAAGAAGAGAAAGTCTTTTCACTTATTCTTCCTTAAAAGGATACGCTACAGAGCTAATGCAGAAAGTGCCACCTGATAGCCAGAACACAATGTTGAATTAACGTACGAAAGCTCTAGAATTATGGTGCGCTAATTAGTATCTGTGCGATGTGCATCGTGTTCAACTGAAAACAATGGGCTGCGTTACGAGAAAAGTCTCCAGGAGTTTGAAACAAATGTCGAAAACGATTGACTAAATTTTCTTGTTCTTAAGCATTGGAGGACTTCCGAATGCGGAATGCTATCCTCACATTTATTGTTGGTATCAGAGTATTTTGTTTTTATTATATATTACACATTTTATTTTTACAAAATACAAAAAGGGTGACATGGCACTAGGGTAGCTGAGACGCTCTAGTTCAGGCTCTCCAGTTTTAAGCAAAAAGTCGGTGACCTACGTAAATAAAATTATGTCATCACGTTATCCTTTTAACGGACAAAATAAAGAGGTCACTCAGGAAAAACAATTTATTAATCCAAAAACGCCGTAAAAATTTTGTGAACCACGAGAAGAGATAGCAGGCATGTGGCAAAGTGTTGCAAAGTGTGGGAGTGTTGGAGGCAGGCGGAAGAGTGTTGGAAATGTGCTGAAATTGGTCGTCTTCACAACAGTCTATTGGCAGACTAAAAGTAAGAGAGAAGGGTCTAAACGCACTAATTTGAGGAGTGAATCTTCTGAACAATACAGTCTCCACACTTTAGATGTTTGAGCGATCTTAATTTTTATTGGATTTGTTAAAGATAAAGCAGCTGCATGTACAGTTGACACGTACCCTACAGTGTCTGTAGTGCTCTGAAATATAGTCAAACACTTTCAGCTTCAATTCGGTTTCTTTACTTTACAAACTGTTACTGGAAGCTTTGTCAAATTGTCATGAAAGGCTGATTTTGCTTGGTTGTTAGAGACATTGTAGATTTAATTATTCTTGGCACGGACATTATGAATGCCTGTGGGTTTGTATCAAATTTAAGAGAGAATGTTTTAGAGATGACAGAGAAAAGACAAAATTTTGTACGGCTGAAATGGTAGTGGTAACCACCAAATTGATAAACAAGAAATAGGAGTCGAGAGGTGCGGACAAGAGGAACTCTTGTTGTAAGATGCGAAACAAGAGAAGAACGGGACTATGCAGTAACAGTGTATGTCACGACAGTACAGGTGACTGTTAACTATAACCGTAAACTGTAAACTGCATCCGTTGCGGAGAGACTGGTGTTTAATCGATTCTGTCTACGAAGGTAGTGGAGGGCACTAAACAAAATAATGAAAGGTTGGATGATTAATACAAAGACCTCACATTGTCTGCATACATAAAAATGCAAGGGATTTGTTATATCCATATACGGTACTTGGATGAAGGACAACTTCAAAAAGTTTTTGAAGAGGCACTGACAAGAAAAGGAAAAAACACTCCAAAACGAGACTAAGGGATACTGTTCAGGAGGCCGATAGAAGGTTAGGGAATCAGTTTTATTCAAGGTTCCCGTGAGCTCAGATGCTTGTGCAGGGCAAGGACAACCTCGTTCTGTAGTTTCAAAAGAAGAAGGCGAATGTGAAGGTGAAGGTGAAGGTGAAAGTGAAGAAGAAGAAGAAGAAGAAGAAGAAGAAGAAGAAGAAGAAGAAGAAGAAGAAGAAGAAGAAGAAGAAGAAGAAGAAGAAGAAGAAGAAGAAGAAGAAGAAGAAGAAGAAGAAGAAGAAGAAGAAGAAGAATTTGTCTATAGTAGCCAGTCATTCTGCCCTGTAGGAAGTGTCAAAGAATCACAATGTTTTAGAGGTAAAACTTTCATTTGAATGTTGATTTTTATGTCGATAGCGTTAGTGACGGATATACAATTGTACGTAAATATTTAGACTAACGAATAGCATTGGATTTAAACATCGATGACCGGTCTGTTTCTATTACAATTTTGTACACGTCGTTAAGTGGTGGTATTTAAAGTCTCTGATATATCCTTAGTGTGTGGGCCTCCTTTCTCTTGCGCAAAATAATCTAGCTGTGTCTAACGTAAACCAAGATAAAACCAACTGGAAAATGCGAGTAGACAGAGGCGGCAATTCCAGTCTAGTGATCCTTAACTAATGTATTTGTTCTGGTAAGCAGATTGCTGTCGATATTGCGGAGATTTGCGTCGGATGTCTCTTCTCCCCACTACTGATCGCAAATCTGCTAATAGAATTCACTCGCACGTCGACTGAATTTTCCATTAATGCTATAACAACTCACCGACACGTACAAGTATGCACGCACACATGCGCGTACACATAAGAACAAAATTTAGCGACTTTATTGTTACCCCGAGAGTTTATATTTGAGTACAAATATTAGTAAAGATGGTAACTGCTGTTGAAAAATTCACTTCTCAACGAGTGAACTTATACTGTGAAATAAGGTCCTAAAGTTATCTATTTCTACCAGTAAAATCGTACTACGATTATTCTAATTCCGTTAAAAACATATACTCCTACGTTTTTTCTTTTTATTATATGTTATATTAATAAGTTACCTGGGAGTGCTGTGGAGATCAGAGAGAGAATAGAGTAAGAAAAACAAACAATTTGACAATTAGGTGCAGACTCTATGGTTTGGAACAAAGGATCAGGAGAGATGCTAAGGTAAGGATTTACAAGACGGTAATGGAAATAGGTGTGGACGTCTGAAAAATTACGGAACAACCATAACATAGACTTATATCTATGAAAATCGGATTCTGACGATGCTGTTTCAATTCACATAACGTGACGGCGTACGAAGTGAGTCAATTATGGAACAGATAGATGTAGATACGTCAATAATTGATGCGTACAGTTGAAGCAAAAAGCAGTAGTATAGTACGGTCACGTGCAAAGGATGAAGGAGGAAAGATCGCCAAAACAAAGTGTTATAGTAGACACCTGTAGAACGAAGAAGAAGAGGAAGGATATTGGAAAAGTGGCGTATCATCAACCATGAGAGAATGGAACTTCCGAGAAGGAGATTATGAGGGTAAGAACTTTTGGAGGCTATGACGCAAAAAACAACATTAATGTTCGCATTAATAAATACAGGTCCATATTATACCTATATTAATAAGTTCAGAATTATATTAATAGGAATTTTTTTAACACAAGCAGAAAAAGGATAATAACGTAGGTGTTTAGCAAACCTGAATCAGTTAAATGGTCACAAAGAATTTTAAATTGTGTCTAATTAGTTGCGCTTTAGCAAATTACAGAAGTAGTATTCAGTGGATTTGTTGTGCATGCGCTGATTCCTACTTTCGCATCGGCTATTAACATCACTCAGATAAGACAGTTCTATTATTTTAAAGTTGCGCCTCCGTGTTAAGCGACGTTAAGCAACGTCTTACGCCTTCGACTGCGTTCAAATATACAGTGTTGTGTTCTGTATTTTGTTCAGTGAACGCATGCAATTTCAATTAATATGTATGACATCACATTACACTTCCATTATCAGCTTCAAAATTATTTCTTCAGTAGTAATACCACGCGAGGAGTGGCATTTTCGAAACACCTAAACATTTAATGTAACATAATACCTCCTCTGCATAATAATAAGTTACCTCAAAAACTGAGTGGCGCTCTGTGATTCGTTGGATAGTCTACGAAGAAAGAAAGTAACTAAAGATGGTGCTAAGAGGTTGGTCTAACGACTTCATCTATGGAGCATTTCTAATTATGGTTTTATCTGCAGGAAATACCCGAGACAATTTAATTAGTGGGCTATGTCGTATAGTATTTTAGGCGACAATATTAATGACCGTTGAATCTGTGCTTATTGATTTATTGGCACGAGAAAACTAAAGTTTAAAAGTAATTTGACTTAAGTTTGAAATGTAAATGGGCATATTTGTTAAAGCTGAACTGAGGATACAGGCCATACGCCAATGGGAGGAACGGTGAATTTTAGAACTTAGAGAAAGGTGAAGTGCCAGGCTAGTTAGACCAGATGGATTAACCGAGGGAGGCGAGATCAACTATTATTTAACGTAGTCCGCTGGCGGATACTTTTGTGTGTAACTCAATAAAATGAGGACAGTGAGAGCCATAGGATTCATATACTGTGATTCACTTTGGTATGATGTATTTCATACATTCTTTGTGTGTCACAGATGTATGATGCAAAGAGAACGTCTCGAAACTGACGTTAGGTACATTACGTTAGTTAAAGTTGTAGAGGAAATGCTCAGTAGCCTGGAACAATGTAAAGTGGCACTCTGGTACACGATGTTCAAGAAAAGAGAAGAAAATGCAATCAACATAGGCCATGCAAACCAGAATAGGCTATGCTCGATGAACGTAAAAGAATAGAGGGGTAAATATGACGGTGCATTTTTAGGAGGATTAAGACTGACACCTGCCTCAAGTAATGGTGTACTGTTGTTACCTCATAAGCGGTTCCAGGGTGTACTGATGTGAAGTAGTCGGTTTGTGGCTGTGGTCGGTGAGAGTCACACGCCGCGTGCGAATACAGGCCCTCCTGTTGCAAACATTAGTTTTCCAGTTTACCTCCTTAAAAACCTACTACTACTACTACTACTACTACTGCTACTACTACTACTACTACTACTACTACTGCTACTACTGCTACTACTACTACTACTACTACTACTACTACTACTACTACTACTACTACTACTACCATACTACAACTTGTCTATTATTATTGGCCTATTATTACTATTATTATAGTAGTAGTAGGAGTACTAGTAGTTGGAGTAGTAGTAGTTGGAGTAGTAGTAGTACAGTAGTGATTGTAGAACGTATACTGGATGCACCTTCTGCCCTAATGGATGGATTAGCAGGATATAGGGATAAGTTTTATAGAGTCCGCAGAAATTATTTTTATTTGCTTTTGCAGTTCTGCTCCTGCTGCTGCTGCTACTACTACTACTACTACTACTACTACTACTACTACTACTACTACCGCTGCTATTAATTAATTCCAGATCCTTTAATCACTCCTGCTTGGTTTGTCAATGAGACTGAGAAGCGAGAGAAATGGTCCCATGAAAGGCGATAACAAAGCAATATTGGTCCAGATAATTTAGTGCCATTGAGGACTGTCTGAGTACAGTTCCGGCGCCAAACGTTTGGCGACATCATCAAACACAGTGTTCCTACTCAGCATGTGAACACAGCTTTGTTTATTCTTTAGTGCAAATAATTATAAAATTTTGCATCATGGAATACTAAAGTTATTCATAAAATTTCCTTACATTACGGTGGTCTGAAAATTTAACATAATTTTTTAAAATAGGCCTACATGTCCGTTTAAATAAATAACGAATTGTGCGAAAGAAGTAGCTACTACTGAATAGAAAACTCAATAAATTATAGTGGCGATTATTATTGTCATGATTTAATAGAAGCTGATGACATTGATTATAACCTTACCGTATAGTCGAGTAATACATAGATGAATTTGTAGGTATAATTTGGCAAGTTAAACCGAACATCAGTAAAGTAAACAGTAGTACTTGTTTGCTTACCGAAAGCTGCTACGTTCTGAACCCCTTTCCGTCTCTTGTCAAGATTCGAGTTCAGATTATGTTATATTTTGGGTCAGGTATTAGGGAAATAGTCTTAAGACTAGGCAAGACTTTATAACAGGTGAAGCTTTATTTTATAACACGGTAAAGGCACAACGGTAAACGAATATTCAGGAAATAAACAAACTTGAAAGTAAAATATTATTTTTGAATAAAATAGTGTACACACTGCGAAACTCCAGTGTAACATTGCCAGCGGTGTTGCACAGTAGTGAACGATATGCAAGACGCAACAAAGTTTCCGAGAAAAACGCCAGTTACACTGTAACTACATGCAGTATTAGATTCGCTTTTCTTTTAACAGACTTCTTTAAAGTTTTGCAGTTGTTTATGTTTTTCTGCGCATATTCAATTTCCGTTTTTAGAAACAAATACTTCTATTCGTCCTGGTTTTATTACAAAATCGACACGTTCACATGTATAATTGTAACTTATACACAACGGAAGGCTTCGGATACAACAACACAGAGTAAACGTATAGGCTATTAGAAACTGATATGAATATTGTCATTGACGTAAGTAATTTCAGAGATTGAAATTCTACTCTTACTAACTATACTTATTTGTAAATTATTATTTTTATAAAAGCGGTTAGAAAGGAAATGACGGATTGACTTATACCGCTGATGCTGTAGTCAGCTGACGTTTGAGCAGCGCTCGAGATTTAAACTATTTTCCGATTATACGGCTGATTAATGTCGACGTCGCTAAACGTGAAGTTTACATTACGGCGAGGATTATTTTTATTTTTGTTTTGTAATTTCATTTAAGCACTTGTATTTTGAACTATTCTGTTTTTATGATGGGACTATCCAAATATATGCTACCTAAATCGGTTAAGTACTACCGCATGTAAATAAAGGGCTTCACTTTAGTTTCATATTGAATATGCAAATCTTACAATTATGTTATAACTTAGTAGTGATTTGTATAAAATTTAACTATCAGAGTGTACATGGCTGATATAAATTAAAAACGCAAAAGCGATCCTCAAGTTGGAAGATAAATAAAGCCAGTGACTGTTTACGAAATTCTTCAGTGAAATCCCTCAGTTACAATGGTAACGAGTATAAAGAAAATAAAAATTAAAGTAAATTTATTAATCAATAAAGTAAAATACATTGATACATTGAATTAACTTAATAATTATGCACACTAAAATAATTTAATATCAAAATTATTTAACAATATATCTAACCTAACAAATTAGCTATAATTAGGTATTGTGCATTTTCTTAGACATGTATCACATTATTGACAATACAAAGTGGTAGTTATAAACAAATATTGTTATAAACAAAACTGGCTCTTGGATATAAATGTAAAAAACAAGTTTTAAATGCAATTTAGAATTTACGTTTTAGATTGTAAATTGTAAACTATTGAACTAATAAACACCAATAAACAAAATGTCACCGATAGGAGAAGTAAACTTATTAGATAATGTTAAAGCAGACTGAAATCTGGTACAACATAATATAATAATAATTAATGTTCACCCTTCCTATCCCCGAACGTGGAGACGCTCTATAGTGATTCAACCAGTTTCTGTATTCTCGCTTATAAATTAGAAAGTGTTGCTTTAACCCTCACGACCTTATTGGCGGGTAACACAACGTAATCGTATAGACAAAACGTGGAAATAATATTCCAAACTTAGAACATCCGGATATGAAAGTGAAGTAAAAATTACATTACAGTGATAAGTAAAAGTTTCTATATTTAGTAGCTTTAAATACGTAGGGGATTATCACCTACTCTATGAAGCTTATCTACCCACAAGAAGTCTATCGACACTCGCACATTAAAACAATTCTTTACTTGAAATGGCACGTACTGTAAACTTTTCTAATCTAATTTCAAATTGTGGTTCAAGATAAAACAAAATTAATAAAGACAAAAAACGCAGCCGACTGGTCATATAAGCCCCGTAAAATATATCAGCCAGATAAAGCCGTCCGCCTTGTACGGAAATGACATTTGACGTAAACTGTGCGTACGTGTTTGCTCCGCGTCGACGTCCAAGACGTGATTTAAAGGTGGACGCGATTCGTTTTGGCAGAATCTTTTACGAGTGTGCTCGTATTTTTTGACAGAAGAACCATATAGACAACTGACGCTGATTATTATATACGAGAATTGATTGCGTTCCGTTGTCTGCAGAATTAGGTTTACATCGCTGAAAAAATATATGTTTTTATGAGAAGTGTCGATTATAGATATGCTGATTCTACAAAAAGACGTTGTTGGAGAGATGATGATGTAGAACATAGCAAATCCTGCGTCTCACAAAAGTAACCGTGTTTAGTACAAGTAAATTCTTTAAATGAACACTGTAATGTTAATTGAAGGAGCCTCAAAGGCCATAGTTGTTTCCTAAGATTAACAAACTTTTATTTGTTTTATTTAGATAAATTTCCAGTACGTACATTAAGGACGAAAGCTCTTTAGAGGAGGTCTGAAGCGTACCTATAACGTAAAAATTTATGGTTTTCAAATTTAAAATTAAAATTACAGTTTTCAATATTTTTTCATTTCTTTGTTCTTGGATTATAAACTCCTACTATAGATATCCCTTTTTTCATTTATTGTTTTGAGTTAATTGACACACATATATCACACGCGATTGAGAGCAATTATCCCTCGGTATTGTACATGACAGTAAATTGATACGTAGAAAGATAGGTAGAAAGGCTGACACATACATTCACTAACTCACCACTAATGATTATTCTATTTCTAATAATTATTTTAAGAATAGCTTTTTATTAATTAATAATTTAGAAGTAATTGATTTGGAATAATTAAAATGACTGTTTCACAATATTAACTACAATGTTTAATATACATTTCTCAATGTTATATTTACAAATTTTTGTTCTTACTATTAGTTATTAGTAAACTAATATAATTAGTATTACACGTGTTATAACTAGAACAAAATATTATTTCAGCCATGTGCAAACGTGACTTTGTTAACAGAGAATAAAGTTTCAGATATTTTTATATATTGTTTACTTCAGTGTTTGGACTCAAAACGTTAGTCGCTTTTAAACGTGCTTGGTAAATAATAATTAAAAAATTCTATTACAGTGTTGAGCTTTTTTTGATTCTATACTTTAACATTATCAATTTTCTTATTGTTTAAGCCATTTCCGTCACTTATCACGGTAACAAGTAACATATTTTATAAAAACTCTTTATTTGTAATCCATCGAGTACTTTTTTAAGTAAAGCAATAAAATAAATTGCAAAAATGAAAATAAACAAAACAAAAACAAGCAGAAAGTAAAATTCGAAATTACATTAAAAAATATGCCACAGTGTAACTGTGGGTTTTACAAAGAGTTAATTAGGTGCAGTTTTATATTTTGTCTGAGAATATACGTTTTGGGAGAGAAATCCTAACACAAAATATAGTGAAACGTGTACAGACTAAAATTTTAAGCTTGTGAGTGCATGTGAGTGTGTTTGTTTTCTGTCGTATACATTATAGTGGGATAATTAGTTTCGATTCTTCTAAGTCATCTGATCGTAACACAAGATTTATCGTCTAATAGTCGTCGGTCAGCGAATTTATTGACTTAATCGGTAGCGCAGTTTTTGTTTGTAAATGGAACGATTGTTTGATTTCACAGAATTGTGTTTTAATATTTAACATTGAAACAAATTGTAAAAACACCGATAACAAGTAAAATCGGAGCACATCATTATAAAAAATTATAAATAATGAGTATCGATAAATTGAAAAAAATAATTGAAATCGCATAAAAGCTACGTGTTGAAGTAAATTCCCAGTCAATTTGCTGACTGTTTACTTTTGTCTCTACTGGATTTAATTAGAGCTGATTAAACAAATAAATTAGTGTGACGTATTGAATTACATACCACGAGGCGTGCTGAGAGAGATGTTAATTAATGTCGTTTATGTTATCAAAGATCGTGTTTATTTCTCTCGTTCTGTTAGTAATACAATTGCTTTGTTCCTTTTGAGAAATCAGAAAACATTATTTCTCTTCACTTCTTGTCGTCGTTACGCTTTACGGTAGCTTCAATAGCGTTCTTTTGCACTGCAAGCCTTTCGAATAAATCTTTATTTCTGTGTTCATATCTTCCTTTTTCACTCTTTTATTATCTAAATCTTCTATATCCCCTTTGTGATTTGACTTAATGTTACTACAGATTTTAGTTTTTATTATTCATTACTTGTTTTCATTTTTCCTTTTTTTTACATTACCCACGTTCTCATTTTGTCTGAATATTTTCTCTTTCTGTCTTCGTTATTTGGATTTGGTATTCCATATTTTCCTACTCTTTAATTAAACACATTTTGTACCTAGGAAAGTATATGTGTTAAAAAATAATTTTAAATTTTAATTTAAGATAGTCCATTCTCTTGACGTATTAAATAAGAATAATAATATTCAAAAATATTAAGAGTATTTTCTTACTTGAGGCATATTTATAGCATTACCTTCCACGTTCGTTGCCAGCAATGTTGATCCGTTGTCTGGTGAAGTATTTGTGCATTGGTTGATTGGTAATAATGTTAATGAAACAGCAGTAACTGATAAAAACACAAATAATTTACCAGACAACAGCTGACAATGAACGTGTACGTAATGCTCGACACATGTCTCAAGTAACAAAACACATGGTGATAGAACTTTTCAAAATAATACTAATTTAAAATTTACAAAGTATGTAGTATATTTAATTTTATAAACGTTTAATTAATTAAACCAAGAGTGGAGTGTAGAAAAAATGTACAGGATTTTGAAAGCTATAGTTTCCTTATTTGTCAAAATGTAGATTTAATGTTTTTATATTCATTATTTTAACTCATTTTTGAACAGTTTTTAAATGTAGTAAGAAGTTAACAGTAATGGTTGTAAATTCACAACAAAATAGCCACAGGTTAACATTGAAGTTAGGCTTTACATTATTATTATTATTTGTATAAAGTTTATGAACAGTTAGAATAGTTTAAATTTTGTATATGACACTGTAATACTTTATTATCAGGTATTTTGTTACTATTGAGAAACAACTAGCTTCTTGTTTTGCATGATCTATTTTTACACTGAAGGTGTTTTTGTGTCATTCTAAGTTTTTGTTACTTACAAAAGTATTTGAGAACCGTGTAACTACTAACATTTTATACAGTAATCGTTTTAAGGAAATTGTTTTATTTGTTTCACTGGAATTTTATGTAATTTACACTTTGTTACAGGTGAGTTGCTACAATTATACGAAACTATTTGCATAACGCTTCTACAGGTGGTGAGTAACAGCAATTCATATCTGCCCTTACTATAAAGATACTGATAGTTAGTTCTACTCATATCTAATGACTTTTATAAGGGGAAATTCGTTTCAAATTTTTGTATTTAACGTGGCAGACGCGTAGAAATATTATACGAAATTCAGTCGCATTTACAAGCAATTCAGATTTTTGATTACGGTAGGTTTCGGATTTCTATATTTTATAATCTTTCATCGTTCCATATTTTACAAGTTCTCTGTAGTTTGAAGGGCGTCTTTGAAAATATATCTGCTATGGAAGATAATCCTCTACTAGAATTACTTCCCATTTTGGTTTACTCAGTAAAGCGTATTATTAATTTACAGTTCTAAATAACTAGAATTCTCTTTACGCAGTCATCATCTGTATATTTTACTGTTTAATTTTATTTTAATTATAGTTTTATTTGTATAATTTGGTAATACTGAAAGATTGGTACTAAATACTTGTTGTATTTAATACTTTATTATACTATTTAACTGCACTATGCGTATTATATGTTATATTCTCAATGAAGATTAAAGCAATTTTTACACTTTTAAGGAAACTACTTTTGTATATTGAAACCGTAAAGGGACACAAAGCATCGGTCTACAAATTGTGATGGGATCGAGCATAACAAGTTTATAACATAAATCATTATAACAAGTTTATTCTAACAATTTGTAACAAAGTCATTATATTAAAGCCACGGAATGTATATTAATACTCAGAGGAATATAAGAATAACTAACTAAAATTTTTTGGTGAATTGAAAGTAACACACACACACACAACACACACACACACACACATGTTACATGAAGATACCTCAGTATCTTTAGAGGTTTGTTTGAATTGTAATTGAATTTCGCTTACATTGAAGCGCATATTGTAAGCGAAACATTCAATTACAATTCAAACAAACCTATGAAGATTCAGAATAATTTCTGTGAAACGTGCAACAGGTAAAAATAAACCTACTTGCAGTGTATTTATTTGAAGATATTATATATATATATATTGAATACTTAAATTCTCCATTAATAATTAAAGTATACTTGTTAAGACTTAACACGTGTTCTTGTGTGTCTACTTCAAATTTTTAAGTTCTTCATTTATTATTTTATAAGCAAGTTCGATTCTGTAACTAATAATTACGGGGTCCCATTTAAAAATATGTATGGCACTTAGCAAATACCAAATAGCCAGGTAGTTCTACACATAAATTACAATTTAAAGATGAAACTAACTTAAAATTAATTCTGTTTCATTTTACTAGTGTGCTCTTTATACAATATCCCGTTCAAGTCCTTGTTTGAAAGTACGTAACCTATCATAATCCATACTAATGACAATTAATTTATTGAATTTCGTATCGTTACAGTGACTTTTAACATAATCAGAGTGAGCATTAGGACTCAGCTATCAGAGGTAAAATGTATTTGAAGGGTCTCTTCAAATGAATGAATAAGTCAATTTGTGGTCGAAGTCGATGTTGACCGTAGGATCTACTAAATTGAGACCCTAAATTTAAATTAAGTCTCTGGATCCTTTCCGGTAATAATTAAATGAACGTAGAATTGTTTTATAAAACCGTATGCTTCCCTTCAATTAGTAAAAGGTTTTTCATAATTATTCATGAAGAGGAGAATAAAAGCTGAGGGTGATATTCATGTGTTGTACGTTTTTACATTTACACACCATTAATATAATTTCTCCAGTGCAGTGGTCTTAAATATCTCGGAGTCAAAAGCTTACCAGATTCCAAGAGTCCTGGGACTTGAACTTTGTTGACTTCAGATTAAAGTGCTGCCATACAAGAGTAGACAACTCATAGAAATTAAGTAGATGTGAAATAATTTCTAATTTCTGAGATACAGGCATCCGATCGTATATGTTTAATTATGATGTTTCACGATGATGGTTTATGATGTTTAATAATGGTGTGTTATTATATTTTTAATGATTATATTTGACCATTTACTGAGAGAATTATAAGCCAACTTATAAAATAATAGGATAACAGATTGTGTGCGAGCTACAAAATTATTGTATTAAATAAAACTAGTGTAATATAATTATTTATTCATTTAAAACTTTCCCTGAAAAATACTGCTTTTTTATATTTTAAGTTTTCAACTTTTCGCGTTTAAGTAATTTCCTGTGCGCGCGCGCGTGTAGGTGGTTGTAGTATGGGAGTAAAAAGCAACCGCCCTGTAAGCGTGTTCAGCATTTGGCAAACAAGCGGTAATGTGATGTCGCTCTCAAAACCCAACACGTAGGCCTATAAGTTTTAAATTTATTTCATTAGCAAATTTCAGTTCTCGTACATCGGAAACGTCAAAGTAATTGATACTTGCTTTTAGGAACCTACAAAACAAGGTAAGTATTTTTGTACTTCCATTAACCAACAGGCAACAAAAAATGGTGTATGTCGGAAAAGGTTCGTTTAAAATATTAAAAGCTATAAGTATCAACAAAAAATTAATTAATTAATTAATAGAATAAAAGTGCTACAAAAGCAAACAAATCTAAAAATATTAGTTGTTTCCATAAAAAATATATTTGAGTATCTCACAATAAATGATTTATGGGGGATCAATACATTCAAAAATCATAAAACTTTAAAAGTTAAACAGTTTTTAAAATTTTTCTTACAATATACAGGAGAATTTATTATAACTGAATGCACGTGCTCTGCCGTGTTCGGATATTGTGCGTGTATTCTAATGGAACATTTATAAATTATTTTGATACACCTATTAGTTCACAGTGTTTTGTCAGAAATATTTTCGACAGGCTCCCCTAGAATGGTTACTCAAAGTTACGGTCTCCTGAAACAGAAAATACGTAAATTGTTCAATAATTTTTACAGTAGAATATTTCTTTCCGAATGGTTTCAACCGTGATCCTTGTTTACGTTTGAAGTTTTCTTGTATATCCCTCGTTCTCTCTAATTATAATATTAACTGAATGCAATATACTATCGGTTTACGTTAATCATTCATTTGTTATCCAACGATTCCAGCTTGCATACATTTCTACTATGAATTGTGATTACCTGGCATTGATGTATTGTAACGTTGAAGGATAATCATCGATATTATGTGAGTATTTTAATTTAACATAATAGTGTCTGTATGGTGTATGTATGCATTATATTTATTAATCTATTAATCAATTAAATAAATAAATAAATATATATATTTATTTATATAAATATAAATGCGCGCGTGAACACACACACTCTTACGTTTTTGGCAAGCTTTATTGTGTCTAATACCCACTTATCGTAACACACTTAACAATAAGCAATACGATTGTTTGCGATATTGTCATTACGTATTGAGAGTTTTCGTGAAATGCACAGTTTATTGAAGGTCGCTATATTCGCAGTTCGATAGACGTCGTAGATAACTATAATAAATTTCTAAACAAATTGTAACAACAACCTGATTAAATGTATAAAAAATGGACTGGAGGCAGGTATTGAGAATGGGGTGTGGTAGTGGTTCAATAAATTGTGTCATGTCGACAAGCTTGACGTTGTCCAGACTGACAGACAGGGCAGTGCGCTTTGGGTTAATGAAAAACTCAGCCAACCACAATTTACCGCCCACAGTCGTCGTTGTTGTCACAGGTCGTGCTTGTCTACCACATGACAGATTCCTTACCAATTAAAACACCACACAATCCAATCTTGCTCATAGTCTGACGATTTCTTCTTACTTGTGTTATCTATATGCAAAAGTGTGATTCTGAAAATGACAAAAAATGCATATCGTGTTATGTAGGTTCAAGATTTTACTTTGAAATTACTTTAAATTGTAACTGTATCTTACCTTGATACATACCATAAATGAGTAGTGTGTATTTTAAACTGTAAGTGAATTTGATTAGAAAACTGTGAACTAACAAACGCAGGTACTATTTTATACTCGTACGTCAATAAATGTATTGAGTTGAAAATAATAAGCTGTATTTGTATCTTCACTCACCCCTATCATTTATAGTCTAGATCTTTAAAGAATGGTCCAAATTTCCATAATTTCGTCCCGCAAATTTAATCAACCCCTCCCCCCGAAATTGTTTGCTGGATCAGCCCCTGTACCTGTCTGTCTGTCTCACGATAACTTTAGATTGGAACAACCGATTTTCATAGAACTTGATATACGTGTCCATAATTTTTCCTCATGGACCTTCTTGTTTTTATACAGATCCCTTCAATAATAGAGGGCAAAAACGTAAGTGTCTATATTTTGGAAAATCGAAATTTAATTGTATGGTATTAAATTGAAAATAATTTCAACACAATATGAATGTAGTCTTTAGATTTGTAAAGTTTAAAATTTGGGAAACTCATAAGTGTAACCAGATTTAAATAATATCACAACAACCCATGTCCTGTACCCGATACTAACAGCAACTGCCGAACACTAAAGGGAATTTTAATCCAAATCCGAATGTAGTGTTTACACTAGAAACTTTTAACTTTTGGGACACCAGTCAAAAATGGAAATAAAATTTTGAAAATGTGCGCACTTATGCATAATGTGCGTACTTATGAAATTATGTAATTATACATTACTATTACTAGTAAGCTTTCTTAGCTGCAGAACTCGCTCACTATTTTAAACAAAGTAGATTTATATGACGTAAACGTCAATATTAGATAATTTTATTAATTGTGGGAAAATTACAAAAATACCGATTACTCTACTATTTCTTAGAGCACACAATCATAGAATAATAAACGCTAAAATTTGAAAACATTTGGATTTCGGTTACAGCTTCTTTTATTCTGACAACTTGCTGCATTTTCACAGTTTTTCCAAATTTTGGATGTCTTTATATGGTCCCAAAATTTGAAATTTTTAAAACTTAATACTACATTCAGATGTTAGTTATAGTTCTCTTTTATTTGATACCCCACATGAATTTCGCGATTTTGTCAATCTTTTCACCCACGTTTTGGGCCCTGAAATACAAAAATTTTGAATATAAAATATCGGTATGGAGAACCATACATGACTTCCATGTTCTAAGATTTATATTTAAAATCATTTTCGAAATGAAATATTTCCATAGAAACTGCTTCTTTCTACTTACTGCTTCAGCCTTAAACACAGTACTGTGGTCACTAACGTATACCACCTCACGTTATCGCACTCGATTTTCACTGATGATGGAAGTCGATGGCACTGCCGAAACGTCTGGTTTTGCAGAAAACATTGGTCTACGGCCAAACAGGACTGGGAGGAATTTTAACAACAAACTACTTCTTTGTTGCCGATAACGTAGTATATATATAAACAAAATTACCCCCTCCCTCTTCAACTATAATTTTCGTTTACGGAAAATTACCCACACCCCGTTCAACTAGACTCTTCATTTATAGATATTTCATCTACGTTTCTACAGTGGATTATTAAGATCTTCTTATCAGGATACTTTATTTAGCAAAATTAAGTACTTTACTCTTGTTACAACAAAAAATGTTTCAGGTAAACTACCCTTTCCCCTTAACCGATCTTCACCAAAACCAATAGGCAACTGAGACACATATGTAAACAATTATTTGATTCTGTTTGAATTTACGGCAGTTATCGTTCGTCATGGAAACATTTCTCTTGTTACAACATAAAATGTTGCAGGTAAACTACCCCTTTCCCTTAACCGATCTTCACCAAAATCAACAGGCCTTGAGCTCTCTATAATGTAGGGATGCATGCAAAACATTATTTGATTCTGTTTGAATGTGCGGCAGTTATCGTTCGTCAGAGAAACAATTACTCTTGCTAAAACATAAAACGTGGCAGATAAACTACCCCTTTCCCTTAACCGATCTTCACCAAAATCAATAGGCTTTCATTCTTTTACAATTCAGGAATGTACGCAAAAAAATATTTGATTCTGTTTGAATGTGCGGCAGTTATCGTTCGTAAAAAAAATTACCGTTGTTAAAACATAAAATGTTGCTGGAAAAACTACCCCTTTCACTTAACTGATCTTCACCAAAACCAACAGACCTTGAGCACTCTATAATTCAGAAACGTATGCAAAATTTTATTTGATTCTCTTTTAACATGCGGCAGTTATCATTCGTCATAAAAAAATTACCCTTTTAAATCATAAAACGTTGAAGTTAAACTACCCTTTTCTCTTAACCGATCTTCACCAAAATCAACATAAATTGAACTCTATAATTCAGTGAGGTATGCAAAAAAGTATTTGATTTTGTGTAAATTTACGGCAGTTATCGTTCGTCATAGAAAAAATTACCGTTGTTAAAACATAAAATGTTGCAGGTAAACTACCTCTTTCCCTTAACTGATCTTCACCAAAATCAACAGACCTTGAGCACTCTATAATTCAGTAACGTATGCAAAACATTATTTGATTCTCTTTTAACATGCGGCAGTTATCATTCGTCATAAAAAAATTACCCTTTTAAATCATAAAACGTTGAAGTTAAACTACCCTTTTCTCTTAACCGATCTTCACCAAAATCAACATAAATTGAACTCTATAATTCAGTGAGGTATGCAAAAAAGTATTTGATTTTGTGTAAATTTACGGCAGTTATCGTTCGTCATAGAAAAAATTACCGTTGTTAAAACATAAAATGTTGCAGGTAAACTACCCCTTTCCCTTAACTGATCTTCACCAAAATCAACAGACCTTGAGCACTCTATAATTCAGTAACGTATGCAAAACATTATTTGATTATCTTTTAACATTCGGCAGTTATCATTCGTCATAAAAAATTACCCTTTTAAAACATAAAATGTTGAAGGTAAACTACCCTTTTCTCTTAACCGATCTTCACCAAAAACAATAAGGCTTGAGTACTCTACAATTCAGGACTGTATGCAAAAAATTATTTGATTCTGTTTGAATTTGCGCCTCTTATCATTTGCCATAAAAAAAATCTACACAGACACACAGACAGATAGACAGACAGACACACAGACACACACACACACACACACACTTTTCGAAAAATGACTTTTTTTCATGTTTTGTTGGTAGTACAATCAGAATCTGCAATTATCTCGAACATGATTTTTTTTCCATCACCATACTATTATTTTTATTTCCTTATGGAACATGGAAGTAAAATGAACACTATATTCGGGTGGTGGTTAAAATTCTCTTAAATTTGATAACACATATGGGCTTTTGCGGTTTTTCCACAATTTTGACCCCGTCACATTTTTGTCTCTCGCCTCCTATTTTTGGGAGGATAAATCTCAAAAACAATAGAGTTCTGTAGGGTTAAAGTGCGGATAGTCATGCCAAGTTTTACGAAAAACGGTTTATGCGTTCAAACGTTATCGTGAGACATACCCCAAACAGCTAGACAGATAGACAGGTAGATAGACAGACAGACAGACAGACAAAATGGTTGAGTTAAAAATGAGAAAGCGATTCGCTAAGTAGTATTCTTGTTTACAATTACATAATGTAAAACATTTAACTGGTCGGAGAGTGTGGTTTCAGAACTCATAAGTGTGCTATTAGACTAATGGATAGGCATTCAAGAGCTAAGAATGAACAAGGAACGACTATATTGTAACGTTAATAATTCAATTATTGCAATGTTAATAACTGTAACGGAACGTTAACAATGTAGTAACATTGCAATCTAACATCGCTCAACAATCTTTATTGTAAAAGAAACCAACCATACACGCACTTGTGTGTAAACAAATACGTGGACTTAACACTCTGCTCTTTACTTTTTATAAATTGCTGAATATATAAATTAACTGACTATTTATAGACGTATACTTGTCGACTACATGATATCCAGGCCCACTACATAAAACCGTTGCCATCATTCAAGCCTTTCTACTTACGTCCCTTAACTACGATAATATTTTACGGCCTCCGCTTAATGCACATAATACGCCTGACCCAGATATGCCAGCTTCCGTCATGTCACTGTGGCCAGTACACCTTTCTGTTAGTATAGTGTACGTACATTTACCATGACGGAATTGATTCTCTCATCACTGTGACTTTTCAAAACCATCATGTACTGAGTGTTCGCTTTTTGTCAACATACTCATCCCAAGAGTTACAATTTTATTTCAGATATGAATGAAATTAACGTTTGATTATTTGTTGTAGTTTAATGATGAAACTAATTTGGTTGCCTATCAACTATAATTTAATAAATTGTTTTACAGTACATTTTTCATTTTTCATTATAAAAGTTTATATAGTATTATATTGTATTTAAATTACAATCTTGTTTTGTATATGACACACACGTATAATAATATTATTACAGACCTTCTGCGGGGTAAATATGATCTGTAGTTTCCTCAGCTTGTAACCTGAATTTAAATTTTTTGTTGCCCCTGAGAAACATGTTCTTGCCGCAACGCTTCGGCATGCCACAAACGCGGACAACGTCCCACGAAAACCACAATTCACTCTCTCTCTGTGCCCACTCTATCTCCTTCACACACACACACACGCGCGCGCGCGCACGCACGCACACACACATAATGCTTAAAAGAGTGATTTTAAATGGTTATATTTGGAGAGCTTGAAAGAGTGATTCAAATATTTTTAATTTAGCAGACTGCCCGAAAAAGTTGAAGGACCTCTTCTGAGTTTTCAAATAAAGGAACAAAAACAAAATATGAAAATTTCTTTAGATGGTATCACTGAGAGTTTAGAACGTCGTATTCAAGTGGAATATACAAACAAATACTCTTCTGTAGATAGAGATATTTTTAGTGGCGAAACTCTAACTGATGCTAGAGATGCAGTTAAAGAAATTAATAAAGAATAACTTTTATACAGATCACAATTAATTTAACAATTCCCCTTTACAAACACAACTCATTACGCATCGTTCGAATTAAACATAACAATTACAAAACATTACAATTATTAAAGAAATCAAGTTTAATAAATCTTAATTTAAAACACACACACACACACACACACAAACTTAATTTCCGCCCCCTCATAACACCACGAATACTGCAGACATACACAGAAATGCAACTAGCTGGTTGCTGGTGCTGGTCATAGAATTTATACAGGTTCATGTCTAGATCACGAATGACTCGCAACAACAGGATCGACTGAAACTTGAGACACTCGACGACTAGCGTAAAAACGTTTAGTAGCGTAATGTTTACAATACACTACGGGTCTAATTAATATTTTTTTCGCTTTTCGCTAATTAATATCTTTTTTATAAGTTTTGCAACATCGTTATACTACGCGGTCTCTCTCTCTCTCTCTCTCTCCCTCTCTTTCTCTCACAAACACACAGACATACTGGCACGCGCACGCCCACACACACACACACACACACATTATAAACAAGCGTTATCTTAAGATTATTTTTACAATAAAAAAACCCATTCTTTTTTAATATTTATTCAACAAGTATTAATCATTTTGTCTAAGGAACAATTTCGTATAGTTATATCTTCACCATTAGAGATCAAGAAATGTATTCATATTCATTTTTGATCTACGTTAAGAAGACGAAATTCCCCGGAACATTCCTCAGAGAAAACATTAAAATTTATAACTGGAGAAGAAACTAGTTGTAGCTGTGCATACATATACTCTGCAATTTGCCTTGAACTGCAGTTTTCCACAACTGCTTCAATTCAGTTTAATTTCGGATAATGACTACCTAATGGATGCAAACAATGTAATACAGGCGCATTATGTACTTACCGTTTAACAAATTTTTTTCTTGCATATGATAATTTTTTTGTTGAAACAAAAAAATTACATTATACTTGTTCATTCTTTCCACATAGTAAGGCGAATTATAAATTTCAATTAATCTTGTCAAATGTTTGTCCCACACTGTGCACCAGCATGGACTACTTATATACTTGTATTAGTCCTACGCAAAGCTACTGATAAGAAAAGAGTTGCGTGGGTTACTGAGTCGAAACCTTGCATTTATTTCGACAAAGAACATAGATACAAGCTTTTCTAAAAACTAAGTTAGTAATAACGAAACCATGCTTGACTCGGAGATTTGTTGTCATGTTGACAAGTGGCCTCTGAATGATAGGTTACCATGTTAACGAAGTCTACAAGAGGTCAGTCCTGTTTTTTCAATAGGCACTATATTTTCCGTAACTTTTAAAACAAAGTGTAGGCCTAATTTCTTCCACGACCATTAATAGAAGAAATCTATCCTCATTAGGGGCTTATAAACAAAAGAGTCTTCCTTAACCTTAACACAAAGACACCCCCACCTATCTACCAAACAAAAAACACTCCCTTCCAAATATAACTTATAACACACTCCCTTCCCTATCACATTCTTATAACTTACTCTACAACGAGCTGACTCTTGACATTGACCCTATTGTACTCACTGACCGACAGCAGGATTACCAGAGTAGCGTATCTCAACGGCTCGCTGGTGAAAGTGATACTGGATAGATTCAGTGGTAGGATCCGCTCTTAACTAGGAGGTGTAAGGTGGTGACATATTCAGAACAAAGAAATTGTAAAACCACTCAGCCTTAAAGTTTGTCAGAAATTCAAGACTAAAAGCTAAGCACTTAATCCTTTAAGCTCTAAACGTAATAAAGGCAGAAAAATAAAATAACAGGAATCTTCTATCAAGATGTTCTCTTAGGATCCTACGTGTCAGCAAACTCAGTTTTACACGTGAAGAAACCTTGTTGATCCTTCTTACCTTCCTAACAACCAGTTAACAACTAACAGAAGAATGGAGGAAAATCAGAAAGGTGAGAGAAGGAGTTTAATAAATACGAACTGCAAAAGAATAAAGGGATAGTTTCTGACGATGTTCAAAGATTAAGAAAAAAGGAGGCGCGTGTTTCGTTTTGGAGCTCATGGGCGCCGCAACAAAGTGTAAGAAATACTATTTTCATAAATAGGCCTAAAGTTTTTAGGATGGAATTACTCTCTTGGAGAACATGTAATGAAATATAGGCTATAAATAACAAAAGTGTATTTTTAAGAACATTAGTTAAATGTAAGTAATTTTTAAGTGATTGTAAAATTATTTTTAATTTGTTTGCCTACTTTATGACTAACTTTGTATGAGCCAGGGTGGACTACGTTTGGCTCAACTGGTTCCTCCCTGCTTCTCCACTCTCTTCCTCCTCTCCCACATCTCCTTCATTCTAGATCAATGTCTCCCTCTGCTTTTGTGACTATCCTTTTCTATACGGCACCTTTGTGACTAGTTTATATTAATTATTTTTTTCTTTCTCAGAGTAAATATCAATTTAATAATTAAAAATCCTCTTAAATGCTTAGCGATGTTATATTCGAATTCCCGAAGCCACCAACAACTTACAATTGAACATGAATTAATGAATAGAGGTACTTAATATATCCGCTGATGTATATCACTGTCATATAAACTATAAATGGCCACCATTCCTTGCTCAAAGCAAACTTGCAAACAACGACGGAAAGCGAACAGCTTTCAAAGAGATTTAGTAGTGGTAACTGGTTCTTCACATTTTTCTTCTTCTTTTACTTGTGGTGGTGGTTTATTATTTCTGACCTCTGTAAACCTCCGCCTCCAACCGTCACGATTATACGATGTCGCCTACCAATTTGCAGCCCTTGGACTCTCCTAGACGATGTCCCATCAGTAGCACTTCTGTTTTCCGGTATATCTGTTATCAAAATTCAATTCACTCACAAAGACTAACCAATCATCACTGATTCGGGTCACATGTTCTGCCACCTAAACTGGTGTATTTTTATGCAAACTCCAGATGCATCATGGGAATCTACAAGATTATATAGTGCTGTGTTTATACTCACTACCGGCTGAATTGGTTTTTAATTTTCTTGGAAGTTCAAATTTCAATTTGTGAAACACAGTGGGCAGCTAGTAACCTGTTGCTTCTGCAAGTGCTTTTGTTAATTTGTTTCCAATAGCAACGAATACCATTCATTATTTTCCTCTTTGTATCTTACATTCTATTCCACATATACCATTTCTTCCGTTTCTTTTGGTTGCATCTATGTTTCGTAACTGTAGGTGACTAGTGGTGGTATAATTGTGTTTACACTCTCTGATTTTTTTTATTTATCCAGTATACCGCGTAAATTTATCAAATTACGTAATGTTCTCGAAAGTAAAATGCTGTTAGTTGATGAAAATATTCATCTGTGACAACACAGTTCAGTTCAACATCTATGGGGCATTGTTTTTATAATCCGGTTCCTTTAACAATTTTTAACTGACGCAAGTTGTTTACAGTTACATACGCGTACATCTATGAATTATAGTTTTGCAGTATGAATTCACAGTTTTTATGAAAACGGGACGTATCATTAATAGTAGCCTAATATACATTTACCAGTCTGTAACTTTCATGAAATTTGTGTACAAACCTTGGTCGGGCTCGGTCATTCCATTGCTGGTACCGCTAGTAGACCCATATTATAACGTAATGAACAGGGGCATAAGTCGGTTTATTTTCGTTTTGATTTTTATTTTTTCTTTATGTTGCTTGTGTCTCCTGATTCTGTTTTATCTATGTGATTATTCAAAGAGGAGAATGATAAAAAAAATTAAGGTATATAAAAACTGAATAGTCTAACATGTCAATTAAATAAATAAGGACAGTGTAACAAATATAAAGTGAGAAGAAAGGTATTATTCTGTAGAAAAAGCAAGCATACTGTTTGGGTACGCGCGCGCTCACTTACACACACACTCACATATTTGCACGTACTAACTCAAAGCTAATTAATAAACTTTTATAAAAAAACATTTTGGCTGTGTTATTCTAATTCATGGATATCTTGAATACAATGTATACAGTATAAAAATATAGAGACAACATTATCTGCATATTAGTTATAGAAAACCACTTACGTTGTAAAAAATCAGTCCAGAGGTGTTTGAATAATGCTGGTATATACTGAGGCTTTTTACAGTTTTACAAAAATCTCTCTTCTTCCCGTCCGGTGACCCAATTTTGTTCTTGAGTAACTACTTGCCTCGGGCTAATAACACTTTAATACTGAGCACCCAACACTCCCCCCCTACGCTACAAAATCCTTCTCACTACTTACTTACTCTGTCTGCGGATCCGGCTTATATTACACGATTGGTCATCTCCGACTATCTGGAGATTTTCTCTTTTTCCAGCAAAGTGTTTTTACAGACTTATTTTTCGAGTCATTATTTTTCCAGAAAGTGTTTTGTAAGTTATTGCATTTATCGGCATCGTCACTTGTGTTTAGGAAAGTGGGTTTATATTTCATCCTATATTCTTTTGCGGTTGTATAAATTTTCGTTTTTGTTGTATATAACCTGTATTTGAATACCTAACACATGTACACATTTAACACCATCAAGTAGAAACAACAATACAATAACAATAATAATCGTATTAGTAAATTTGCAGCA
This sequence comes from Magicicada septendecula, assembly GCA_034769895.1. Taxonomy (NCBI): domain Eukaryota; kingdom Metazoa; phylum Arthropoda; class Insecta; order Hemiptera; family Cicadidae; genus Magicicada; species Magicicada septendecula. The sequence goes on along the minus strand of CM068369.1, from coordinate 433,571,357 downwards.
ATAACGTTGAAAATGCTGAATTCTACTTTATAAGCATTCTTTTGTCATAAATATGGTCTACTTGTTGAAGCTAGTGGACCATAAAATAGCATTTCTTATGACAAAAACCCCGTGCGTAACACCCCTAAGTCGCAAATACCGGTCATAAGCTGTGACCGATTTGATTGTTGTAATTTGTGGAAAGTGTTAGCCTTATAATTAATAGAGCAGACAAAATTTTACTACTACTACTACTACTACTACTACTACTACTACTACTACTACTACTACTACTACTACTACTACTACTACTACTGCTACTGCTACTGCTACTGCTATTGCTACTGCTACTGCCACTGCTACTACTACTACTATTACTATTACTACTACTACTTCTACTACTACTACTTCTACTACTACTACTACTACTACTACTACTACTACTACTACTACTACTACTACTACCATTATAAATAGTATTAACTAATTGATACAGTTAGTAGGCCTATAAACAATAGTCTTAGGATATGGAAAATATGATTTAGGATTTATAAGATTACAAAAATTACTATTATGTGAGACGTATCATAATAAGCTTCGAGGCCACTGCGGTATTACAGAATCTTTTTACTTTGTTAACATATAACAAATATTTTAGTGCATCATTTACATGCAACATGTAACTGAAACAACATGTCTGTTTAAGAGTGGATACTTTAATACTCATTTCATTATGTACACAGTAATGCAGTGAAGCAATTTTATCTTATTAGAAACAATTTAATAAATTACAAAGTTATAAAACAATAACGCTTGGGGCTAACAGATAGGATAATCGGAACTGGAGTTACATACAACAAAGAATAATTTCTAAAGAGAAATGGGGTTAGGTCGGAGTTCTGTTATTGTTGTCAATTTATGTCTGCTACAAATTCAAAACGTCAGTGAGCCAAAGTAATAAATTAAACCAATAGTGGATACTACTAACCTAATACCTTGTGTATTGATATCAGCTGTTATTACTGTAATCTCTACATGCGTATAAAATAGATTTTATTGGCAACGTTCAAAACAGTAGTAAATTTAATGGTAAAGAAACACATAAGAGTAGAGAATACCCAACTGAAACAGTTACTTTCTTTATATTCATGTTTTATAAAGTACAAAATCTTTAAGCGATAAATCAGTACGCCGAGCTAACAATTGACAAAAATTTAAGTACACAGGTGAAAAGAAAATTCAGTAAAGTAATAGCTAATGTTGTCTGTAGGTTTGTTGAAGATAATAATTTCGACTTGCTGACAGGAACTTTTTCCCTCGCCGACAATCAACATCCCAGTTGCGATGTGTACGTTGCCTTTGGCCTTAATCACACAGAATGACAGCAATATTCTCTGAACTTCTTTTCGTAAATAAAACAATAATCGTGTTCAGCATTATTCAGACAGCCGGATCGAGTTTCCGCCTGCCCTTAGTTTGTTTGTTTGTTGACCAGTGGGTTCCATTGTCTTCCCACTGGCTTTCACTCAAAAAGTCCAGACGATCTGAAGCCGTCACTTTCCTAGTGTAGCAGTTGCCATGTCTCCATTCTATCAATATTTACTTTATTAACTTAAAGATTGGTTAGTCCGTCAAGCAAACATACTAATCATTAACGTTGAACCTTTTCTGTCGACTTCTAAATAGTCACATGTAAAAAATAAATTGAAGGAGAGATGATTAGAGATATAAAACAGACAAAATGATGTCACAGAGTAATACAAATTTAAGAAATTATATTGATTTGTGCTGGACGAAACTGCTTGTAAAACATGAGTCCACATTTACAAAAAGTATGCTTTTAGAAGCTAGGGATGGGAAAAGATATTAAGTGGCCAAACAATTAAATCATAGGGCGAGAGATTTGAAATTAATTTTTTAAATTAATAAAAAACCTTTTCTAACTAAACTTTCTGTAATGGTTCGTACTTTCCAGTTACTTACTGGCTTGGAACAAAAACTAATTTCGTTAATGACAAAAGAATTATTTCGTTAATATTCTAGTATTTTGTAAAATAAATTAAATTTCAATTTTTTTTATATTTTGTGGCTTGGGAACTAAGGCCTTTCGCCCAACGACGTCAACCGGGAGCGTTGCTCGACGGGATGTTTTCTTCTCACCTACATTTAGACTCAATGAAAGTGGAAACTCGTACACACACAGAAGAAAAACGACATTTTAAAAGCCAATAGAGTAATCCTGCTGCTTTTAGGAAGGACAGAGTTCCGTCTATCGTTAACTTTTTGTTTCCGAGGCCTTCTTTTAGGTTACCTTTTACTCTGTGTCTCTTGCCTGAGGTCTGCAAGAGCACTACAGTCTTCGATTATCTGATTCACTGTAAGTGCTCTGCTAAAATGCAGACGGGTCGTTTTTGTCCTTATAGGAGGGGAAAGGTTACTTGAGTTTTGTGAGCAGTATGAGATGATCGTCACAAACACATGTTTTGAAGTGCCCAAAAGACGACGAAAGCACCGGGGGATGTTAGGAGGCATCACATCGATTATATTCTAGTCAGACAAAGATATAAGAACCAAGTCAAATCTAGTCATTCATATCCTGGTATGGATATAGATAGTGACCATATTCCCGTTATGGCCAAGTGCAATATTAAATTTAGGAAAATCAGGAAATCTAAACAAAAGAACTGGTGCTTAGAAAAACTGACCGATGACAAAATAGTAAAAGAATTGGAAGAGGAGACAGACATGTTGATGGAAGGAAGGTCAAGTTGGGAGGAAGTAAGAGATGGAATAATTGCAACAGCACAGCGTGTTCTAGGGAAGAGAAAGTTAGAACCACGGAAACCGTGGATGACACAGGAAATGTTGGATCTAATAAGGAGGCGTAATAAGCTGAGAAATAAGGATTATTAGGAGTACAAGAGAATAAAAAATCAGATTACCTCTATGTGTCGCATTGAAAAAGAAAATTGGATGAAACAACTAAGTCTTGAAGTAGAAGATGATTTCAGTAGAGGAAAATGTGATAAGGCATATTTAAGGATAAAATCGTTACAGTTGAAGCATAAGACTCGAAGTAATGTTGTTAAGGATAAAAATGGTAAAATACTTTTCGAAAATGATAAGGTCAGCGAGCGTTGGAAGGAGTATATAGAGGAACTGTATGATGGGGAAGCTATGGTAGTCATGCAGGAGTTTCTAGAAAATGCTAATGCTGTAGATAGAGATATGGTAGGACCGCCAATTAGCAGGGTGGAATTTGATTATGCCCTTAAAGGTCTGAGTATGAAAAAAGCGACAGGGCCTGACGGTCTACCGGCAGAGCTTTTGAAAAATGTAGGGGAGAGAACGAAAGACCAGCTATTTCGAATAATTACTGGGTGCTATGAAGAGGGAGTATTGCCAGTTGATTTCATTAAAAGTAGAACAATCACAATACCAAAGAAAGGTAAAGTAGACGACTGTGCTAATTATAGAACGATAGCCTTAATATCTCATGCTGTTAAGATTTTGCTGACCATAGTGAAGAACAGACTGGAAGGAAAGATTGATCACACTTTGGAGCAGGATCAGTTTGGATTTAGAGCAGGTAGAGGAACCAGAGAAGCAATCTTGGCTCTGCGGCAGATCTTGGAGAGGAGAATTGAAGTGAATAGGAAAACCTATTTAGTATTTGTGGATCTCGAGAAGGCGTTCGACAATGTTGATTGGAAGCTGTTGTTTCAAACTATGAGGAAGTCAGGACTTGACTGGAAAGTTAGAAGGGTAATCTTCAATATTTATAGGTTGCAAAGTACTGAAATAGACATAAATGGATGTAAAAAGGAAGCAATAATAAGAAGAGGGGTAAG